>JANHMN010000005.1:21966143-21987653 GCA_030674055.1 Rhabdomys pumilio
GAGAGAGAGAGAGAGAGAGAGAGAGAGAGAGAGAGAGAGAGAGAGAGGTAGAGGTAGAGGAAGCAGAGGAGTAGAGAAGTAGAGGCCGGCCATGACCACATGGAGAAAGAGGAAAGGGGGGAGGGGTCAGAGAGGCAAGAGGGTAAGAGTAAGAGAGAGAGAGAGTAAGAGATTAAGAGATTAAGAGAGAGAGGAGGGGGCAAGCAGCCCCTTTTATAGTGGGCCAGGCCTACCTGGTGGTTGCCAGGTAACTGTGGGGAGGAGCATACCTGGCTGTTGCCAGGTAACTGTGGAGGTGGAGTTTAGACAGAATACTAACAGATACCATTACCAAAATCAACTTGGTGAAAAAAGAATTTATTTGGTTTATATAATGTAGCCCATCTTCAAAGGAAGACTAGGACGGAACATGAGACAGAAACCTGGAAACAGGAACTGAAGCAGAAAATGCTTCTCAATAATTTTCATTTTTCCATTAATCATTTAATTTATTTATCCACTTGATATCCTGATCACAGACCCCCTCATCTGTGAATCCCAGCGTCACAGCCTCTCCCACATGCCACCCTCCCCATCTCCTATGAGAACTGGGAGGCCTTCCTGGGTACCAACCCATCCTGGCACCTCAAGTCTTTTCAGGATTAGGAACATCTTCTCCCACCGAGGCCAGACAAGGCAGCTCATTTTGTGGAAAATGATCCACAAGCAGGAAACAGAGTCAGGAATAACTCCTGCTTCTGTTGTTGGGGGATACACATGACAACCAAGCTGCACATCTGCTACCATATATGCTGGGGGCCTAGGTTCAGCCTATATATGCTCTTTGGGTAGTGGTTCAGTATGTGGGAGCACACAATGGTTCAGGTTAGTTGACTCTGTTGGTCTTTCTGTGGAGTTTCCATCTTTTTTGGATCCCTCAGTCCTTCCTCCAACTATTCCATAAGACTCCCTGAGCTCAGTCCTATGTTTGGCTATGGGTCTTTGCATCTGTTTCTCTCAGCTGCTGAGTGAAACCTTTCAGAGTACACTTATGCTAGGCTCCTGTCCATAAGCATAACAGAATAACATGTATAGTGTCAGGTACTGGTTCTTGCCCACAGGATGGGTCTAAAGTTGGGCCAGTCATTGGTTGGCCATTCTCTCAGACTCTGCTTCATCTTTATCCCTTGAAGTTCTTGTAGGCAGAACAAATTTGGAGTCAAAATTTGTGTGGATGGGATGGTGTCCTTATGCCTTCAGTGAGATTCTGGTCTGGCTGCAGAGGGTGGCCATTTCAGGCTTCATATCTCCCATTCCCAGGATTCTCAGCTAGATTCATTCTCATAGATTCCCTGGAGCCTCTCCAATCCCAGATTCTGGCATGAACTAAAGATATGCATCCCACAAAGCCTCCAATTTACATTTACTCTTCTGGTCCTCTCTGTCAGGATCTTCCCACACCTGATCCACCACTCCTGGGCATACACCCAATAGATAAAACAAAGATACAACAAAGACCGTTGCTCAACTATGTTTATAGCAGCTTTATTTCTAATATTCAGAAGACGGGAATGATTTATTTAGATATCCCTTAATCAAAGAATGGATTAGAAAAATGTGGTTCATCTGCACAACGGAATACTACTCAGTTATTTAAAACATAGATATCATGAAATTTGCAGCCAAATGGATGGAACTAGAAAATATCATCCTGAGTGAGGCTACCCAGATGCAAAAGGACATGCATGGCATGTGCTCACTTGTAAGTGGATGTTAGCCATATATTACAGGATATCAACTCTGCAATACACATAGCTAAAGAAGCTTTACGGAGAGGAGAGCCCAAGAAAGGATGCTTGAATCTCACTCAGAAGTGGAAATAAAATAGACATTGGAGGTAGAACTGGGTAGGAAAGTGAGAAGGTTGAGGAATATGGGGGATCTGATGTAGGGAGAACCAAGGATAGAGGGTGTGGAGAGTGAATGAAAATCTTAACTGGTTTTCTTCCTGCTTCTGCTCATCTAGCTTCCTTATGTAATTGAAGACCATCTGTCTGTTTTGGCATGCCACACAGTGGACTAGGACGTCTTATTACTCGTTAATCAAGAAAATATGGAACAGGTCAATCTTATGGAGCCAATTCCTCAATTACGGTTTCCTTTTCCCAAATATGTTAAGAATCAAAATACCTATTACATTGCCTTACAACAGGTCTTTAATGTATTCATTTTAACTGTACATATTCTATAAGAATAAATAATAATTCTGAATAGAAAGCAAGAATATTTATCCTTACCTATAAATTAACAATATTTTATTAGATCTATTATTTAAAACCTAATTGCTCTGTACATATTTTATGACAAATTGAATATTTATGAAATTTATGGTTAATTTGAAACATACAAATAAGTTCCATGGTAGAAATAATGAAAGGCTACTTAAACCAGCTAACAGGTTTGAACACTAGAAAATTCATATGGCAGATGTTATAAAATGCAATAAAACTGTGGGGGCTCAGGGGTGTTTATATGGTCACATTGATTCAAATTCTTGAATGCTGTGCAGGGATACTTGAGAAAGGAGAAAGCAATTTAGAAATTGTTTCCCAACTGCCACAGGAACAGTAGTCCCTGGATGTGATTATGGTTTCTCTAGCTTCTTTACCATGTATTCAAATTTACTGGGTATTACTAGTATTTCTCTCTTATGTTCCATCCTGTGAGGAATACAGTAAGTTAAGGATCTGATATATTTTTGCATTTGAACATAAGGGTGAAATGATGAACAAGATTAAGCCCCTGGGTTCTCCCTTTCCCTTCGCTGTTTTCTCATTTTTATAGCCTTGCTAATAATAATTAGACCATTTGAGAATTGAATCCTTCAATTACTAGCCAAGATCTTTTCTCATAGCAAATCCCCCTGAGAAGAGAAAGGTTTCCTCTTCTGTGTGATTTTTTGAACAATCGCTGATTAGTCAGCCTTGACAGCTGTTAGAAAATCTTAGTGTAGCTTGAACATTATATTGATTAGCTGATACATGGCCTGAGACTTGGCCAGGCTTATTGCTTTATCACTAAAGCACTCAAGAAATTCAGATTAGTTAGGCCTCATTGTAAACCTCCATTTATCCAGAACTCAAAGCTCAAGAAAGTTTAAAAAGTCAGACTTATTTCCAGGTGTTTTACAAAATACTCGAGGGCAGTGGGAGAAAACCAAAGTGATTTGTGAATCATATATTCCTTTTTTCTTCATGATAGTCACTGACTAGTATCTCAAAAATCATGGTCCTTATCCCTGAGAGACTACGAGATAATATAATAAGTTAAGTATAGTGACTTAAAATTCTGACCAAGGAGGACTGAGTATGTTTTTCAAGGTTACAGAATTACCCTACCATATAGAAGGGCCTAGGATCAATTTCAAACCACCATACCCTGCTTCTCTACCCCCACACATAAAGCCTATGGGTCTGTAGCAATGCTGACATGAGGATATCCTTTTATATATGAACTCTTAAATGCTATAGATTGGACTCACATTTGTTTTGGTCAGCTTTTTTACTGTTATGAAAGAATTCTAATAGAATAAACCTTAAAGGATGAAATGCTTACTTGGGTTTACATTTTCAGACTGTGATCATGTAGTCCCGTTGCTTTTGGTAGGAGTATGTGACAGTGGACACCTGGTCACACTATGGTGGCTTGAAAGAAAGGTGAGGAAGAAGGAAAGGGAGAGAAACAAAAATTCATAGTGCCCTGAAAGGTGTCTATAAGGACACCCTTGATCTAAGTTCTTCCAATTAGGATCCATCTCCTACATATTCCACAGTTCTCAAAAGTGCCAAAGACTATATGTATTCTAAGCACTTAAAACACCTTTTAAGGACATTCCCAATTCAAACCAGAGCACAGTCAATGAAAGAAATATAAGTGCCTGAATCAGACAGGATGAGCACTTGTTTGAGATCTAAATATATAAGGGTTTAACAGACAAATTCTAATAGCTATGAGCTGTGTGAAACAAGTCAACACTAATGGCTTCCAGAAGTTAGTTATCATTTTGGAGATTTTTTTTTCTGTTATGTGAAACTAATGACATTACTCTCTCCTGATCGTCCTGCTTTCTCATAAGTACTGAGATATTTACCTCCTTTTTTCCTCTGATCACAGTCTGGAAGAACTAACAGATTTGCCTTAGTATACTCAACTAATTTGTGGATGGTAGCCTCATGCTAACATCACTGCTATCCTTTCCCTTTTTTAATTTCACCAAAAAAGTTACTCCACTACCTATTATAGTGGAGGCAGACATCTTCAAGGAAATTTTCAAGCCTGAAAGCCAAAGCACATGAAATTTCTCAATTTATGGAGCTATCCCATTAAACAAACTCTATCACATCTCTCACCATACAATCTCTGTTTCTTTCTAATTAAACTAGTGCTATATTTTCAATGATCTTCACGTGCTCTAAATAGAACTTAGTTCTATATCTGGCTTATAAGTCGAGACAGTGCACAAAGTGTGTTAGGTAGTGGCTGGGCAGACAATTGCTCCAGTTGTGCATTGTTCTCTGCCTTTCATGGTAACAGTCAGTAGAATAGAAGACACCTGGGGCTTATTTGATCTCCTGGTTTCCTAACATCTCTTTCATGAGTATATGCCTTGGTTTTGAAAGTTAGCACTTGGCTTTTTGCTGGGGAAGTCAGAAGTCAAAAAGAACAAAAACAAAAACAAAACAATAACTATAGTCAAAAGTTGAAAAAGACTATCTTAGTAATTTTTAAAGATCTGTATTCTCTAAGTCAAAGGGGTGAAGTATTAAGGGGGTGCTTCTTTGGAACTCTTCTTGTATCAGAATCCAGGTATTATCTTCATACTGGTAAAAATGATGGATATAATTTTAGTTTAGTGAACCGGAATAAAGAACACCTGCCTTGCCTCTGATCATCCTGGCATGTGGGAATAATGATAAATGGCTAGGGGTTATTAGATGTGTCTTGCAAAATGGTACTGGTGGGCTGGAATTTGAAGTTTGTCATTTGCAGAAGGGAATTGACTTCCCCAATTGGACCTAATTATGACAGCCATGATAAATAGTCTTTTGGTGTTGGCATGTTTATTTCTCAGAATCCTGAACAGAGAAATTGGTTTTGTGTATTTTTGTGGGTAAAAAGAATTACTTTTTATATGATTTCTTATAACAAATTCATCACCTGATAATATGAAGGTAAGATCAAATTGCAACAGCAGGTGGCTACCTTAGTCTCCTAAATTTTTGATGTTACATAAGCAAGATATTAATCAAAGTGAAAGGGAGATTTCTTTTCTTTTCTATTCATTCTGATCCTTTGGGAAGGAAAAAACATATCTCCAGTGGCCAAATCAACATATTCTTTGTCTCATCCTTGACAACTTCATATTTCTCACTAATGTCCTACAGGACAAAGAGAGAGTGAGTAATAAGAGAGGAAAAGTTTCCTGTTTTGTTCAAGAAAAATTTCAGTTTATTTCGCAGTTCTTTCATGTTTTAATTCTCACTGAGTAGAAATATTAAATTCCTTGATTATCATTGTTGACTTAATATGCAAAGACTTCAGTTTGTATTCCAGTCTTAGGGTTCTTAGTGTAATGCTAATGATGACAAACATATTATAGATAGATCTATATTAAACATGTAGAAATAGATCAAATAAAATATTAATGTATTTATTCAGTAGCTATATTGTAATCATACCATCGTCAATAGATAGGACAATGGAGATAGACTAGTTGCTATTTTAAGTTGTATATATTTACATGTCTTGGCTCTTTATAATATATATGACTATTCAATCTTTTTAATTATTTTCTTAAATACTGAAGATTAGCTTTGGAGTCTAATTTTTTATGCCTCTATACCTTAATAATACTTGAAGTTGTACCTAATTTTATAATTCAATTATTCTTTTAGGAATAGTTTCAAAGCAACCAGTATTAAAGTTACATCAATTAAGCATAGCATGATTATATATTATAGTATTTAATAATCATATGCTAACATATGTAGGATTTAAATTTCCATACCAAAGAGACTAATTAATATCTATCAGGATCCGTAGTATAGGATTTAATAGTGTGCATGTACATGTTTTAGGTTAGAGGCTGGGGAGGCTGATATGATAATAAACAGATTGTCGGTTCATTACTTTACAGGTGGAAGAGAAAAGAACAAAATTATATGGGATCTGAAAGAGAGGAAAATTATCTGCAACTTGTAAAATATGGAGGTGCAGATTCTAGGTGGGAAGTTTTAACATTCAATGCTTTGACAAAGTCTATTTGGTAATAGGAAACAGGAAGAGGTGAAAAATATTTCAATTATAAATTAGTATGGGACGTTGAAAAACGAGAGAAAATAGAAAACCTAATTGCCCTACTTATAAGTGGAGTATTATATAGTTATCTCCTCTGAATTAAAAAATTGTCCCCTGAAAGCAAGCTCAGATGCTTGTCAGAACTGGGAAGATAATAACACTTATTTGGGAAGATAATAAAACTTTTCAGACTCTGAAGTTCATGAAACTTACAGGACTCAGGAGGTTCAGAAAGCTCAAAAAGTCAGAATTATGGGAGTACTAAACAACCACTAGTGGAGTAGAAACTCTTTATAGGAGCTATTGGCAGATTACAGTGATGCAGTTTTCTTCATTTATCACCCATCATAGACGTGTCTCTTCATTTCTGTAGCTGCCTTTCTATCACCCACATTCCTGTAGGTGACTTCTAATCAATTCTTCTGAAAGTAAGCAAAATGGGTAAATTGGTTCACCAAGAATGATGTGGGTGGAAGTGTATCATTAGTCCATCATCAGTTTTCTATCTGAGTATCTTAGCTCTTGCTTCTTGGTTGTTGTCATAAACAGCAAGACCAAAAAGCACTTTGTACAAATACATACACAGGTCAATCTGATAGAGGAAATTCCTCAATTGAGACTTTCTCTTCCCACGTATGTCAAGGTTTGTATCAAGTTGCCAAAACTGAACTATGACACGGAGTTAAATAGACATTTTGTCACATCTTTCTAAGAAATATCATACAACGTGGGGCTAGCTGGAGAAAATAGGTCACTGGATAGGTCACTGGAAGGTAGGGCTTAAAATGTTAAAGCTGTACCTGTTCTGGCCCAAAGCACTTATTTACTGGTCCACCAAGACGAAACAGGGATTTGAGACATCCCCGTTACACACACAGTACTACCACTGTTAACCATGTTATACTTTTACTGCCAGGATAGACTATAATCATGAATTAAAACAAGTACTTGCCCTTTTAATTTATTTTGTTCTCTCATATTTTCCACACGGTAATGAGAAAAATGCACATGTACACACACACATGTATATATATATACATATATACATATATATATACATATATACACATATACATATATACACACACACACATATATATACATATATATGTATATGTATACATATATACATGTATACATATACATATATATACATATATATGTATATGTGTGTATACATATACATACACATACACATACACATACACATACATATACAAATACATATACTGGTAAAACATACTTAGAAGTGGGATCACTACTTTCACTACAATAAGCTTGAGCATGACCTTCTCAGACCTTTGTAATTGTTTCTAAGAAGAACACAGAAAATTTGAAAATACAAGCTAATGAATCCATATATTAACATAAGGAAAACTTAGCTGGTTTTCCCAAATAGAAGTATGGAAAATCAAAAATCTCATACAGATATGAACAGTAAGATCTATATTCATGTGGTTTCAAACAGATTAAAGAACTGTATTATAAATTAAGCCAGAATCCATCCATATCACATTTTGGACAACATTCCAAGACATTCATTGAAATGTCCTAAATTTCAATGAAACTAAGTTCAAAAGCAAAAGCATAATGCATATGGTAAAGAAAATTACAAGACACCGTAACAATCAGGCTCTACTATGGTTACTTTTCACCTGTATTAGAAATAAAACAAAAAGAAATGAGAGAAGAAATAAGGGTATATGTACAAATTGACCATATGTATGAACAGGGTTGAAGTTCCAGACATGCTAAACACAAGTTTATGGACAAAGAAGCTATATTTCTTAAAACAGATTGGATGAACTAAAGTTAAATTGCACTCTTTGTAGTGCAACAACTGAAATTGTTGTTCTTGAGGACATAGCTGAAAACACATCTTAAAAATACTAATTTGAAAGGAAGATGTCTGAAAATAGAATGTCTAAATAGACTGCCTCCACAAGAGTTCACTTCCCCAAAATAGCCTGTTGGAAAAATGATTTCCTGAGATTTAGCTGCTTGGACACTGAAATGCCAGCACAGTTGTGGAGGATGAAAGTCAGCCTAGGCCTTGAACTAGCAGTGAAACTTAGTGTTCTAACCAAAGTTCTATCAAGCTCCTGAAGCCAGGAAATAATATCGGAGTTAGATTCTCTATGTGGAATTCTGAGTCAGATGTGCATTAAATTGTGAAGGTGAAAGTAAAAGTGCAATAAATATCCCAAAATTTTTGATGCCTAGAGCCTAGGACATCTGAGGAGAAAGCTGCTGTACTGAGTAAAGTCTACCTTGAAGAAAACACATATATGATACAGGCATTAGAAATGAAGACATGTGGGTACCAAAGCCTTTTGAAGCCTGGATGATCCCCAGACACTAGACACAAAGCTGCAAGTTTTAGTGTTTGCTCTATCGTATCAATCTTGCTTTAATAAAGTCTTTTACTATTATTTTTATTATTCTTCCATTTATTTCTATTGGAACATAAATGTTTACTCTGTGCTGTGGTACACTGGATTTACATACACACACACACACATACACACACACACATGGTATATGTTTACTTACAAATACATACAGAGAATATATATATACAGAATATATATTCACATATATGTACACTTTGTATTTTTAATTTGCAAGTGATCACAACTAAGAATTTGTCTTAATTCTCAGAGGAGATATTGAAATTTTGAACAATGTTAGATCTTTTAAGACTAAGGAGATTATCAAAGTTGTATTTAATGAATTTTGCATTATAGAAGACCATGAACGTAGGATATGCAATAAAATCCCATGTTAAATGTCCTCTGTAATGGTTTGAATGAGAATGGTCTCCATAGGCTCAAATATTTGGACGCTTAGTCTGCAGATGTTTTAGCTGTTTAAGAAAGATTATACTATAGGTGAAGATGTGAATAGATACATCTCTGGACAAATTGAGGCATAAAAAGGCAACACAATTTTATCTTTATCAGATGATTTAAATGAGATTATGTGTGTATACATGCATGTGTGTGTGTGTGTGTGTGTGTGTGTGTGTGTGTGTGTGTGTGAAAAAGAGACAGAGAGGTGGTACTCTGTAATTTTCTTCCTACCTTCCTTACTTCCTCTCTTTCATCCTTCCTTCTTTCTTCTTTCCTTCATTACTTCCTTCCTTTCTTCTTTCCTTCATTCCTTTCTTCCTTCCACTCTTTCTTTTCAGTGCTAGAGATCGAATCAAGGGCCTTACAAAACAGTAAGTAGCCCATTCTGCTCATTCTTTAATTAACCCACCTACCACAAAAATTAACACACCATTTGATGTAATGAGCATATATTTTGAAATCAAGCCAGTGGCGATACAGATTCCACAACTTACAAGTTTCACATGGTTTTACAAGTTTCATATCACTCACAAACTACCTGGCAAAATCAATGTAAAGTATGATGGATATATTTTGACTTACTGTTATAGAGAACAAAGACCATCTTGGAAAATGAGGCTGGCATCTGGAGCAAGAGGTGTCTGGTCATAATTTATTTACATTTAGAAAGCAGAGAGTGGTGAATGTTATCACACCTTTTCTTTTTTAAACAGTGTAGAAACCCCAGCTCAAGAAATGGCATGACTCATATTTAGTGTAGAGGCCCCTACCTCAATAATTCTCACATATAACATACTACCCAGACATGGGTGGTTTGTTTTCATGGTTAATCTAAATCCCATCAAATTGTCGAGATTAGCCATCTCAAAATGGTTTCCTGAAGGTGTCACTATTTTGAAAGGCTATGGAACCTTTAAAGTTTCTCAGTTGTGGAAGTACATTATTAAGTGATGGTGATACCTGCTGCTCATTCTGGTCTTATCTTTGCTTCTAGATTTGCCAACATTTGAACAGACTTTATCACTTACTCTAGTTGCTATGGACTGAGCTGTTCCACCATGCTTTCTTCATTAAATATGGCTCAAATACTGTGAATCTGTGAAACAAAATAAATCTTGCTTCTCTTAAAATGCATTTGTCAGGTATTTTGGTTACAGAAATGCAAAAGTAACTAATGGATAACATCAAAATATTAGCAAAGTTACTTACTATCTTGGTTATGGTTTCTATTGCTATGGTGAAATATCATGACCAGAAAGGAAGTTAGGGAGAAATGAGTTTGTTTAGTTCATACTTCCATATTTCTGTTCATTATTGAAGGAAGTCAGGATAGGGACTCAATCAGAGCAGAATCTTGGAGGCTAGAGCTTCATCCAGAAGCCATGTAGGGGTGCTGCTTACTGGTTTTCTCATTATGACTTGCTCAGCTTGCTTTCTTATAGAATCCATCACCAGCATCCCAGGGAGAAAACCACTCACAGTGAGCTGGACCCTCCCCCACTGATCATTAATTGAGTAAAATGCCTTATAATTGTACTCACAGAAGCTTTGAGGCTCTGTCCTCTCTGATGACTCCATCTTGTGTCAAGTTGACATATAAAACCAGCCAGTACACTTACCTTTTGAGTATCAGTTAATCCACCGATAAAACAGGGATACTTTTAAACAGCATAAAACTGACGTGATGATTGTGTGTATTTTGTATAGAGCCCAGAACACTATGGATTCTTTGAAAAATGCTAAAAATGAAATAAAGTAATTGCAAAGTAACAGGATTCAAAATCTGCCATACAGCAACAGAATGTTGGTAAAAATCATTTTTTAAAAACCAAATCTTAATTTCTTTAAGTATCTACCAATAATGGAACAAAATGCCCAGCAAAGGCGTTATCATGGGATGATTTGGTATTCTCCCAAGTCTAATTTCCTTTTATTCTCATTGAATTTTTTTGTGCAGTCATAGATTTCCAGCCCCTAACTCTTCCCAGATCCTGCCATCATTACAGATCCAACTTTATGTGCTCCCCCATCTCTCTTAAAACAAAAACAGAAATGATGTAAGAATGCAAAACAAGACAGAATTTCTTTCATATTGGTTAACTACTATTGGACAGTGGGTCTACCCTGGATTGTGGCTGATCACACAGTGACACTCAAGCGAAGGAAACTGATTTTCCCTTTCCCAGAAGGTATCACTGGCAGATAGTTTCCTGGGTAGGGGTAAGGTTTCATGTCTACTTTCTCCTCTCAGTGCTGTTCCCTCATCTGGCTTGAACACATTCTTGCCATAGTCTCTGTGAGGTTCTATGTGTAAAAGTCCTGCTATGCTTATAGGAAACAAATTCTTTGTAATCATCTGTCATTTCTGGTTCGTAAAACCTTTCTGCCTCCTTTTCTACATAGATTCCTGAGTCTTGAGGAAATGAGACATCTCATTTAAGACTGAGTGCTCCAAAGACTCTCGCTTTCTGCACATTGTCCAGTTGGGAGTCTCTGCATCAGTTTCCATCTAAAACAGAACCTTCTTTGATGAAGGTTGAGCAAGGCACTAATTTATGAGCATATGTGATTGTCATTAAGAATCATTTTATTCCTACGTTCCTTGAGCCAAATAATAACAGGCCTTTCTTAGGCCCATGACCTATGTAGTCTCAAATCCTTGGCCACTTTGGTAATGGGTACCTCTTATGCAGTGGGCCTTAAATACAATTTTAAAAACATGCTTGGCTACTCTCATGATATTTATACCACAATTACACCAGGATATCTTGTAGGTAGGCCATTGTTTTAGGCCATAGGTTTTATAGTTGGGTGATTTTGATTAATGGTTATCTTTCTTATGTAATAGCATGTAAAACACAATGTGAAGCATAAATGGTAGTCAGCAAAAGGAAAGCTTCTAGTTAGGCACCAGCTCAACTTCTCTGTGTTTAATGGCATGAATCACTATTGTCTTCAGCAACAAGGTACCACCATCAGGTTGTGAGAATAATCAATAACCTTTAAGTCTAAGTTTCTTTTTTGTTATTATTATTTTTCATTACTTTATTTATTCACTTTCCATCTTTATCAAAGCCCCCTTTCCCCCTCCCAGTCCTACCACCACACCCCTTCCCCTACTCACCCACCCCTTCAGAGAAAGTAATAACCCTTCCCCCAATGAGTACCAGCCTGTCCTGGTATACCAAGTAACAGCAGATCTAAATGCATCCTCTTCAACTAAGGGCAGAAAAAACATCCCAGCTACGGGGAAAGGATCCAACCAACAGAGTCAAAGACAGCCCCCACTACAATTGTTAGGGGACCCACATGAAGACCAAGCTGCACATCTGCTACCAATGTTTGGGAGAGGGGTAGGTCCAGCATTGTATGCTCTTTGGTTGTTAGTTCAATCTCTGTGTGCTCCCATGTGCCTGGGTTAGTTGATTTGGTAGGTCTTATGATGTTCTTGACCTCTCCAGCTCCCTAAATCCTTGCCCCAACTCTTTTACAAGTTTCTCTGAGCTCTGCCTAATGTGTGACTGTGAGTCTCTGCATCTGTTTCCATAAGTTACTTGATTGAAGCCTCTTCGAAGAAATTTATGCTAGGCTCCTGTCTATAAGCATATCAGATTATCATTGATTGACTTCAGAAATAAAAGTTTATAGACTCTTGGCTTACAGAGCAGGGCTTGACCACCTGATACACTGGCCACAAGAATCAGATGTAAGAGAAAAGTTTCTTCTAGAAGAAGTCAAGAGATGTTCAGCAGGGGGAAGATTCTGAGTAGCTATATGTAATGGAGGGGTGTGTGTGTGTGGGGGGGGTGTATGTGTGTGTCAGTGTTTGTTCATATGTGTGTTTATATGTGTGTTTCTATGTGTCTGTGTCTGCCTCTCTGTGTGTACAACACACAGATGGACTTCATATTTAAACAAAAGCTCGAGTTTGAATCCTATTTCACAGTTATAGGAGGTAGCCATGATCATTGGGTTTATCTCTAGCTTGAATTAGCAGTGGAATTTTCCTTGCCTCAGTAATTTCCCACGAAGATTTTTTTCAGTATGTCAGGAATTTCTAACTGATCCAGGAATTATGCTGGTAGCACACTTCACTAATGGAGCAGAGTATAAAAAACTGCAGGTTGCTACTTTGACTCCACAGGAAGAAACACAAGTCAGATCAAATTCCACATTTCTGTTTCAACTGTCTGGTGCCCAGAGGCCCACTGTTGTGTACTTACTTCTCTGCCTGGAACAAGACATAAGAGTGTGCTCTCACTGTTATATTTCTTAAGTTACTTAGAGAATCACAAGGTCAAAGCTATTTTTCCCTAGAAACAAGAAAAATCGTCTTCTGCTGTGTATACAAGAAGGAAATTCTAGAGATTTCTGGCATGTAGATAAAATAATTGGGATTCCTTCCATGATCTTTGGGAGCTAATGGGATAGAGTACCCCTTTAGCATCAAAGATCTTCATATTAGCTAAAGCCTTAGCTATTATACGCTGCTTTCTACTTTCTCTAGATGAGTTCCATCCCCCATCCCGCAATGTCAAACTCGTTGGTATTTTTGTAATGATGGGGAAATATCACAACAATTATCAAATGAATAATTATACTGGTTCATATTTTGCTTTTCAATATATGATATGTGTAGACATTCATTTCTTTTCTTTCTGAGTTTTAACTTGTAAGACTTTGCTTACAGTAATAATAAAATCAGTACACTTCCTAATGGGAACCACGGGGTTATATGTCTCAAAATGCTGGATTAGGGCATTCTAGATTGGTTGCAGCTAATCCACAGAGTGAAAAATACACATGGAAGAAGTTGCAAAGTAATATTTTTCACAAGAAGAGGTGTGGAGGCTATAAAACAGCCTTCCAACTTCTGTAAATAGGTTTCTATCTATTATGTTGGGGGGGTTGAGCAGACTTTTCATTTAAGTGCCATTCAGCTTCCAGAACCACTGTGAACCTCTTTTGCCCTCTTTCTGGCACTACCCTGTCTGGGATCAGGGAGCATTTGCCAAAGGCTTTCTGCTTTTTTTCTTTTCTTTTATAAAAGTTTCCTCCTGTCTTACTCCATCCTCTTAACAACTCAGCTCAACTGCCCCTTCCAAGTGAGACAAATGACCTCAGAAAATGTTCTTTGCTTCATTGAGAGAGTTGCTAAATAATATAGGACATAGACGACCTGAAGCCATATGAAGTGGGGACTTAATGGCTAAGCTTCACACAGTGGCTGCACACCAGCCAGACAGAGGGAGAGCTTCAGAGCAAAAACTCCTTCCAAGAAGATTTTCATTCTTCTTACATTCTAATCTGGTACAAGGATTCCTTCCAAATCCACCCACCACGGCACTAAGCCCCTTCCTCACAGTACTCAGATCAAACACACAACACTTGATCATACCCAGGTCATTGCTTTTTACCCCAGGAACTCCTTCAACTAAGTACAATTCACCTTCCCTAAATGCCTGCCTGAAAGCATAGCTTAAATGGGCCATGAGATTTCTTTGCCTCTGTGCCATACCTCAGGTTCCCACACTCTCTGTCTTCTCATGCCATACAGATTGCTGGGATTTTCATTCACTCTGGAAAAATGCATAACACAATAAATGATCCCTTTTCAGGAGTGAATTGATAAAGTGAACACAGGCTACATATTATTTGTTCTTGGCATTAGGAATGCGCTTGCACTTTCATCTACTACTACCCGATTCCTCACCAACTTCATAGGTTGTTACTAAATTTAAAAGAGTAAAATTGTTTTCCTTCGTAAGCTACCTCCATTTCTTTCATACAGCTCAGACTGTATGAAATGCTTTATGGTTCATATATTATCTGTATCTCATCATTAGCTGATTAAAATGATTTCAAATTCCTATTTGTGCTCTAGCAGAATTAATTGGAGCTTAGGGCTGGAGTGTACGAGTATTAAATGGGGTATACAAAGCCAATCTGGAAAGGAGTCATGGGAAATATCTCTGCTTTGCTTTCCATCACGCTCTTCTTTCTTTTCATGACTTTCCTTGTTATAATGCCTGTACATCATAGCATTTTTATTTGCATCGATATAAAGTCTCCTACCTTGTGCCTCTTGTGTCACTGAGTGTATACTGTTGTTATTCCTCGCTCCTGTATTCCACATCACTTTCTTGAAATTTGTGTTAGAGATTCATTGGCATCAGATCTGGGCCAGCCTAGATCATCAGTCAGTTTGGGAGAAATAGGTTAAAGTTCATCAACTCACAAATAGTTGCAGCCTATCAGTTTCACAGCTGGCCTCCTACTTTTCTTTTTATGTATATTTGTAAGTATATAGTAGTTTGTCTGCTCAAATCTAGCCTATATGCTTGCTCAGCAGGCTGGAGTATAGCATGGTGTGATGGCTATACTGTAAAGGTTAAGAACATGAGCTTTTGAGTCACACAGACAATGTTTACATACTGACTTTGAAATTTCTAGGCACATGAGTGTAATTTAAACTCCTCTGTGAGAATAAATAAATCTGTAATACCAGTCACTTACAGTTATTTGGAGGACAAAAATGAGACCACACATGCAACAATTTAGAATCCTATTTTGGTCTGTGCCCATAATCCCCTGAATATGCCTGATTTCATCTGAATCATATGTCAACCATAGGAAAGTTTCAATAGAAAATGGAGAGAGAAATTCAAGAATAATAACCTCTCATATCGTCAGGATTCCTCCTAAGGTCTTTGATATGCCAAAACAAAGAAGGTTCATAACAGATTTCAGAAAACATAATAATAATAATAATAATAATAATGATGATGATGATGATGATGATGATGATGATGATAATCAACTTAGTGATCAAGAATTTCAAACTCAGAGAAAGAGACTGGGTTATCTCGATTCACATGGAAGGCTATGGTATGTATAAGGTTAAAATTTGAGTCTCTATTATCTCTTTCCTTTACACAAATTTGTGTCTATGTTGTAGTTTCAACAATATTTTTTCTGTATTGAAAAATACACAGAAATATATTCTAGTGGGAAAATGAGTCTCAGTAAGCTTCATGCTATAGGAACATAGAATGGACACAGGGGATATGTCAAATGAAGGAAAAGCAAATAAATGGCCTGCAATGCTATACGTTTATATTTTAGACCAAAAGCCATCTATTATATGCATATTATGCAAGCACAACATCAAAAAATATGCCCAGCATAATACAAATAGCCAGAAGAACTAAATATTCAAGTCTGAGAAGCACTGTTAATATACAATATATTTAGAAATAAGAAAAGTTAACAGAGGGTAACTACCTTTGAAGGGTAACTATCTTTGAGGAAGTAGAGACTCCATTATGACATAGGTTCTGCTAAATTATCTTCTCGAGGAAGTCCAGAGGGTCAGGAAAATGAATAGAAATATGTAGCAGTAAGGAAGTAAACAGGAGAAACTTTTAGAAAGTCTCAGATGCCAGGGAAGTGAGATGTTCCCAGGACGAAATGGGACTGACATTAGTCGAAATACCCAACAGAGGGAGATAGAACCTGTAGAGACCACTTCACGTAGATAGCCATGGCCTCTAGTTGAGGGATCGGGCCACCAACCAATCTCCCAAAAATATTAACCGAAAACTGTTCCTGTCTAAAGGATATGCAGGGACAAAATTGGAGCAGAGACTGAAGGAAAGGCCATCCAGAGACTGCCCCACCTGGGGAATCAATCCCATCTTCAGACAACAAACCCAGACACTATTCCTGATGCCAAGAAGTGCTTGCTGACAGGAGCCTGGTATAGCTGTCTTCTGAGAGGCTCTGCCAGCACCTAACTAATTCAGACGCAGATACTCACAGCTATCCATTGGACTGAGCCCATGGTCCCCAATGGAAGAGTTAGGAGAAGGACTGAAGGAGCTGAAGGGTATTACAACCCCATAGGAAGAACCACAGTATCAACTAACGAGACCGACTGGAGTTTCCAAGGACTAAACCACCAACCAAAGAGTATACATAGATGGGTCCATAACTCCTGCTACATGTGTAGCAGAGGACTGTCTTATCTGGTATCAATGGGTGGGAAGGCCCTTGATCCTGTGAAGGCTTGATGCCCCAGCGTAGTGATTGCTAGAGGGGTAAGACCGGAAAGGGTGGGTGGGTGAGCAGGGGAGCAACCTCTTAGGAGCAAAGGGGAGGGGGATGAGATGGAAGTTTGCAGAGTGGAGAGAAGAAAGGAGGACAACATTTTAAATGTAAATAAATAAAATAACAAATAAAAATAAATTAAGTTATCTTCCCCAACATTTAAGAACATTAACAGGATATTCTACCTTGCCAAAATCTGCCTTATCCTATATGGATCCATTTATAAGAATGATCAAACATCTACCTACATCTTGCTTTCTATGTCCTCTAAAGACAAGCTTTTCCACAGTTGTTCAGCCTTCATGAAGCTTCCTAACTCATCCCACACATTTAACACAAAAGCTGTTACCACAGACAGATTTGACAGAAGCCATTTAGTTAAAGTGCATTTTCAGCTGCCAAAAATACAATGTAAACTACCTTGGCCAAATTCTCACTCCTGGAGATGTTTTCCCTCTCTGGCTTCCCCATAGTGATGTGTCAGACTGACCCTTGCCTCAGCAGGCTTAATGGAGAACAGACAGCAGATTGCGTTAATGGATCAGTTCCTTTCCTCAGCATGCCCGATCTATAATGAAAATGAATTACTGTGTTTTAGTTCACTCAGAATAACCAAGTATGGATTAGTCTTTGATTCTGGCTTTACGGATGCACAAATCCTATTGTCTAAGACCTTAACAGGACACTGTAATGTTTCAAGTCTGGATGTGCAAAGAAGGGCTGTGCATAGATTAGCCAAATGTCCATTTATTCACTGACACAGCAAAATTCAAATAATAGATCTTCCGAAACAATACGCCTTAGTCAGTTTCCTTCTCAGGCATGTGCTTCACGGGTGCTAGAAAAGTATTCTTGGCAAAGCACTGTAATAAGCTGGAAAGTTTTTCTGCATGTTCTCTACATCCCTCCTATTAATTCCTTGTCCCTGTGCCACAGCACTTGGTGTTTCTCCTGTCCTGCTGTGGTGTCCCACTTAGATTTCAGGTAATAACTTTAACTCATCACTCTTCTCATCTCATGCGACAATCCAGTACCCTTTACTAATCAATAATTTAATTCAGAAAAATATGGATTGAGTGGTGTCTCTATTGTTGTTGCTCAGGAAGAAAGCATGTTTGCTAATCGTCAGCAAGTTATGCTACTGAAAAGACAACCAAAATCAAATTGTTGAAAATCAGAATGGTGAAGATGGACTATGTGCTCATGAAATGAGAAATCATGGTAAAATTAAAAAAAGCATTCTTGATGCAATGTTCTAGATATAACATACTTGAGAACACTTGTAGACATCCAAACATCCCACCTATTCTTGCTGTCTCAATGAAGAAGCACTCTCAGGTAATAACTACTAGAGAAAGGCTGACAGAAGCAATTTCTGTTTCTAGAGCTTATCAGTTTTTTGCTCTTTAGCAATTACTGCAGCACTCCTTCTGAAGCAAAAGACACAACATTCCTGAGTAAGGTTTATTATGAATAAATCCCTATATCTACTGACCTCAGTCAACAAAGAACATCTGATAACCTCACAGTTATAGATAGCTAGTAGATATTTCTGTGGATAAGGCTGTAGTTGCACATCATTGTATTGTTGTGCTCAGTTTCAGGGTCAATCACAAAATAGGAGTTCAGACATTTACTGAGTTTGTAAGGTATGTAGTACTTCTAGACCCCAAAATGTCAAGATAAAAGGTTTGTAGCACATGTTCCTTCATAGTGCATATGAAACATCATCTGCCCTATGCCTTCCTCTTTAGATTCTGGTAATTATCTACTAGTGTCATCCCCTTCTTGAACTGTAGATAATTCACCCAGATCTTGCCTTCAGGATAACACAGCCAGTCTTTAGATGTCTATCTATATGTCTAAATTTCCCTTTTCTGTAACACAGTCATGTCGGATGATGGCATACTCCCATAATTTTATCTTAACTGATCACTTGAAAACACCCTATTTTCACATAGTTACTTATTCACAGTCACTGAATTAGAGAATCCCAATATCTTTCATGAAGGCAGTTCAATCTATCACAGTAACTTTCCACATAGTCTCACTAACTTAAAGTCCATGCTAATCAATGTAGTCAGTCTTTTTTAATGGCATTTATAGATGGCAACAAAATTAAGATTTGTTCATTCTATAATCAAGTATATAGTCTATTTTCAGGATGAATAAATTATGAAGGACAAAAACAACTCAAGTATCATAGAATATATTCACATATTCTTATTTCTGAGCCAACATGTGTCTCTATACTTGTGAGCAATATAAGTACAACTATCAGTGACTCAAAATGAAGTAAAAAAACATAGATGAGAAAACACAGGAAAATGGGCTGTGAAGAGGTAGCATAACTACTGGCAAGAGCTGAATTTATCAAGTTAAATTTGATGAGAACTTGAGGGGAATATGGTAGATTTGATGGCTTTATATCAGATCCACTTTACACAAATATATATATATATATATATATATATATATATATATATATATTATAATCACAGTACTTTTTGAATAACATTTTAATTAGGATTATGTGAGTTAATATATGATAAACTGCCTTATAAAAATCAATAAAACATCTGAGTTGTTGTGACGTCTAAGCTATGACTACTTTTTGCCCTAATGAGAGCAGCTTGCAACCCTTCTTACTATTTTCCATCTCTTATTATCTCCCACACCCTTTCCTCTACTATGTTTCATTATACTGGAAGGAGATGGAAAATAGTTTTATGTAGAGCTGAGCACTCAACTGTCACTTATTCACAGAAGCTTATGCAGCAGTAAGTCTCTGTCTTCATCATAAGTTTCTGCCTTCATCATGATACACTGGAAAACATCCTCTCTGGTTGAGACTGAGCATGTTTTATGTATCAAAAATGTACTTATCAACAGCCAAAGAAAGATGAGGAGGGCCTCAGCAGGACCTTACCATCACTGCTGAACTATTTCATGTAGATAAGTTCAGGAAGATGGAGAATCATTGCCTTCAGCTTGTGAACACTAGTCATTTCACTAACCTCCAGTATATAACCGAATCCAGTGGTTACATAGATGGCCCTGACAAATGTAAATAAACACACCATGAAGCCAAAAGGAATCAATCTGGGAAAGGCACAAGATAATGGGTTGATATGAGGGAGAGGGGGATAAGAGAAGATAGGGAAAGAAAATAACCAGAATGTAGTATACACATGTACGAAATGATCAAAAAACTAAAAGTAAAATGAAGAAAAATGCATAGCATAAAACAAACATTCAAAAATGCTATTATTGAACTGAAATAAATAAAATACATAGATTCAGATGACCAGAAGAAAATTATCATTTTGAAATGATGTACTCAACATCCGTATACTCAAAAATCTGTGAAGTTTCAGTTTCTTTCTCTTATAAACTAAACATGAAACTTAGAAACTAAGAATTAATAATCAAATTAACTAAGAGAGAAAAATAAAACATCTATTGTTTTATTTCATTATATTAACTGAAAACTCACCTGAAGCTATTAATCTGAAAAAGCATGTATGGCTGAGTTTGTCACCTGGGGATTCTATATAGCACAGGCAAATGTGTAGCCCATTATTTCATCACACCACAAAGATCTAGCTCATTTAAAGCTAGGTAGTAAAATAAACATTTTTCTCTCACAGACAATTATACCAGAAAGCCAGTGCTGATCATACAGAACATACAAATATATTTTAAAGCAATCGGAAGTTCTTTTCTCTCCATTCTCCCACAATTATTATATCTTTGCCTATATGCAGATTTAAGCTCTCCAAAAAAAAAAAAAAATGCTTGGTCAGTCCTCAGATGCACATTGTTACAGGCAGCCATGAGAACAAGACTAAAAGGAAATAAGACACCCAGAGAGCAAAGAGGAAAAAACCAGTTTAAGCATTATGAAGGTTACTGAGTATCAGAAGCAATAATCAAATACTGAAGAAGGCTTTTCTGAGTTTGCAAACATGGCAATCAGATGAGGCCTGTGTGTTTGAACATATATTAGAGAACAAAACAAAAATAGTGTATTCAATAGATGAAAAAAAAAACACCCTTCCCAGCACTTGGGAGGCAGAGGCAGGCGGATTTCTGAGTTTGAGGCCAGCCTGGTCTACCGAGTGAGTTCCAGGACAGCCAGGACTACACAGAGAAACCCTGTCTCGAAAAAACCAAAAAAAAAAAAAAAAAAAAAAAAAAAAAAAAAAAAAAA
>JANHMN010000005.1:21987753-22044508 GCA_030674055.1 Rhabdomys pumilio
AAAAAAAAAAAAAAAAGAAAAAGAAAAGAAAAAAAGAAAGAAAGAAAAAGAAAAAAGAAAAAAAAACACCTTACAAACATCCATGGAGAAAAATAAAAAAGACTATGTATTTATAAAGGTGAAAATTTAAGCAAGCTTCAAACTTCAAATATATCAGACACACAATATGTTCCAAAAATGAAACAAATGGAGTAACTCAAACAGAACGTTGAAAGAAAGAACTGTGAACTAATCTAAATTGCTCTTTATGTTTAGATCGTAAATTGTACTCAGTTTATGGTTCATAAGACTCAATGACATGTGCTAAGGCCCAATTGTACTAGCATCATAATGTATGATCACTTCCAGAGCTCGGATTGAGTTCTTAGGATTCACAAATAGAAAATACATGAAAACAAGTATGTAATTGCCCCGAGGCAAAGATCCAGGTTCCCAGAACTAGCAGTAGTATCACTATGAGAAAGCAGTTAAGGGCTTAGAACTGGTTAGGAAATGCCCTGTGCTCAGACTCATATAAGTGTGTGTGTGTGTGTGTGTGTGTGTGTGTGTGTGTGTGTGTGTATACATACATATATTTATTTGTGTATATATTTACATATATAGTATGTATAATATATTATTCTTCTATATAAATAAAATAGATTTGCATAATGGAAAATACCCTCCAAAATCTAAGTACCATATATATCTACTCATTTATAATTTATTTACTAAATTTTATTTCTAGCCTTTGAATATTCTTGTAAAGGATTATGGCCATTTTCTTGACAAAAACATATGCTTATTGCAATCATCTTCATGCATACAGTTTCATATCCTATTATAAATTGCTCCTTTAGTTATGATATTTTTTCTAATTTCCTAAAATTTTATAGAAAGTGACAGTTTAGATATTAATGTGTGTTAACATATCCATATTTGCAAATTTCTTATACTACCATTTTCTTATTACACCATTCACTATTTCACGTGTACTTGTATCACATCCCTAAGTAAACAGTAATTTCCATGGGAAGAAAAACATGTTCTTCCTGAAGAGTTGTTAATGATGTGGGAAAATACTTATTATTTGGTGTTGAATAAAAAAAGAAAGATAAAAATCAAACATATAGTGTGATATTAACTACATAAAACAGAAAGAATAGAAGCAAATACACTAAAATATGAATAGTAAATCTTTTCTGTGTTGTACAGATAGAAGTGATTGGTAATCAAACTCATTTGATTTTAATTTTTTAAGATATATATGAGTTTTTTCTCAAAATGTTTATTAACCACAATAAATTCTCTATCAACATGTTATTCATGGTGGAGGGCTGTTCAATCAGTACCTCTGTGATTCCTTTAACAGTTACATCAAAGACATGTTTAAACAGTTCCCTGGATTTCTCTCAAATCACATTTCTATTAAAATAAACCGTGCTTCCTATTTATTTCTTCAAATTTCAAATTAACTTCCTATATAGGTTAGTATATTTTATATTTCTAGTGAGCAAAAATCCTCACTCAAAGTGTCTTAACACAATAATGTATTGATTGGCTCCTAGGACAAAAATCTCCAAACACTAGCTGATGTTAGACTGCCAACAAAATACAGCTAAACATGGCTTACTTTAGACAGAGTTTGTAGCTTACTTTAGATTGACTTTGTTTCAGGAATTTAAGGTACCTTATTGGCTCCAGCCATATTTCTATAAAAGTAACTCACATTCTCTTTTTCTTCAAACTTTGTCCTTAGGCTTTCTTTCCTATGGTGTTCAAAATGGCTAAAGTGATTTGAAACAATCAATTTTCAAATTGCTCAACACACTTAGAACCTTTACCTCAGCATTTATAGAAAAAAATCCTGAGGGAGTATGATGCTTGGACTGAATTGCTTATTTTGTGTACCTATGTCAATCATTTACACAAATGCTGTATTCAGATTGGATTAGTCTGAATCAAACTTTCATGGGAGGGTTTGAAAACGGTTAATTTCCAAAGGAAATGCACATGTCTGTTATACATAGAGGAGAGAACAGATGCTGGATACAAAGTCAGACAACTACCCTACAACCTTTTAGAATATAATCTCTTTGTCTCTGTCTCTCTGTCTCTGTCTCCCACCCATATATATGTATATGTGTATGTATATGTATACACATACATCATATATATATGTATATATATATATCCATCATATGTATATATATATATATATATATATATATATATATATATATATATATATATCCCTCCCTTCCTCTGTGTGTGTGTGTGTGTCTCTGTGTGTGTGTGCACTCATGTTATTCATATGACAAGCCTGAACAATAGAAATTAGAGAATAGTAAACTATTTGACTCATTATGTTATAAAAATTATGTGAATTTAATATTTTTCAAGGAGACATATTTTTATACTCATAAAATATTTACTAAAATACATTTAAATTCTACATATGAATTTGATTCGTGGCAGAGATCTGTTCAACAGGTAGAAAACTAATGATCCATGGATATATATCTGGACATATATACATGTTGGCATTTAAAATGCATTAATATTCTTGGAAAACTATAAATACTGATTTAGTCGATTTATCATTGCACATTTTAAGCCATGACTGTTGCATATGGAGGGAAAGCATATGCCCGTGAATGTACAAAAGTAATGGAACAATGCAATATGATCTATTTTTTAAAGTACTTAATAATGAAACTTCATTGCTTTTTGTCTTATTGTCTTCTAAATTCAAATTGGTTCAAGTTCTTTCCATGGTTTCTTTTCCACGCACTTGCAGAGTAACCCTTAATAACCTTTGCTAACATCCTCAATTTCCTTGCCTGTCAAAACAGATAAGCAGTCAGCAGCTGATGACTGGGCGACTCTATGACCCTAACATCAGAATGACAAATCTAGTTTTCTGAGAATGAGCAAACTGACAGAAAGGAATCATTCATATCTGTCTACTGGAAACAAAGAACAAGCAACATATATCCTAAATTGTTCAGCTACTGATGCTCTGTGAGTAGCATAATGTGAGTAGAGGGAACAAGACACACTCAACTAAGTTTTTGTTTTCTGTGTTGTCTAAAATAATACAGCATACATCTTTTTTACCTCTTTATTAACTTCTCTCTATTTGGTGATTCAGTTAATCCTACCCCTTACAACTTCCTACCAAAACTGTTTCAGAAATATGGTAATCAAATGCCAAATGCCTGCCGTAAAGAAGAACTACTTCCCGCCCCCTCCCCCTGCTTTTTTTTTTTTCGGGTTCTCAAGCAGTCCCAAACTTCAGTGGCATACATTTTAGCAGAGTGTGACAAAACAAGACCCTCTCCAAACTGTTACTCTTATAAGACTTCCTGGAAGAGTACTCAGGATCTTTAAAAAATAACAAAGGAAATACATGAACAAACAATATTTGCCCAGCTTAAAAAACTTACTAACCACATGATACCTGCCAAAATCACAGGAGTAGGCAATGAAGAATTTCATGTCCTATTAAAAAAAATAATCAATTTTCTTAAATGTTTATGTAGGATTATTTGTGTCCTATGCTGATTTTTCAGTTCTCTCACAATGCATTACTCTCTGTCAATTATCCTCATAGTGTAATTCTATATTGAGCAGTGTGAACAGAATATGGAAAAATGAAATAGGAAACCCTTAAATACATAATTATTCAGTGTCAGTGATATGTTAACTAAATCAGATATTTTGATGATACTGTGATTTAACTACCACAGTATGTCATGACGAGAGTAAAAATAATTGATTACTATTCTCTTTTGTGCTTTGGAGATAAAAACAATTGAAGTTCTTTATGTGAAATGTGTTTGACACTGTTTCAGAAATTATGTGAAAATTACCCACTCATATTAAAGACTGAACTTTCAAAAAGACTTTTATTATATAACTGAGGTATGTACAAATCTATCTATGCAGAGTAATCTGACTCAATGTGATTTTATATATGTAATATTCAAAAAATGGAAATATACAAGAAAATTTTAGTGGAAGAGTATATAATTCCATATCAAAAGTTACTGGAAGACTTCTGGAAAAGTTATCAAATATTTCATTTGGAATGAACATGTAAAATTAGATTACATAACCTTTTGCCCAACTAAAGAAGTAGATGAGCAAAACACATTGGGCAGAAGTATATACTTAGAGAAACAAGTGCTACCATAAGCTATAAACTTGGAAAAGACGTAGCCAACTAAAGTAACAAGTCATGACGGCACGTTATCTGAGAACTTCTGGAAGAAATGCCATTCAAATTGAAGGCAGTAGGTGATGGTCAAGAACATTCAGGAATAGTCCATAATGTGGAGAGCATTTCATTGACCAACCAATTCTAGAGAAAAGTTCAAGTAACATCTTCAAGAGTACCTACCACCTGGTGGCACACGCCTTTAATCCCAGCACTTGGGAGGCAGAGGCAGGCGGATTTCTGAGTTCGAGGCCAGCCTGGTCTACAGAGTGAGTTCCAGGACAGCCAGGACTACACAGAGAAACCTTGTCTCGAAAAACAAACAAACAAACAAAAAAACAAACAAACAAACAAACAAAAAGAGTACCTACCACCATCAAATTCACTGCATACAATGAAGAAATTTTCATAGTCTAAAAAAGCCTGCAATTGTTAAAGTCCCATGATGAATGCTGAGATTTTTCTTAAGCCCAAGAATATTGTGAAAGAAGAATATATTTCTCAAGGAAATTATATCAACTCAAAGAACACTTCTCTTGCCTCAAATGGAATAAGAGACAATGCATTATGAAGTCCAAGTTTGAGTGCTCAGGAATGTGTAGCTGGGTTACCCCAGGTTCCATATTCTCAAGTGGAGGCAATGATTTTTTTTTCATGAAATTTTATAGTAGCAGAACAAAACAAAGAAAAACATAAATTAAAGGGATTTAAAATTACATTGGTAGAGACATCAGACAGATGGTTATGTTAATCTCAAAGATGCCAGGAGAAAGAATACTGACTCAAGTAATCATGGCCAAATTAATTAAAGCAACACATTTTAATTTGTGTACACAGGCTGCCTCATCCTAAGGTGAGGCTCAAGAATTCAGCAGTGCACATGAGGAGGATAAGGTTTTTATAGCTCAGGAGTAGGGGGTTTAAAATGGGGTGAAATAGGCTGGATTACAAGAACAGAATGTAAGCATAAATTGATCATAACAATCTTTGGAAACAGGCATAATTGCAATATGGATACAATGTAGTCATAACAACATGTACTCGAACTAACCTTTTGAAACAAAGGTAGGATTGCAAGATGGTCATTACAAGTTTTGAAATAAAGACATGAATGCCCTTTCCTGGAACAGGCAGTCTAATACCATTTGTAGTTAAGGCTATACAGGTAGACATACTCCAAAGCTTGAGCAAAACAGGTTTAACCATAAACAGGAATGAGCCTAGTTTGTCTTTACTATAAGATAGCTTTTAAACCTAAGATGGAGACAAGGTTGTTCATCAGTCACACCTGATAAAGGACTATCTCCAATAGGACCCAGATGCTATCTGATGACGTTCTTAATTTTGGGTCAGTGGGAGCTAGTATTCCTCTAAATTAATAAAAGCTAAAATGGTTTTATGTGTTAGTTACATGCTGTTAGTTTTGACACAAAAGTGTGTAAGGAATGGCTAATCAGGGGGCAAAAGGAAGCATAGGCTAAAGTATACTTAGGCACTGGACCTTCAACCTCCACACTTGTCCACATCAGTGCAGTTCTAATCAATTACTCAGTCTTTGAAAACACAGCTTTTCCCCAGAACTTCTTGTTCACCATAAACTGAATGGAAATATTAGATCTACTATAGAATTTTGGGAGAAATAACAGAATTACCATCCACACTGTTATATCGGCATCAATTGAACTTTTTGTCCCTTCCTACCTACTTCAATCTTCTATGTTTAAATTTACTAGAGAGAAAAAGAATACCTATACATACTTGAGATATCATACACTTTTGAAATGCAAAGGGATAAGAATGAAAAAATTTATGGATTTGGGTCTAAGATCAAATAGAAAATCTAAACAGAGCTTACCAAGCTAATCATGACCAAGTGTTAATATCACAAAAAATATTATTATTATAACACTAAAACCTATAAAAATATAATCTCAAGTGGAGTAGATAGCATTACTGTTGATCCCAGTTTTCCTCCTATTCTTTGCTACATTTTTTTCTCTTTTTTTATATGGATTTATGTCCACCAGTTAGCACACTTTGTCAGACGTCTGTCCATGGACTCCTGCTTTATATCCAGCCCAGCTAAAATGGAAGCATTGCTGAGTGTCCTTCCTTCACTCACACTAAGTAAGTGAAGGTTTGACCATTGACTAAAAAAGGCTTGAAAACCCTATTCTTTTAGTTGGAAACTCTGAAGTGGAGTATTGATTCCAGAATGTCTATGGAGGAATAAGCCAAACTTTTCTCTATAGAGATTTGACTAAAATTAACTCTAGAGTTTGCCCCTGCTCTCTGCCTCTCTCTTGGGCTTTTCCAAGGGGCTACTTCCTACTTTAATTACCTATTAACCTAAAAATCCTCCTATGAGGGGTTGCTTCTAGGGAACCCAACTAAAGACATGCAAACGAGGCTGAATAATCCCACATGTAAAAGGCATATCCCAATGAAAGGAAGAAAATTCTCCTTTAGTAATTATACTATGAAAGAACTTGATATTAACAATTATTTCAGTAAAATTGGTGACAAGAAAATAAAGTACCATTTTAAGATGATATGTGAGATTATTGAGAATCAAAAACAAATCAAGGATGAAAATATTGTCCTTAAAGAAGTAATGCTTGTTAATATACATAGCACAAGTAGCTATGAATTAAAGTCTAATTGCTGAAAAAAACACAAAGCACCCAAGACAGTCAGGGAATCTGAGGGAAGAAAGATAAATTTAAAAAAAGTATTCAGAGATAAGTTTAGGAATGTATGTACCTATACTTGCAATAGATGAACACAAGTCAATCAAAAGTACTAAAAATATAAAATGTTGAAAAATATTTCCATGAAAATACAACTGACTCTATAGCATAAGATATCACATGAAGTCCTATGGAAAGATAATACAAAAATTAACACAAGAAACCCAAATCAGTGCATAGTCTACTTAGTGATTAAATTTTAATATTAACAAATGGCACATGCTTTTGTCTAGGCATTAAATATATTATGTAACAAAAAACTTGATTGCTGCCAAAAGTTTGCACTGCATTATTCAATAAAAGAATATGTTAAAATATTGTGTTCCAAGTTCTGTGTAAAATAAAAAGTGACCCAGATATATCATACTTAGTCAAGTTGCCTCGGAGGGGATAAAAGCTGCATCATAGCTCAAACAAAAATATTTAAAATGCAATTACAACTTCTAGCTATTTTTTAAAAAGGAAATGAAGGTGAGGATTAAAACATGCTAAAATAAAGATAAACAACATGAAATATGTCAGTTGTATAGGAAATCATTGTAATAATTAAGTGAATAATAAAAACACAATACTAAAACTGTTGGAACCGTGCCTGCATAGTTATATTTTCAAAGGGAGTTAAATTTAGAAAGCTTAGAGGAAATATAGTCACAGTCATCAAGACATTAAATTTATCTGAGAATAGGAAACAGACTGAATTCATTTCGTGAGATTGTTGATATTGAAAACTGTAAGCTTACAGCAATACTACATCAAGCTAATTTGTCATCAGGTAAACATTTTACATATGTTACCTCCTTCAGTTCAATTATTGTCATTTATGTGTAGAATACATGGGGAAATATATAGGCAATAGTGTACTAAAACCCTCCCCCTTCTTAATATAGTGTATAGAATGTGGCAGGGATTCTAAAAGTATGTAATTTGTGTTACTTTGACTTATTTCCTGCTGATTTCAGAAAGTGTAGGGTGGATATTTCCTTTATCACCTCTTTCTGTGCTTAAGAAAATGACTTTATTTTGCTAGCAGATTTACAGTGGACCCCTTTTCTTTGTATTTACGTATGTGAAGTACACAGCTTACTGGTTTCTTTATGGCATTTAAATAGGTTTAGCTGCTGTTTATTTTACTGCTTCTCTCCTATTGTCTACACTTGCCTCTTTACCTCTTCTCAGTAGTTCCCTTCCTTCTTTCTCTCCAGTCATCTCTCTTCTGCTCTTATCTCTCTGTTTTTCATTTAGATTTTTACGTGAGAAAATATGATACTCAACTTTCTAAGCCTGATTTATGAATAATTATATATACATATACGCATACGCACACGCATACACATATACGCATATACACATATACGCATATACACATATACACATATACACATATACACACACACACATATATATATTTATGTATGGGTATCTTCCATGCACGCTTATCTGTAAACTACATGTATGCATAGGTCTCAGAGGCCAGAAGAGGATATTGGATTCTCTGGAAGTAGAGTTATAGACTGTTGTGAACTGCTATGTGGGCGTTGGGAATCAAACCTGGGTCCTCTGGAAGAGAAGCCTGTGCTCTTAACTATTGAGTCATCTCTCCAGGCTCCTGAGCCCTTTGTTGGGTGGAGGGATACGTAACAACTCCTTTATATTCTCCACAGATTCTACAATTTAAAATGAAATAGAAACTGAGGCATTAAGAAAAAGCTATTAAGAAGAAGACGCAGGAAAGCAAATTCTAATCCAATGTTCCTGGTATCAGGCTATAAATATAAAGAAACAATCACGGCTGCCTTCAGTTAGGCATATATAATTCAGCCATTATTCAAATGTGCATGCGATCACTAACCTCTCCAAATTCAGTTTACATTATGCTTTACATCACCCTGTGCATTGTTTTAGTACATCAGAGATGTCAATGTAGACATAGGGAAGTACAGAGAAAGGGGGTGGTGAATCAGAAGACCATAGTAACACAGTTACTATATTAACTGTGAATTTTTGCCCTCTTTTTCTGACTCGAACTTCGGTTTCTATAATGGCAAAGTAGATAAAATTGGAATAATTTTAGGAAGACAGTTTATATATATGTGTGTGTATGTGATCATGGAATGTGTATGTATGTGCATGTGTGTGTGAGACTCTATATCTATTTGTGATATATACAGTTGACAAGCAGATAATAATTTTATGTGTTAACTGCGTGGCTATATTTTCATCAGATTCCTTGGTTAATAATCACTGAGTAGAAAATTATCTGATTAAATGGATTAGTCTTGTCCCAAATCAGGACAGATGATGGTGTTTTCTCGGTATACTTATAGAAATAAGGCTTGAGAAGTAAACACAAAATTTCAGTGTATAAATACAAGAAGGGACAAAGGTTATTAGATTATTATACCACAATGTTATAATACAGAAATCATAGCCATACCCTATAAGTTGAGAACCCTGAGAACACTACTGTTTGAAGTTCAATCTACTGAGTCAGAAATATCTCTTATCATATCTTCAGTATGTCACAATCACGACATAAGTCAATGCTAAATGCCTCAGCCTGAAAGATGCTAACAGAGTACATATGCAGAGTAAGTGTACATATGCATACAGAATTATACTCTATTGGACATCATTGATAGACTTGTTGAAAACTATTTCTTCTCCAAATCCTGACTCAGTTTGCTTTGATGCCACAGACCTTCCATACATGTGAAAATAATTTCTGAGCCATGCCTTTTCAATACAGATTAAGGCAGCCCATTACATGATATAGCTAACATTGTAATGGGGGAACTTACTTATGGAACAAGTTTTTCTATCACATGACAGACCAGCACATCAAATACTGTAAACAAATTAGCTTAAGAGAAAATCCAAAATATGAAACTTTGCCTAAGCAGAGGTAAGATAAAAAGTGAGGACCTTGTTGTTTGGTAACTGTTTGAGAGTCTTGAAGAACAGAAGAGGTGGAAATCCCATATGTTAACTAAGAAGGAATAGAAAAGAACATCTGTTGCTTCAGCTCTAAAGAGAAATTATGATAAGTGAAATCTACAGGGGCTAACGAGGTCTACAAATATTTTCTCTATATGAACTGAGAGTAGACAGGGAAACTTTACAGATGATGGGGCATTGCTTAGATAAGCCACCTTGAACTCACAATATGTATGTTAATTTAATATGGTCCTTATCTGTTCTCTGTCTCTCGAGTCATTCCAAATTCTCCTAAAGAGGCACAATTCAGGAATAAATCTTAATTGATAACCTGGTATTGAAAGAGTTCCAGAAATCTTGGGACAGGATTAAACTTTATGTAAGAAGTACTGACTAAGGCTGATGAAGTGGTTCCGTGGGTAAAGGCATTTACCATCCAAGCCTTGTGATGTGGTTTCAGTCACTGAAAAACATCTGATGTTGGAAATACAGCATCTACTCTACAAGGTTGTCTTCTGACTTCTACAAGAATCCTGGGGCATGTGGGCTAGCACACACATAATTAAATAAAACTTTTGAAAATATGTGTAGAGTCTATGTTAGCATTAACAGTTTGACAAAGAAGTATAATATGAGAAGGAAATTGATTATTTACAATTTCTAAAGTATTTAATATTTTTAAATAAATGACTAAAACTAAGAGAAGTAGCTAAAAATTTGAGATATATTAATAGTTGCATTTTCAAAACCATAAAATGTGTTCTATTCTGGGATAAAAATTGAGAGATAAATGTTGATTTTCAGCAACACTGTTATTAGTCAGATGGCATTAAGCAGTTATTAAAGAAGTCAAAATGAATTCACCAAAAATTCATGTTCATTTCTTGCATTTTTTTATATAGTGTTACTTAGCCAGCAGCTTTGCTAGATTCTCTACTTAATGTTGATGTAACTTTCAAAGAGAGATGGGATAACTCTCATGGCTAAATGGCAACATTATCTCTGGGTTCATGTAAGTAGCTACTTATGAAGGTAGATAAGTAATGCCTGAAATTGCAGCTCAAAGAATAAAACAACAATGACATCATGCCTAAACAGGTTCCCCTTATAGATTTATTTCATCTGTACATTAAGAGGAGATTCATAATATTGGCCTATTGATATATGTAGAAGACGCATGTGAAAAAATAGTAACTTCATATTTTATCAGAGGAAATTCTGATGGTACATTGAAAAGAAAGTGTTTTCCCCATACTTCTGTATTTGAATACTTAGTGTCTAGATGTTGGTACTCTTTGGGAAGATTCTGGAACTTTAGGAGGTGGAGACATGCTGTGAGAAGTGGACACTGGCCAAGCATCTTGACATTTTATAGCCTACCCCCATTTCCTGTTCCTTTTGCTGACTAAAGATGTAACGTAAGTTCTGAGCGCCCCACTTGTGCTCCCCTACCTTCCACACTAGGATTTTTTTTTTTTTTAGAAAAATCCCCTTCTCCTCAAACTGTACACTGAACAAAAGCTTCCCTCTCTTCTGTTGCCTCTTTCTCTGTACTTTTTGTCACAGAAGTGAGGAAGTAACTAATATGGGTGGAAATAGCCCAGCTTATAAATGAATTCCACTTTATTTACAGTACTAGCAAGTACGTACAGATTGCGTTTTACAGAATTTCCATGGCTATCCACTGAATATTGAACTGAAATATTTTCTCAAAAAGCCCACTGGGACATGAATCCTATATTAACAAGTTAATGTACTATAAATTTACCCCCTCTAATTACAGGGGACCTCCTTCAATCTCATCATCTGGAAGGATATATCTACTTTATTTCTACAAGTCAATTTTAGTCAATAATCTCCCGAATGCCATTACACTTTCACATGGTGGTGAAAGCTTGGCCTATCATGACACAAGTACTTAGCTAGATGGAGTGGTAGAAAACTGTTTGCTTAAGAAATGTATAAAAGCAGCTTATAAAGTCAAGGGCAAGTATAGATAGCACTTGGAACATACTTCAAACAGACACAAGAACACCTGGGGCCTTATTGGTACCATGTTTAAAATCAAACTTTAGCTTTATAGCACTTTACTTTGGATTCTATTTTTTCCTTATATGACCTATAATACTCATCATCACCCAGTTGACAATTTAGGCATAAGTGTGTGAGATACCAAATGGACGTATTTTGATGAGTGTAGGGAGTACATATTCTGTACTACAGAGAAATATAATATGATCAGGGACAAGAGAGCTGCTGAGAAATAAGTACATAGAATAATATTCAACTCCTATCATAGAATCTGGACAAAACATAACACATATTTAAAGGATGAATGGATTAGGTAATGAATGCCCTTAAACACAAAGCAGAACATTATATGCTTCTGTGTCTTACTATACTATTGCTTAGTTATGATGAAGTATTTGTATTAACAATGAAGTCAATGACAACACAATCATAAAATAGAGAGCATTTTAATAATATTGACATGATTCATAGGTGCAGGACAGAACTATCCAAAAAGGGCTCCATTTGTCCCATAACTTAAGGCCAACAGTTGGCAAGTGTGACTTCATAAAACTTAAAAGCTTCCATATGAATAGAGAATCAATCAACAAGGTGAAGAGGAAAGCTCACAGAATGGGATAGAACCTTTGCCAGTTGTGCAGCTAAGAGAGAACATATATACTTCAATGCTTAATAATACTTGAAGTACTCAAAACCTAGAGTCAAAAAACAAACTAGTCAATTGAAAAATAGGCACGAGACTACGCAGAGAATTCTCAAGAAAAAAAGAACTGACAAAGAATTTTTTCTTTTTTAATTTATTTTTTATTGGATATTTTATTTACATTTCAGATGCCATCCTCTTTCCCAATTTCCCCTCCTTAGAAAACCCCTACTCCATCCCCCCTTCTCCTTTTTGCTTTTATACAATTTTTTAAAATGTTAATCAAAGGCTTTAGAAGTTTGGTAATGCTCAATAACAAGATGCCCATACAATCAGAAGTGTAACCAAATACCCAACCTAGATATATCAACTATCTTTGACTGGCAGAGACACGCAAACATTTGCCTCCATGTTCCCTACCCCCTCTCACTCTGTCTCATCACCTAGCTCCTCCTCTCCTTCTCCTCCTCCTCTCCTTACTCCTCCTCTTCCTCTCCTTACTCCTCCCACCTTAGCTCCTCCTACATATCACCCTTCCTGTTAAAATAAAACTTTTCTCTCAATATACAATTAGAGCATAACTATACCAATTTGTGTCAGTAAGGTACATGTTAGAACTAATACCCAGTCCTTCATTTTGTTGACTAAACAGAACCTCTGTCATCTCTCCTAACTACAAGACTTAGTTCTGAACCTGGCTTTTTTCTTGGCTTTAGAATTAATGTCAGCTGAAAACCATCATCTCAAATCTTTCCTCTAAATGTAAATAGCCAGGATTGGCTATGAGACTGTAAGTCTTCAACCCAGTCGGAAATCCAGAATGACTGAGTTAACTGAAATTATGGGAAACACAATTAAGTAAATGCAAATCAAAACAACATTGAGATGTCAACGTATTGTAGAATGGCATAGATCAATAAAATAACTGAGAGAAAGTGCTAGAAGGGAAGTAGAAAAAAGGGAATCATCTACTCACTGTTAGGGACTGCAAACATGGAGTCACTATTGAAATAAGTCTGAAGAAAAAATTTTTTTTTGCTTTTAACAATAATATGTATTATAAAAGCACTTTACAACTCCATCCCATGTTTGAGTATAAGTTACAGAGTACGTGGGCTAATGATTATCTGAAAGTATTTCTCTATTCAGATCCATAATCCAAGTGCTCTCCAAGTGTGACAAGGTGACAGTGCGTGAAAGTGGAGGAGGACAGGGAGAGGGAAGGTGGGTTTTCCAGTTAGGAATTTTGTTGCAATGAGGTGAGGAAGTATGAAGTTATTTTTGTTACCTTTTCATCTTTATACTGTGTTAAGTAATGCTTACAACATAAACTCAGCAGGCTTATTCTGAGCTAGAACTCAGAATTTTTTTCCTGCAAATAATGTATTTACAAATGTGTTTATTAACATACACAGCAATCTCACAATAACTAGTAAAGATTAAAAGGGTGCAGTCCTAGTATATCTAATAGAAATAATATCTCAAGTTTACCAACTAAAGTACCCTCACAGAATAGCAAATACTCTTCTTCTCTGGACATTGGTTCAAATTTGAATATGGAAATAATTTCCTTGGAAGTCCCTAGAGGCAGGTCAGAGAAAGCATGCATTAAGAGGGAAAGGAGAGAATGGAAATAAAAATCACTATAATGCAGATTTATGCCTTATTTTTTAGCATTTTTAAAATGTTGGGTCTTTCAAGCTGTTTTTTGCTTTTTATTAGATCTATATAAATAAGTTAACTAGCAATTTAGTTTTGTATTTAAGCTACACTTAATCCTTTTTTCATTGGTGATATTTATTTCTTTGCCTTTTTTTTTAATTTCGAATTTTTACGTGTTTTTTTTTTTTTAAATATTTAGAGCTTCATCACCATGGCAATATGTATTTCCCTTGAAACATCAAAAATTCTTTTAATGCTAAAAGAGTATCTACTATTGGCCCAGTTCTACCATTTCTTTGCATAGACTCAAAGGCCTTATCATTCTGTCCCATAGATAGTTGATCAAGATGCTCACTGCTGCCCTATTCACAATAACTAGGAAACGGAAATGATATAAATGTATTCCAACATATGAAAGGACAATGAAAATGTAGTACGTGTACACTGTGGAGTACTTTTTAGCTATAATCATTTTCTGGTAAACAGATGGAATTTAAAAAAGAGCATATTTAGTGAGGTAATCTAGATTAAGAAAGACAAACATCACATGTCCTTTCTCATCTGAGGCTTCTAGCTCCACATATCATGGAGTCACTACAGAAACCAGGAAGGTAAATGGAAAATAAAATTAAAAAATAGCAATAGAAAGGACCATTTCTGGAATTAAGGTTTTAGAGAAAGGCATAGCATGCTACAGGTTATCTTATCAGGGGAAATAGAATAGGAAGATGTTCTTTAAGAAGGCATGGCAAGAAATATATACAGAAGAAAAAAGGAACATGATAAAAAGCAGAACGAGTATCTGAAAAGTCATAACAATTGACTATCATTTTAAAAAAGCACATTGTACATCAAACTGTGAATAATTATACATACATAGTTAAAATGAAATGTTCTCATCTGGGCTAACAATGATCCCTCCATGAACCAAAGATCACCTAACAAATACTCTCATATCAGCCATGGGAAGAGCTCTCGTGTTGTTGGTTGGGTTGTCCAAGAGACTTGCTAATCATAGAGCCTTGGCTATTGAGCTTGCTTGATTCTCAGAGCTGGAAGATAAGTCCCTACTGTCCCTACTGTAAGATACTACATGCTTAATATACTGGGCCAGGAAGCTCCTGAGTTAGAATTGACCGGAATATCTCTTCCATGAATACTAGCCTTCATGGTACCCGAAGTTGCCATGCAAGTTTTTAAAAGAAAGGAAACAACCAATCGTTCTACACATATGTAAAACCTATAAATAAACACAATAACCAGCATTACACAATAACCATAGAGGTACATTTGTGGAATACATTCTTTGATCCATACCTAACAGCTCTTTATTATTTTTGTTAATATTTTTTTATTGGATATTTTATTTACATTTCAGATGCCATCCCCTTCCCCCATTTCCCCTCCCTAGAAAACCCCTATCTTGTGCTTCCTTTTCCTTTTTGTTTTTATACAATTTTTTAAATGTTAATCAATGGTTTTATAAGTATGGTAATGTTCAATCAGAAGTGTAACCCAGTACCCAACCTAGATATATAAACTATCTTTGACTGGTGGAGACACGTGAACATCTGCCTCCATGCCCCCCTCTCTTTTTCTCTCTTTCTCTTTCTCGTCACCTAGCTTCTCCTCTCCTTCATCTTCTCCTCTCCTTTTCTCATCTCTTCCTCTCCATACTCCTTCCCCCTTAGCTCCTCTTACATATCACCCTTCCTCTAACAGCTCTTTAATTGGACTTAAAGTAACAAGAGGGAAATCAGAGCTGGTACTAGAAACCTAGCCAATTACCCATGGCTACTAAAACATCATGGCTGTTAGAAAGGAACCTACAAATGCTATTTTACTAAATCAGAATGACCTCTAAGAATACTTTATTCGTTTTCTTTCTTTCTTTCTTCTTCTTTTTTTTTTATTCGAGACAGGGTTTCTCTGTGTAGCCCTGGCTCTCCTGGAACTCACTCTGTAGACCAGGCTGGCCTAGAACTCAGAAATCTGCCTGCCTCTGCCTCCCAAGTGCTGGGATTAAAGGCATGTGCCACCAACACCAGGCCTAAGAACACTTCAAATAGATATTCTTATACCCACAGGTAAGTGAAGTTCTTACCCTTCATCATGAAAACTTCTCTTCTAAATAGACAGAGACCGTCACCAAAACAACCCTGCAACTAACCAAAAGGAAAGTTGTGGGGCCCAGTATCAATGAATCCATGTACAAAACAACTCTAATTGTGAAGGAACACGGTGAAAGAGTAGGAAGAAAGATTATGTATAAGAGAAAATTTGAGGATTTGCATTGTGTCTCCTAGTAAATCTAGAAGCTACACCCATAGTATCTGACCAGTATGACTACCTAAACATGATCTGAATAAGGACAAACATAAATAGCATGTTAATGCAGACAGGAGAAAACCCATGAGGCATCAAATCTACACAAAGAACTTATAGGCAAGTATAGACTGCTGAGTAGGAGGTGGAGTCTTCTCTAAGGAAGTGTAGTCTTCACGGAAAAGCACACCAACTGGTTATCTAATACCAACTGATCAGTCCTCAAAACATACATACAAGTAACATTATACGGACTGAACAGGTTATATTTAGAATATATATATTATATATATATATATATATATATATATATTATATATATATTGTAACAACAAAAGTTAATAAAAAAGAGGAATGAATTTAGAAGAAAGCAAGAAATGGTATATGGCAGAATTTGGAAGGAGGCATGAAAAAAAATAAATGAGATAATGATACATTAAATGTTTGGAATTTTTTTTTGCAAATGTATATTCTGGTTTTGGAAAGTTTAACTGTGATTTTCCAGCTCTTTAATGTATATTAACTTTATTAAAATGTATTCGATATTGTCCATTCTGGTATAAGCTTTCTTACTCCTCCAATTTCAGAAAAGCTCTTATATACAAAGGTTCAGGCTAACTCTTATTCATGTTCTCTGCAGGCTCCTGAATTTCAACAAGTAACTTTTTGTCATCATGCATTTAAGTGCTAAGAGTGATTATATCTAATTGTCTATTGAGAGTAAACATGTGTAATCATATAATTACAATGTGTAGTTACATGATTATGATGTATAATTAAGCAAATGTCACTGGAATGATATTGGAAAGATCTTCAGAGACCTGTTGGATAAAGGAATTATTTAGTCTCTGGAAATTCCCAGACTCAGGTTGAATATGTGCAGCACATTTTCTAGGAGGCTAGGAGTTGAGTAATACATTAGAGTTTAGTATTGTTGTTCCAGCTTAAGGAGAAAAACAAGGGTAAAAACATTGACTGTTTCTGGGGTCTTTTCTACTCTAGTTGCAAATAAAAATTTCCTTGTATTAATTGGAACATAAAGATGACTTATCCCACAGTAGGCTTAGTACATAAAACAAAGGATTATATCTAATTCATATATACAGATAATTCTAAAATAATATTCCCCAAATTACTCATTTACCATATTACCATATGATTACCATATAATCATATAGATAAATTGACTTATAGAATAACTACAAAGGTACATTTTAAACATAATATTCATTATTTTGTATGGTCAGGGGTACAAGAATTGTGACATACCTGTAGAGGCTGGGAAGACAAATTGTAGTAGTTCCCTCATTCCACTATAATTAATTAAACTACTGGGAATTGAACTCAATTATCTGGCTCTTCTGGAACTTACCCTGCAGAGCAGGCTGGCCTTGAACTCAAGATCCACCTACCTCTGACTCTCAAGTGCTAGAATTAAGGGCATGTGCTACCACTACTCAATGTATTTTTACATTTTTATAAACTCTTAAGATTCACGTCATTTGCTACAAGGAACTTATCACAGACTATCAGTGGATAATATGCAGATCGTAGTCCTTTTTTTCATCAAGATTTCAAAAAATGACTTTTAGAGTATATCCTTACAGGAAGAAAGGTTTGCATGATATGATGACTGAATATCTTGATAGCTAGTAATGTCTAGGTAGATTAAATTCGAAGAAATGGTCAGAGTAACTTCCAGATATGCTATGGAAGAAAAACAAATACAACCTTCTAGAATGTGAATGAAATTGAAGAAAATAACTTCTAAATTAAAAAAAAATCTCATTCCATCAACATGTCTGATATGGAATTCTTCTCACTATCTATAATTAAAGCAATAAATGAAAGTAGTCATTTGTGACAATTGCAACAAAGAATGGACTTTTTCTTTAAAACAGAGTCTCCCTACGTAGCAAACTAGCCTGTAACTCAAGATCTGCCAGCATCCTAACTATTGGCCTTTACAAGTATATACCACCATAGCCAGCTAAGGTACTCATTTTTGATAATTCTTTAATTTGTACCATGTTATTACCTATTGTTTCATAAATAAAAATCATCATGATTCATTTTTCCCTTTAGTGAAATGTGTAGTCTCTTTACTGATATGAAGTAAAATATAAGTTGTACTTCCTGTTCCTGACCTCCATCAGTAGTTTTCATCTAGGGCAAAGAGCCAAGTTTTATTGTTAAGCACCTTTTGTAAAACAAACCAGATGGACTATTAAGGGAGGTTTTGCAAACTATTCACTTTTCTTGGGATCATGTTGAATGACATTAATATGATTTACAATTCCTTTTGACATTCTTAGCTACCCTGTGCATATGCATGTATAAATTCAGACTTTTCTTACCATTCTGTTTAAAGGATCAGTACATAACACTAACATATGATGAAGGCTTGAGACAAAAATATCTAGAATAAACTTTGCATTGCAATTAGAAATTTCAGCAAGTTCCAACTCACAAAATAAACGAAAGTAAATCTCTCCAATTTGGTGAACACTAGATAATGGCACACACTCTGGTAGCAAGAAATTTTCTATAAACTATTCGACTGCTTGTGGATCATCATTCTTTAAAGGCCCTCCAATTACTCTGGTGAGTAAGCTAGAGTTCAATCAAGCAGGACAAGTCTGATGGGCAAACATATCTGAAAGAGTAGTGAATCACATCAGTGTCACCATTCAACAAAGTTCCTGGAAAAGTTAATGGTGTGCAAAGCATCCCTCTGTCATTAGTCCATCCCATTTTTCAAAAGCTGCTAAAATGAAACCTAGCCGTACACTTGATGGCACTCTTGATGGAGGCAGATGATGCAAGATGACATAGATCTTACACCTAAAGTAAGTGATTTAAATCCTTACAGAAAGCTCACATTGTTGGCTCTCATCTGCTAGCATGTCCTGAGAGTTATATCCACCCAGTTAAGACTTTCATTAAAGATGCACACATTGTAAAGAGTTTAATCTGTATTGTATTTAAAAGAGGTAACACATATCCTGCTTTATGTACAATTTTTACTCAGTTAACCTATCAATAGTCATACCCCTCTCCCGAAGGACCAAATATGTTGACTATTATTTATAAAACAAGTATTCTGTGCCAGATAGTGTAATCGAATTTTAGGAGGAAAATCTGCAATTAATAAATAGGGACTTGGCTCAAATAAGAGCTTAAAATCCATTTGTGAGAGGTGCATCTATTTCCCTGTAGTTTTCAACGTTTTGTTTTTTAATTCAGGACCATGGCTGGCAGTTGCATTGCCAATGGCCTTTGATGAATAGTGAGGAAACTGCCCTCCTTTGCCTCCACCCCAGCAAAAAGACCCTTATCAAATCAACAGAAGATAGCACGTCTATTTATGAGTGAATACACAGGATAATTTTGAAATAATGCTTTACCCAGATTTCACTTAAAACAAAGCACATCCTGTTTCTTTTCTTTATTTCTTCATTAACTTCCTTAATCAATATTCATTTGGAGGAGAAAGAGTCAAAAACTTCAAAACACTGATAGAATCTGAAAGACTGGCAGATTCTATTGGCAAAGAAAAATTATGATCATGACCATTCTTAATGTCATATTCAGTTCTCTAATTCTTCCCATCTCATATGATTAAATATGTATCAAGTTGTTGATTTCATAACAGGTATAACCTAACTAATGTGTATTCCTGTTATTGTTCTGTTGATAAAATAATCTGCTATGTGGAAATTGTTTGATCACCCACACATCTTTTTGCACACCTCATCTAAAATATTTGTACAATAGTATATTAATAATAGCTACATTATGGACACATTCAGTGTGTGGGAAAATAAGGAAATAGAAAAGGGAACACAGCACATATATACATATGTATACGTATACATATATATATGTGTGTGTATACATACATATATATGTGTACATATATACATATACATATGTGTGTATACATACATATATATGTATATATGTATGTATGTGTATATATATATATTTCACTCCAAAATATTTCTATTCCTTCTTCTGCTATAATCCCTGGGCCATAGCTTTACAAGTTGTGTTGCAGAGAATTTCTTTTAATTCTATTTTTTTTCAGGGTTTCATACATGTATGGATTCATATATATATATATATATATATATATATATATATATATACATACATACATACATAGTGGAAATGTTTTATCCTCCAGGAGTAAAGTTTTGTCTTTTACAGGAAATAGATGCAACTGAAGATAATCCTATTAAATGAATTAAAGCAACCACAGAATGACAGAGTCACACTTTATCTCATTTGTGGTTCTTCAAGTTTATATAGACACAAGCACATACTCATTGGTTATGAAAGTAGAAGCAGAATTGTCTAGTAGGACAAAGAGTTCAATAGGTGAGTGGGAGCAAGAAAACTTCACATATCTTGTATGAGGGGGATTATGCTCAGCACATAATCCATACATGTATGAAACCCTGAAAAAAATAGAATTAAAAGAAATTCTCTGCAACACAACTTGTAAAGCTAAGGCCCAGGGATTATAGCAGAAGAAGGAATAGAAATAGTTTGGAGTGAAATAATTTGTCTTAGGAATGTAAGAATCTACACCTAAAGTCTCATTAACAGTACTACCAAGCACAAGCTGAATGACATTATTATGTATGGTAACAAAGAAGTGAGAAATCTCATGTGGCCTCAACCCTAAATAAACAGCTATAAAAAACAAATAATACTGAGACTAGGGAGAAAGAGTCTATGCTGTGGAAGAACCCACAAATTGGTTACTCAATACCAAGTGTTCATCCCTGAAAACTTATACATACAAATAACAGTATGCAGACTGAGCAGGTTGTATTTACATATTTAGGAATGTGTGCTTGCCTCTGTTTGTGTGTGTGTGGTGTGTGTGTATAACAACAATTAAAGAATAGAGGCCACGAATTTGAGAGTGGAAAGAGAAGGAAGGAGAAAATAATGTTATTATATTTTAACTTCATAAAACACTTGTAAAAAGAAAGTCTCTTCAACTACTTCCATTTATAAGATACATTTATATCTAGATTATTTGAGTCAATAGATTCTTTAACACCTACACAGTGCTTTATTGCATGATACATAGTATTATTTTCTAGTCTTCTGAGCTAAATGGTTGGATCCCGTGCCAAATAGCAATATCGTAGGGTACAATAAAGCTGTGTTATAGTACTCCACCACCTGCCTTTCCTATATTCAGTAATAAGCACAGGACAGAATTACAGCAAAGTCCCTGTTTCATTTGGATAATTAATCTGATTATTTCATTTTCCTAAAAAAAAAAAGACACCAGAATATACGTGAGTGGGCTTTAATATATAAAACTAATACATCTTGAGTCAAATAGGAAACTATGTAAGATAGTAGCCCAAGAAACTCTAGAGCTAGAAGTTTATGTCAAAGTGCCTCTTCCATCTCTTTGCAAATGTACCCAATACCAAACAGACTATTCACAGCTCATGGTCCCTGCAAATGGCTGTCAGGCTAGTTCAGTTTTGAAAAGGTAGCGCTGCCTGTCAAATTTTAAAGGCAATATATACTTTACTTATTCCTAGTGTATGACAAAAAATCTTACTTTTTTTTTCAGACTAATGTAACTTTATGAGACTTTAGTATTTGAAGTGTAACTTTGTGAGACGTTAGTATTTGAAGTCTCAATCTCAAAATATAGTATATTTCAATATCTTTTAAAACATTCTCTGCACTAGTTTGGAAGAATACTATTAAGATCATCGCTATTCCCTGACAAAAGGTTTTTTTTGTTTGTTTGTTTGGGGTTTTTTGTTTTTGTTTGTTTTTTTTTCTTTTCTGTTTTTGTTTTTAACTTTTTGTTTTTTCGAGACAGGGTTTCTCTGTGTAGCCCTGGCTGTCCTGGAATTCACTCTGTAGACCTCAGAATGTAGAACTCATTCTCAAACTCAGAAGTCTACCTACCTCTGCCTCCTAAAGTGCTGGGATTAAAGGCATGCGCCACCACTGCTCTGCTGACAAAGGTTTTAAAAGGATTCTTGTAATCACTATAAAATGATCTAAGAGAACATGGCTGACCTTCAGGGTTTAACTGAACCTCAATGTGAGGCTGAAGCCAGAGAGAAGGCTCAGGTTAAAGATGTAAGCTACTCTTGCAGAGAACTAGAGTTGGGTTCCCAGTACCCACATCAGGCAGTTCACAACCTTCTATAATGCTCCAAGGACATTCAAGGCCTTTGGCCTTGGCAGAATCCTGTGCTCATATGTGCACATATCCACACAATATACACATATTTTGAAAGCTAAAACTGCATTCCACATCTTCTACAAATAACAATATCTGATGGAGACACATATATCCTAAAATTATTTACTATCAGAAAGATACACTTAAGAACATCTCCCTTAGCTGGGCAGTGGTGGCCACGCCTTTAATCCTAGCACTTAGGAGGCAGAGGCAGGCGGATTTCTGAGTTCGAGGCCACCCTGGTCTACAGAGTGAGTTCCAGGACAGTCAGGGCTATACAGAGAAACCTTGTCTTGAAAAACCAAAAACAAAACAAACAAACAAACAAAAAGAACATCCCCTAATTCCCTGAAAACTTCTGTGACAATAAAACACAAAACTTTTATCCATAAAATTATGTCAACAGTCTGTATGCCTCCTTACTTTATCTTTCACTGTTGTTCAAAGGCTGTTCAGAAGGGAAACACACAGATTCTTAATCAGTGTTTGTCAAATTCTAATATGCATTTGAATCACTTAGGTGTCTTGTTAAAAGCAGATTGTAATTCACTGGGTCCAGGATGCTGCCTGAGAGTCTGCATCACAAATAAATCCTCAGGAAATACTAATGCTTCTGTCCACAGGTCATGGGTTTTTAAATAGCTGGTTTTAGGAAGGTACAATTTGCAAATAGTATAATTTACATTTTCTTTCACAGTTCCATGAATTTTGACAAAGGTATAAGTTCCTGCAAACTCTACCACCATTTTTAGGAAAAAGAGCAAGCCCATAAAGCTCCCCTGTGTCTCTTCCTAATCAATCTCTTATTCTAACCCCTGGCAACCATTGATTTGTTTCTTATTCCTATATTTTTGACTTTTTCAGAATAGCAAATAAAACAAATGTCAGATACAGTATGTAAAATTTGGCATTTAGCTGCTTTCACAACGAAGGCAGCATGAATGATATTCAACCATGATTTTCTCATTTGTCAAAAAAAAATATGGTTGAGCCAACCATGTTGGCACATGCTTGAAATTCCAGCATGTGGGCGATTGAGACAGAGTTATACATTTAAAAAGACAGACTAAACTATGAAGCAAAGTCCTTCCTAAAAACAAGTGTATACTTAAATGTATAAGAAACAATGTTTTCCACAGTGATTCTGCCATTTTAGAGTCCCAGCAATGATGTGTGAGCATCTACATTCCCTAACAGGTGACTGAGCAGAGGGTCATTTGTTCATTTTCTCCAATCATACAGTCTGCGTCATTGAAATTTAATTTTGTATTTCTGTAATAAATAGAACTTTCGAGTAGCATTTTCTGTGCTTTTGCTATATCAGTGTGCTCTTGAGTGAAACATCACTTCAAATTCTTTGCCCATTTTCAAAATGGGCTTTTCATTAGTATCTCTTTTAGAGCTCATTTTAGCTTATGGAGAGAGCGCTTTTTATCAGGTATGGGCTTTGCAAAGGTTTTCTCTTTATCTGCGGCACGTCACTTAATTTTCTTAGCATTATATTTCAAAAAGCATTTTATATGATAATGTCCAATTTTTCATTTAAAAAAATCAATGTTCTTCTGTAAAATTTTATTCATGTATGAAATCAGAAAATCATGTGTTGCCTCCTATGTATTTGTTTTTGTTTGTTTCTTTTATGCTTATTTCTGTGACTTAATCTGAGATACATTTTTGTAAATGATATGAATCTGAATCGTAGGTGTCCTGGTGTATACCAGCACTTTCTCCCCAGATGTATTTTTATAAATAAGAAATAAAATATTGCTTATATTCAAGGTTCATGATGTATATTAAGATGAACTTACACAGTTGTGCATTGTGTGTGTGTGTGTGTGTGTGTGTGTGTGTGTTTTGTACTGAGTTCAGTGAAAGAGACTAAAAGATCAAGAAGGAAATTTTCGCATTGAATTCTCTGTCTTATTGTTCATTATATGCTCTTCGGATTATTATGCAATGAGATTAAATTTTGAAATCAAGTAGTAGAGTTCTCTCAACTTGTCTATTTTCAAAAAAAATTTTTAGCTACACTGGCTCTGCTGCTTTCATTGTTCATTTTAAAATCTCCATTTTATTATCTCTAAAAGTTACCTGGAACTCTAATTTTGATGGCATAAAACTACAAATCAAGTTGAAACAAATTGTATCATAAAATCTCAAGCTGATACCACTAGGAAGACAGCATACAACTTAATTGATTTATATTTTCTTCTATTTCTTCTACTTATATTTAGATTTATAAATGTATATCTATTTCATAGGCTGAGGAGAAGTTAGAGTGCTTTCATAATACATGTATTTTCCTTACATCTTCATTTACAGTTGTTCAGTATAAAATTGAAATATGGTACACAATGTTTTTATTGTGTTCTTGTTAGAAGAATAATAAACTTATTTCTGTTTTATAAAATTTTGGTAAATTTTAAAGAGTTTTCTATATAAAAACATGTCATCTCTGCATAAAAAATGCTCTATATTTTTGCTATCACTTTAGATGATTTTTGCTTCTTTTTGTTATAGTATTCTAGTTGCCTCTCAATGTGATGTGTGGTAGGAATGGTGCCAGTAGGTCCTTCTGTCCCATGTCTGACTTAAGAAGAGTGCACTTACAATTTGAGTATTTGCTGTAGGGATTTTGTGTTGGTGATATATTTCATCATACCTTTAATTGACTAAGAGATTTTTTTATAAAAAAAAAATTTAACATTGTCAATTTTCTCTTATCTCTAATGAGTAGAATTTTTTAAATATTGTTACAGGAAATTCATATGACAGATTACATAAAAATTGAACAAACTTTCTATTTCCAAGAAATACACCTCTCCGTTTAGTCAAAATCTAATCTTTATTCAATTTTTTCTGAATTAGATTTGGTAATGTTTTTTTAATGATTTTTACATCAAGTTTAGGAAGGCTATTAGTCTAATTTTCTCATAACACCTTTCCCTTTTTTTTTGATGTCAATATAAAGCTGACTTGCCGATTACATATTTTTGTCTTGACTATTCCCTATGGAAAAAAAAATTTTAAAGTAGAAGTTAAGATAAGTCCTAGTATCTAGTTATAAAAAATAAATATTTAGAAGGTAGTTTGATAACATGAACATTTAGGAGAATAGTAGATAATCCCCCTTATCCCCAAAGGCTAAGACAGGTTTGCAGTATCAAGCATGAATACGTTCCTGTGAAGTAGACTTCCAATCTAATCAGAAAGTGGTTGGTTACCCTATACAGGTACTTTTATAAGGGTTCTCGGACATCTTTTAATTTGATCTCAATTATTTAAACATCTGAGCCTTCTCATATCTCTACACAAGGGAATAAAATCTCTGGATTGTCAGAGATGACGAGTCTCTTAATTGACTGCTACCTACTATAAAATAAGGCTTTTCAAAAAGCAACAGAAGTTGAGAGCAGCACTGGTCAATGGATATAATCATAATACTATTAGTTTATACTTCATGGTGCTCTAAATCCATCCAATCTCATCTAATATAATATTTTTCAAAGCAGGTATAGAAATAGGCACATAACTCACTTGTTAAATGAGGATTATTTAATTTCTTAATTTCAATTTTTTTCTATTTCATATAACTTGGTATTTTATACGCATAAAATTAACTTCAGTGACAGAAATGTAGTTCAGTGGACTAGTGAGTTTGACAACAGTGATGGTTATTCCTGCTTTTCAAGTTTCTAGATGTAGCATTAATAAAACCCCAAGTGGTTCAGTACATCTGTGTGGATTTTTATTTTCTTGACTGAAGCATTTGAAGTGGGAAGAACCAATTTAAAACAACAATTTTTTATGTTGGGAAGTTCCAACATGAATCTGGGCTACAGCAGGTAGCAGTCTATATGAGGACATGGAAGAAGGAAGCATTTGCTGTCCTCCAGTTTGCCTTCACTCTTATTAACAAGTCCATTTCTTCACTGGTAATACAACCTACTTCTTTGGGATTCTTTTGTATTCTGAAGACTAATTAAGACACCCAGGCTCTGAACACTACTAGATTCTTAAACTTTCTATCAAGAAACAGGTATTGTTGGAATATACTGTTGTGGTCTGAATATGCTTGTCCCAGGGAGTAGAACTATTAGGAGGCATGGCCTGGTTGGAGGAAGTGTGTCAATATGGGAGTGTACTTGGAGACCCTCCTCCTAGCTACCTGGAAGACAATCTGCTCCTGACTTCCTTTGTGTGAGGATGTAGAACTCTCACCTCCTTCTCTAGCACTATGTCTGGCCTCAGACTGCCATGCTTTTCACCATGATGATAATAGACTGAACCTCTGAAACTCTAAGGTAGCCTCAACTAAATGATGATTTTTATAAGAGTTGCCTTGGTCAAGATGTTTCTCCACAGCAATAAAACTCCAAGACACAAATCATAACTTGTAAGCCACCTCAATAAATCTTGTTTTTAAATTATCGACTTGCTCCATCAGGGTCTCTAGAGACCAAGTACAAGGCCCAGAGTCCAATCCCTAGGACCTCAAAAGCGTTAATAATATTCTTTCATTATCTTTTGGTGTCCTTGAGAGTGAAAGGAGGGATGGTGCTTTCAGTTCTCATATAGGTAATACTATCTTATGTTTTCTGGATTATCAATAAAGAATTAGTAAATTAATGGTTATCTTCAATAAAAATGATCCTAGTTATGGTGCATTTTTAATTGTCCTTCTTTCTATAAAATATAATTCTACTATTCATTCTATTACTTTACAATGTTCCTTGACATTTAAGTTGATATTTTTCAACAACTTTAAAAGGATGAGCTTTTTGTTTCTATAACTGAATACCTTAAGTGATCATATTTAAAGGAAGGAAAGCAATTTTTCATACAGCTTGCTATTAATCTTTAGTCTATATAGTTGTTTTGTTTGTTTGTTTGTTTGTTTTGCCTAGAGCAAGAAAGTTCATCATAGTAAGTGCCTGGGAAAAAGAAGTTGCTTTCCCATGCCTGATGGGTAGAAAAGAAGAGAGCATCAGATCAGGGTTCTGATAGTCTCTTTAAAAGGATGTTCCTATGTTACTAAGATTCTTCCAACTTGGCCTCAACTTCTAGAAGTTTCCACCAACAACTAAGCCTGCAATGCATAGACTTTTGGAAAACATTCATGTTCCAAATTTAGCAAGAAGAGCTTAGATAACTGATTTTAAAACTTTGTTCCTTCTTCTTATATATTCACTCAGCACCAGAACTTCCTTCTGAAAATTAGTCCAGAGCCATTATATAAATTTAGGTATGCTATATTCCTGTTACCACTGAATTAAAAGTAACTGAATTTCCTGTGTGAATTCTATGTCTATGGATATTTGAGAAATGACTTGTCCAATTTATTTACATTTAGGAATATTTTTGAATTTTTAAATTATTTTTAGTTTAATCCATTTGTCTCAATAATATACTTTGTATGATATCCATTACTCTACAATAATTTAAATCTTCCTTATAGCTCAGAGTATGATGTATTGTCAAATAGTTCATGGTATTGGAAAGAAATGAGTATTCAACTATTGTTTTATTTTAATTGTATAAATGTCAACAGTAGTGTTGCTTAAGTTTTGTTCTACTTTGTGGATTTCTTTTGCCTGTGAGTTAGTTAAATGAGGATTTATCTAATTTCATAGTTCGTTACTTTTTTCATATTTTAAATTTATTGGTGTTTCAATAAACTTGTACTTTGACAACTTTATGCATGTATATAGTGTGTTCTAGTTAATTTTATCCCTTACATTCTATTACCCCCTCAAACCCTGTAAATTACCCCATTTTACACCTTCTGTACAAGTCCATTTCCCACTTTCCTACATTCATGTCTTTTGTTTTGTGAGCAACTGAGTTTAATCAGGACTATGAGTTTGGTTATAATTATTTATTTCAAGGTTTCCATTAGATCTTGGCAGACTTATAAGTATATACACAACTGAAGACAGTATGTATCTCTCTTTAATAGTTAACCAGAAGAAAGGAGTAGTGCCCAAGAGACATTTCTGAATTTATGATTGTCTGTTCACATGCCCAGGTTAGGGAAAGCCCGCTACACGTAGGCAACTCAAGTTGCTGTGAGATCATGTTTCCGAATATTGTGTCATTTCAGCAAGAGAACATTTTACAGCCTTTAATTTACCTAACTTTTCATTTGTACATTCTACCCCTCTTTTTTGGGCCTTAGAAGAGATGGAACAAATGTCCTATTTATGCATACACACTCAGTCATCATTTATTCTTAGAACCTTGAGAAGACATGAGTCTGTGAATTGAGTGCCATTCATTGCAAAGAAAAGCTTCTCTGATTAAGACTGGAAGTAGTATTTATCTATGTGTGTAAAGATAAATATTTATGTAAGACAGATGTGCACAATGATAAGTTAGTTGAACAACAGTAGTAAGTACATCTCTATTTCTAATATAGTTGTCTAATTGTCTCTGCCATGCAATTAGTATATTTATAAACTTCTTTCTTTCTATGCATTTGATTGCTTGTTTTACTTCCTTTCCCTCTTCTTATGGCTTCTTTGAATTTATTTCCTAAAATACATTTTTTTTTTGGTTTTTTCGAGACAGGGTTTCTCTGTGTAGCCCTGGCTGTCCTGGAACTCACTCGGTAGACCAGGCTGGCCTCGAACTCAGAAATCCACCTGCCTCTGCCTCCCAAGTGCTGGGATTAAAGGTGTGAGCCACCACGGCTTTCCTATAATACTTTCATCCAGCACTGAAAGAGATCTTTGTCATCTACCCATTCATGGACCCATTGGTTATACTTGGAAGAGTCTTGCTTTTATCCTATCACTGTTTACAGTATTCTGCATTGTCTTACAATCCAAATCATTTTGTTATGTCATCAACATTGATTATCTTATGGATTAATAAAACTTATTATTTAGTAACTGTCTTTATTTTAAAGATGAGGGAAATTTTTCTATCTTTCTAGATCTCCCAAATAAGCAAAACTTTTCACATTATACATTTTGAGTAATAAATTCTGAAGAAATACTCCTTGTGATGGTTTGATTATGTTTAGCCCAGAGAATGGGACTGTTTGGAGTTGTGGCCTTGTCGGGGTAGGTATGGCCGTGTTAGAGTAGGTGTGCCACTGTGGGTTTGGACATTGAAACCTTCATCCTAGCTTCCTGGAAGCTAGTCTTCCCCTACCTGCCTTCAGAACAAGAGGTGGAACTCTCAGGTCCTCCAGCTCACATCTGCCTGGATGCTGTCATTCTCCTAAGTTGATGAGAATAAACTGAACCTCTGAACCTGTAAACCAGCCCCAATTAAAAATTGTTAAACACTTGCCTTGATTGTGTTGTCTGATCACTGCAGAAAAAGCCTAACTAAGACACTCCTATAAAGAAATATTTTATTAGAGGTCAATTTCAGAATATCTTCATTGCTGGGATAGTTCTTAGCAAGAACTTTCTTTTTCTTGAGTTTCGCACTTATAAAGTAACTTTTTCTAAAAAAAATACAATATACAAAGACATTTGATTGTAGGGCCATATAGATATTACTATTCTTTTTCTATTCAAAATAAAATTGACTTACATTTGGAGGGTTAAATCATACATGGATAATATAACTGTTCATTGTAATACATAATTTTTAGCAGTCATACCTCAAGATTGACCATAAGAATTTGCAGTTTTTCCCTGACCACATGATTATAATTTTTTTCTCTTGGACCCATCAATATATAATGAAATAAAGTCCCATTTTTGCCTCAGTTGAACTTTATATGTAATTAACAAATATGCTAGTATATAACTTAAATGAATATGCAGGATTGGCTTTGACGTGAAATAGATGAACATTATTGTTGACTGACAACTGCAAATTAGGTGTACATACACTGAATTCGTAAAACTGACTAAAAATTCAGAATTTGTACCATGTAAGAAAATCTTTCTGGCTGTCCCTCCATGTAACTTTCTCCATAGGCATTTCATAAATTAAAACATTATTGAAATATTGTCCATGCCATTGAATGTTAAATGAAAACTATGTTCTTCTGTTACAAAATGTTGAGCTCCCCTAACCTGTACTTTATTTGGGTTCTTTCTGTTATAGCAGCTTTGTAAGTTTCTACCTTTAGTTTTAACTGGGCTATTGGAAAAAAAATACAGACAAAATGACCTACTTTGTATTAAAAAAGGGAAACAGAGAAACAGAGACAGAAAGACAGAGGGACACAGAGACAGAGACATAGAGAGAGACCCTTTGTTTTCTCCAAGTTTTCCCTTCTGCTGACCAAATTGTCACTGAGTTCATCCAAATCTTAATTCAAAGGGGGAAAAAATTAAAAATCTGCTCAGGTTGTTTAGTTTAAAAAAAAGTCTTTGGGAAAGTGATAATCAGGAATTTCCAGTTGACAGTGGAAAAAATTTGATCAACCTATCAAATGTATGCAAACTTACAAAATTCAAGAATTATTCTCCAAACAAATTATGTTTAATTAATTTCTAGTTGTTGAGTGACTGCCTGAAGAAGGCCATGATTAAGCCAAACACGGTAGTGTATCCCTATAAGTCCTGTATTCTGGGAATGGTATATACTGAGACTCTTTGTGAAAAGATAAAAGAGGAGAAGACAGGAGACAAAAGGAGGTGGGATTATGAAGGAAAGAGAAACAGAAAAACAAATCTAGACTTTTCTGGAAATAGTTTATCTAGTTGTATTATAGATAAAATATATGCATAGGAATCAGAGAGGTAAAATGCAATGAAAAACATTTTAGAGAGAGATGATTCCATTTGTTTCAAAAATTAAAAATTATATTCAACAGACTAATTGAAGATTCCAGTGGTTGAGAGACAACTAGAAAAATTGTGAGCTGCACATTTTTAAAGCAGTGTTATTTCTGTTTGTTTGCTTGTTTGTTTGTTTTCATAGCTTTCGTTTACCTTTACTTTTTAGATGAGCTTATCTGTATGCTATAATGATAACACGACACATATTTTTTTCCTTTATTTAATCATCTCATTCTTTTACATCTCAAATGATATCCTCTTTCCCAGTTACCCCTCCACAACCCCCCACCCCACATCTGCCCTCTACCCTCTACCCTTTGCCTCTGAAACTAACAGAAGTTATGAACCAAATGGATTTAACAGGTATTTATAAAACATTTTACCCTAAAACAAAAGAATATATCTTTTTTCAGTACCTCATGGTACCTTCTCCAAAATAGACCAAATTTAGACCAAAATAGACCAAAATAGACCAATAAGTCACAAAGCACGCCTAAACACATGCAAAAAATTGAAATAATTCCTCGCATCCTATCAGATCACCATGGACTAAGGCTGGTCTTCAATAATGACAAAGACAATGGAAAGCCCACACTCACATGGAAATTGAACAACACTCTACTCGATGATAATGTGGTCAGGGAAAAAATAAAGAAACAAATTAAAGCCTTTTTAGAATTTAATGAAAATGAAGACACATCATACCAAACCTATGGGACACAATGAAAGCAGTGCTAAGAGGAAAACTCATAGCTCTAAGTGCTTACAAAAAGAAACTGGAGAGAGCATACACTAGCAGCTTGACAACACACATGAAAGCTCTAGAACAAAAAGAAGTAAATGCACCCAGGAGGAGTAGATGGGAGGAAATAATTAAACTCTGGGCTGAAATCAACCAAATAGAAACAAAAAGAACTATACAAAGGATCAATAAAACCAGGAGCTGGTTCTTTGAGGAAATTGACAATATAGATAAACCCTTAGCCAGACTAATCAAAGGGCAGAGAGTCAGTATCCAAATTAATAAAATCAGAACTGAAAAGGGTGACATAACAACAGAAAACAAGGAAATTCAAAAAATCATCAGATCCTATTATAAAAGCCTATACTCAACAAAATTGGAAAATCTGGATGAAATGGACAATGTTCTAGACAAATACCAGTTACCAATATTAAATCAGGAGCAGATAAACCATCTAAACTGTCCCATAACCCTGAAAAAAATAGAAGCAGTCATTAAAAGTCTCCCTACTAGAAAAAGTCCTGGAGTAGACTGTTTAAGTACAGAATTCTATCAAACCTTCAAGGAAGACCTAATATCAATTCTCTTCAAACTATTCCACAAAATATAAACAGAAGGAACACTACTCAGTTCATTCTATGAAGCCACAATTATACTCATACCTAAACCACACAAAGACCCAACAAAAAAGAGAACTTCAGACCAATCTAGCTAATGAATATCTATGCAAAAATACTCAATAAAATTCTAGTGAACAAAATCCAAAAACAGATCAAAACAATTATTCATCATGATCAAGTAGGCTTTATCCCAGGAATGCAGGATTGGTTCAATATTCAGAAATCCATCAATGTAATCCACCATATAAACAAACTCAAAAAAACAAAACAAAACAAAACAAAAACCACATGATCATCTCACTAGATACTGAGAAAGCATTTCACAAAATTCAATACCCCTTCAGGATAAAAGTCTTGGAAAGATCAGGAATTCATGGTCAATATCTAAACATAGTAAAAGGAATATACAGCAAACCACTAGCCAACATCAAACTAAGTGGAGAGAAACTTGAAGCAATTCCACTAAAATCAGGGACTAGACAAGGCTGCCCACTCTCCCCTACCTATTTAATATAGTACTGGAAGTTCTAGCTCGAGCAATTAGGCAACAAAAGGAGGTCAAAGGGATACAAATTGGAAAGGAAGAAGTCCAAATTTCGCTATTTGAAGATGATATGATAGCATACTTAAGTGACCCCAAAGAGTCCACCAGAGAACTTCTAAACCTGATAAACAACTTCAGCAAAGTGGCTGTGTATATAATTAACTCAAAGAAATCATTAGCCTTCCTCTACTTAATGGATAAGCAGGCTGAGAAAGAAATTAGGGAAGTGATGCCCTTCACAATAGTCACAAATAATATAAAATACACTGCTGTGAATCTAACCAAACAAGTTAAAGACTTGTATGACAAGAACTTCAAGCCCCTGAAGAAAGAAATCGAAACGAATCTCAGAAGATGAAAAGATCTCCCATGCTTATGGATTGGCAGGATTAATATAGTAAAAATGGCCATCTTGCCAAAAGCAATCTAGAGATTTAATGTAATCCCCATCAAAATTCCTACTCAATTCTTCACAGAGATATAAAGAGCAATCTTGAAATTCATTTGGAATAACAAAAAATGAAGGATAGGGAAAACTACTCTGAACAATAAAAGAACTTCTGGAGGAATCACTATCCCTGATTTCAAGCTATACTACAAAGCAATAGTGTTAAAATCTTCATGGTATCCGAACAGAGACAGGCAGGAGTGCCAATAGAATAGAATAGAAGACCCAGAAATGATCCCCCATACCTGTGGTCACTTGATCTTTGACAAAGAAGCTGAAACCATCCAGTGGAAAAAAGACAGCATTTTCAACAAATGGTGCTGGTCCAACTGGAGGTCAGCAGGTAGAAGAATCCAAATTGATCCATACTTATCTCTTTGCACAAAGCTCAATTACAAGTGGATCAAAGACCTCCACATAAAACCAGCTACACTGAAACTAATAGAAGAGAAAATGGAGGAAAGCCTCTAACATATGGGCACAGGGGAAAAATTCCTTAGCAGAACACCAATGGCTTATGCTCTAAGATAAAGAATTGACAAATGGGACCTCATAAAACTGCAAAGCTTCTGTAAAGCAAAGGACACTGTCAATAGGATAAAGCATCAACCAACAGATCGGGAAAAGATGTTTACCAATCCTACACCTGATAGAGGGCTAATATCCAAGGTATACAAAGAACTGAAGAAATTAGACTCTAGACTATCAAATAACCCTATTAAAAATGGGATACAGAGTTGAACAAAGAATTCTCAACTGAGGAAGCTTGAATGGTTGAGAAGCACCTAAAGAAGTGTTCAACATCCCTGGTCATCAGGGAAATGCAAATGAAAACAACACTGAGATTCCACCTCACACCAGTCAGAATGGCTAAGATGAAAACACAGGTGACAGCAGATACTGGTGAGGATGTGGAGAAAGAGGAACACTCCTCCATTGTTGGTGGGATTGTAAGGTGGTACAACCACTATGGAATGCAGTCTGGCGGTACCTCAGAAAATTTAACATAGTGTTAACTGAGTACCCAGCTATACCACTCCTGGGCATATGCCCAAAAGATGTTTCAACATACAACAGGGACACATAGTCCACTATGTTCATAACAGCCTTATTTATAATATCCAGAAGTTGGAAAGAACCCAGATGTTCTTCAATACAGTAATGGATACAGAAAAGGTGGTACATTTAGACAATGGAGTACTACTCAGCTATTAAAAAACAATGAGTTCATGAAATTGTTAGGCAAATGGATGGAGCTTGAAAATATCATCCTGAGTGAGTTAACCCAATCACAAAAGAACACACATGGTACGCACTCAGTGATAAGTGGATATTAGCCCCAAAGCTCACAATACCTTAGACACAATGCATAGACCACATGAAACTCGAGAGGAGGAAGAAAGACCAAAGTGTGGGTGCTTTGTTCCTTTTTAGAAGGAGTATCAAAATACTCAACCAGAGCTCCCAGGGTCTAAGCCTCCAGCCTAAGAACACAAAGGGAGTGACTCCTGGCTCTACCAGTATAGGTAATTGAGGGTGGCCATGTTAGACATCAGTGGAAGTGGAGGGCCTTGGTACCCCAAAGTTTGAATTCCCTAGTGTTGGGGAATTGGAGGGCAGGTTAGCATAATTGGGAGGATGGTCGGAGCACACCCTCATAAAAATAGGAAGAGGGGTTATGGGATAAGGAGTTTAGGGGGAGAATGGGAGAGGAGATATCATTGAAATGTAAATATGTAAAATATCCAATAAAAAAAGATAATGGGTCTGGCAAAAAAAAAAGATAGTTTACTTATTTCAAATTATTTTTAAAAATTTCCAGGAGATGCTTATTGGCTAAGATCTTATTTTAAGCTCTCCACAAAAGAATTTAAGTCTCTGTTTAATATTCTCAAGAGAGATGCAAATCCTAATTTCCCTCAACAATTAATTGAAAAAAGAGGAGTAATTTTACAAAAAGTGGAAGAAGCTATCATTAATCAATATATTATATAGATTGATTAGTTGTTTGTTTTATAATAGTCCTTTGATAAAAGATTATTAATAAAGATTTATATTTTTTAAATGGTGTCTTTATGACTCTCTGAGGGTAGAAGGAGCAGCTGTTGTCGCTTCAGCCCTGATTTTGCCAGAACTCTGAAAAATTGACTTTAAAAACAAAAGAGGGGGAACTGTATTCCTAGAATGAGTCTCCCAAATATACTCTCCATCAGGCCTTGTTCACTTTAAACTTTCTAAAACTTGAAGCTCATGGCAAATCTGCTGCTGACTGCCTCTGGTATCGCTGAGACCAACAAAAACTATGCCACAGCTATGTGGAAGGAACCTCTTACCCTTAAATGGAATGGCCAGGTCCCAGTTCTCATACGGGGCTGAGGCTGATATGCCTGTTTGATACCACAGAAGGCACAGCTAAATGGCCACTAAAAAGATTAATGAAATAAATATATACCCCCACAAAACCAGGCCCAATTATTAATAAGATAAATAAAAATTGACATCCAGGGAAGAGAAATCTCCCTGAGAATTTACTTCTTTTTCCTTTCCAGGTAAAAATGAATCACCCATGATGCTGCTGTTAGAAGTTCTAATCCTGATGCTGGCCTCAGGACTTATACTACTCAGACCTTCAATGGGCCTTTGACAAGGACATCAAACAGCTAGAGATTGACATCACTAATCTGAAGAAATCCCTCATTTTTTTGTCTGAAAGTATCCCCAAAAATTGCAAAGGACTTTATTTGACTTGATTTACTCTTTTACAATAGAGAAGACTGTGTACAGCTCTAGACTGTGTACAGTCCTTAAAGAAAAATATTGCTTTTACGTAAACAAAACAGGGACGATTAAAGAGAGCATGAACAAGGTCGGAGAAGGCCTTGAGAAAAGATAGAGAGGGAAAGAGAAAGATGCGATTTGGTACAAGAATTGGTTTTCAACGTCTCCATGGTTGTCAACCCTACTTCCTTCCATCTTGGGACCATTAAATGGGTTATTTTTGCTTATTTCTTTTGGTCCCTGGGCCTTAAATAGACTGACTTAACTTTGTGAAACAACAGATAGATAATTTGATAGCAAAATCTATTCAGATACATTATCATAAGTTAGCTATGGATGACCACGAGACTCAAGATGAGGTTGTTACTCTATCCAGGGTGTTCCCAAGTACCATCTCTACTCAACCTAAAAGAGGGGACTTCTGCCCCTAGACCAACCAGAGAGGGGGCAGCCAGAAACCCCTCTGACTGGTGATCTTAATTCTTGCTTAGGCTGCGAGGCTAAGCACTGCAAGGGAATATAAATAAAAGTTAAAAATGTTTCTGGGCTCCCTGAGGGACAAGGCTGACTGCATAGGGGTTGATGTCAAAAGTATCTCTTCTCCAGAAAAAAGACATCAGGATGGGTACATGTGGGGTGGTAGGCTGTGAGAAGCAGCTGGGTGCTTGGTTGAACATGAGCTTGGAACCCCGGAACCTTATTGGATGGCAGGAGTTCAGCTCTGCTCCCAGACCCTGGTTCTTTTCATTTAGTTCAACCCTCCAACAACCCCTCCCACAGAGAGGTCTATGACCATTAGTCATGAGGAACAGTGCCTCAGGCTCTCCTACATGCAGATGAGGTACCTCCCCCCAAGCTCTCAGACCAAGCCAACAGGCATTATCTGCTGCCAGACCCTAACCTACCCTGAAACTGTATATAAGTGCTCAAGAATCATCCTGGTGTCTGAGAGTTTCTGTCACAAGTTCTGTAACACTTGGGGAGAGATCTGCTCTCCCGAACCTGCCTGGGACACCAAGCTGCCTCCTTGCCAGCTAACTGGCTTTGTATCTGCCCAACCCAGGCCTGGACTGGCTCAGCATGGAGAGACAGGTGCAGAACAGCAGCAGGGAGAGAGCAGAGGCAGCAGTGGGGAGGGGGGGAGGGGGCAGGCAATATGCCCTCCTGCTCACACTCTGTGTCCTTTGGCCTGGACCTCTCGCATCAGGCCAGGCTAGAGACCTACAGACAGTGGAGATGCAGGCCAGAGGCAGAGCTGAGATGGTAGCGAACCCTCCCTGCTCTCACACTGTCCCCAGCTGGGAGTTCGACATGGGATACTCTCCAGAACAAGGGACCTACAGGTATGTCCCTCATGCCTCACTGGACAATGACAGGAGAAGTGGAGCCATTACAAGGTCCTCTTTAATTACTGGAGGTAAGGCATCTATTTCCACCTTAGCAAGATTAGAATAACCATGGCCTTTCTATACTTGTAGAAAGGGGGAGATGTCATGGGTATCCTTGCTTATACACTGAAGGCCTAAAATCAACCATAAGCCTAAAATCAGCAATAGGCCTGAAATACATGCATACTAACACAAAGTCTTGGGTCTCTGTGGAAAATCACTGAAACAGATTGTTATAAGCCATCATAAACAGGCAGCTTCTGTGGAAATTTACCAGCCTGAGTAGTCATAGACCATGTAAATAGGCAGCCTTGGTGGATAGTACCAACTTAGATAAGGACAAGTGAATCATAGGCAGAGTCATAGGGACCTGTCCTCTGAACCTTCACCCAGCTGTTACCCTGTTCTGAAAGATATCTGTACTTCTCCTGAACACGTATGCTCCTGTGTCATCCCCTTACCCACATCCGGCCTGTTTGAGTTTATAACCCCTGTGTTAATGAGTAAAATTTATGATTTGATAATTTAAAAAAGCATTAAATTCCAGTGAAATCTGGGCCATATATAGGTAAATACGTATCTGTGACATTTTCCAATATGGTATGAAGCAAGTATATGGCTGAAGGTAACCACAGGCAGTAGGGAGATTAGGTACATATTAAATAAAAACACATAGGGGCATAGGGGTTAGGAGAGAGAGAGAGAGGGAGAGAGAGAGAGAGAGAGAGAGAGAGAGAGAGAGAGAGAGAGAGAGGGAGAGGAAGAAGAAGGAGGAGGAGGAGGAGGAGGAGGAGGAGGAGGAGGAGGAGGAGGAGGGAGATCAGGAGGATCAGGAAGATTACTATGACCTTTACCCAGGCATTATTTCCAATCTTTGTCCTATAATAAGAATTTATATGAGTAAGTCACAATTTAAGTAGGTATTGAAATCAGATAAAGATTTCATAGAATTTAGAAATGTATTTTGCTTATATTTTGTGAATTCTTACTAGATATGGAAATAAATTTTAGATCAATGTAATCAAAATCATAGTGTGTTTTTTACAATAAAAACATGACTTTTCACTTAAGACAAGTAATATTTTGAATGATAAGTGCCATTGAAAGCATATGCCCATAATCTACCCACACTAGAAACCTTGAAATTCAATACTCAAAAAGCATTTATTGGAATCCAAAGACCATTAACCTTTTTACTGAATAACCTACAGCTTGCAGTGTCTAGGTAACAAAAATGAGCACCAAACAAAAAAATTTTATTTCAATATCTAATATCCTCAAACCTAGCAAAGGACCCAAGCATAAGAGATATAAGACAAGTAGAAAACTTCAAGTCATAGATACCAAAACAATAAAAAGCAAAAGCATACATCTCCATGCCACAATTTTCTACTCAATATACCCAAAAAAAACCCACTAATATTGCCCTGCAATGGCTTTCCATTAAAAGATGAAGAGAAATGTAGAAAGATAGGGGATATGACAGATGCAACATGGAGTCTACTAAATATACTATACTGGAATTTTCTATTTGCAACAATAAACATCTTATAAGGTTAAAAGCAAAACAAACTACACTAAAACATGACAATTATACACTTAAACCTAGCAGAGGTATTTTAAAGTAAAGCAATATAAAATTTCTACTAGAGCAAACGCAAACTGGAATAATACTAAATAGATGACTTTTACAAATGTTTTTCCACAAGTAATTTTTATGTAATTTGTGAGGCACTAGTATAGCAACACATATCATTCTTGATGCTTTGATAGATGGTAGATGAAAGCTAATCATAGCATATATATATATATATATATATATATCATATATATATATATGATATATATATATATTGTTTCTAACATAGCATTCCTATATTTTTGACTTTTCTTCCTGAATCTGAGGCTTAACATACCCACATTGTTTCACTACTAAGTCTTCTCTTGCAATCTCATAGTGGAAGCTTTATCTTTCTGCCTTCTGTAAGTAGGGACTCTACTGCCTCTAGCAACAGCAATTTTATACAGTCACTAATCATTGCCTTTTACAGTTTTGTGATCTTAATGAATACACAATGGCTTATTGTTTCTGTAGTTTAAAGTACTCTAATGCTCATTTAAAATTGGTGGTTGACTTAGCTCACAAATTTATTTGATAAACTTTTTTTTCACAAATCAGAGGGTCATGGAATGGTAGTGGTGAATATGTTGAAAATACATTGCATTGAATTTTAAAGGAATTAACAAAATGTTTTTAAAAAGAATAAAAACTTTCCACCATTTGAATTTTGGATATCTTGTAATGGGATTGATGAGAAATGCCATTTTCTCAAAATAATTCCATTTTGATGAAATCATTCAGAGTCATTATTACCACCTAGAGATTATGTAACTTTACTCTCTATGTCCACAATTTTCAAGGTCATGAAATAAGTAGAAAGTTACATGAAACACATTCTATACATAATTGTGTATTTTTGAGACTCAGTAAAAACAATCTGTAAACCTGGATTATTGTCCCTATTAACAAAAATTACCTTTAAATTCTAGCCATTTTAATAATTGAGTATGACTGGTTCCTTCCAATCTGGGCCTGAGCACTGAGCAGATCCTGGGTGACAGCTCTGCTCTCAATCTCTAGGAATCCAGAGGAAGCAGGGATCCCAGATGCTCTAACCCTGACATTATCTTAGGTAAGCAGACAGCAACACCTGCTCCAAACAGGGAGTAACCTGAACCCACTAGGACCCAGGAAGTCACTCCTAGCCTGAGCAGATTTTGGCCCTCAGCTCTTACCACAGTAGCAACACTCACCCCACACAGTTTTGATAAAACCAAGATAATAGGAAAGACATGTTCCAGTCAAAGGGCAGGTAGCACTAAGGAAATCCAGATGGCAAAAGGCAAGCACAAGAACATAAGAATCAGCAACCCAGGGTACTTGGCATGATTAGAACCTAGTTCTCCCACACAAGAAAGTCCTGAATTCCCCCATAGTGCTAGGAAAGCAAGATTCAGATTTAAAATCACTTCTAATGATGAGGATAAAGGACTTTAAGAAGTACATAAATAACACTCTCAAATAATCTTAGGAGAACACAGGTACACAGGTTTCCACTTAAAGTGGAAACACAAAAATCCCTTAAGGGATTACAAGAGAACACAACCAAACAGGTGAAGGAATTGAACAAAACCATTCAGGACATAAAAATGGAAGTAGAAACAATCAAGAAATCACAAAGGGAAACTACCCTGGAGATAGAAAACCGAGGAAAGAAATCAGGAGTCATAGACACAAGCATCACCAACAGAATACAAGAGATAGAAGAGAGAATCTCAGGTGCAGAAGATACCATAGAAAATATTGACACAACTGTCAATGAAAATGCAAAATGCAAAAAGTTCTTAACACAAAATATCCAGGAAATCCAGGAAACAATGAGGAGACCAAACCTAAGGATAATAGACTGAAGATTCCCAAATTAAGGGCCAAAAAATATCTTCAACAAAGTTATAGAAGAAAACTCCCCTAATCTAAAGAATGAGATGCCCATAAACATATAAGAAGCCTACAGAATGCCAAATAGACTAGACCAGAAAAGAAATACCTCCTGTCACATAATAATCAAAACACCAATTGCACAAAACAAGGAAACAATATTAAATACAGTAAGAGAAAAAGGCCAAGTAACATATAAAGGCAGACCTATCAGAATTACACCAGACTTCTCACCAGATACTATAAAAGCTAGAAGATGCTGGACAGATGTCATAAAGACCATAAGAGAACACAAATGCTACTATACCCAGCAAAACTCTCAATTACCATAGATGGAGAAAACAAGATATTCCATGACAAAATCAAATTTATACAATATTTTTCCATAAACCCAGCATTAAAAAGGATAATAGCAGGAAAGCTTCAATACAAGGACCGAAATTATATCCTAGAAATAGCAAAAAAGTAATCCTCTTCCAACAAATCCAAAAGAAGATAGCCACACAAAGATTTCACCTCTTATAACAAAAATAACAAGAAGCAACAATCATTGTTCCTTAACATCTATTAACATCAATGGACTCAATTCCCCAATTAAAAGACACAGGTTAATGTACTGGATACATAAAGAAAGCCCAGCATTATGCTGCATATGGGAAACCTGCCTCAGTGGCAAAGACAGACTCTACCTTAGAGTAAAAGGCTGGAAAACAATTTTTCAAGCAAATGGCCCTAAGAAAGAAGCTGCAGTAGCCACTCCAAAATCTCCAGCCCAGGAACACAAAGGGAGGGACTTATGGCTCCACCTGTATAGGTAGTTGAGGGTGGCCTTGCCAGGCATCAGTGGAAGTGGACAGCCTTGACACCTGAAAGTTCGAATTCCCTATTGTTGGGGAATTTCAAGAGCAGGGAGGTGAGAATGAGAAGATAGATGGAGCATACCCTCATAGTATATGGAGGCGGGGATGGGGTAATGGGTTAAGCATCAGTTTAAGTAGATGGCCTTGGTGCCTGAAAGTTTTAATTTTCTGGTGTTGGGGAATTTGAGAACAGGGAGGTGAAAATGGGAGGATGGTGGGATTACACCCTCATAAACTCCCAGAATTATATGGATTAGACATGACAGAGGCAGGCTGCCAGAAGACTAGATTCCAGAATTCAAACAAAAAATTATCTTGATACTAAAATTTGTTTTGAGGATTGTATATTGCAGAATACACCGCCTTGGTGTAGCTACTCATCAAGTGAGCTGAGCAGACCTGCTCGAACCTCTGATGTCCTGGATTTCCAACTGGATGCAGTGAAGACACAGACGAGGCTTATCAATTTACTCTTCTCCCTTCCCCTCTTCTAATATTTCAACACCCATAATCAGGTTGAAGAAGTTATTGAAGTGTCCGTGCCCCTATTTCTTGGGCTTGGGGACTCAGGTGGTTAATATTGGGTTGCTGTCTTTCTAGGGAAAAGTAGTGGTTTTGTTGGAACAGGGAGGATTAGCTAGGATTTACTGCATAGCCATAACCTATTCATAGAAATATGTATAATTGTTATTAAGATGAAGTTATAATTTCTTAAATGGTACAAAATTTACTTTGATTTCTAATTTAAGATTTTCATTGATACAAGCTTCTTATTGATATAAAGTGAGATTAATATTGTTACTCTCATAGGCATTGTGCCTATATAACACATTTAGGAATACAAGGCTTAGACCCAGTCCCTCTTTAAGTTTTTAAACTGATTTGTGATGGTTAGCCTGTGAGTTAAGGGCCTATAGCAAATTCATGGCTCTGAGTTCATTTTTAGGGTGTTTTCTATATTTTATTTAGCTGAGAGGAGGTAACAAACAATAGTCTAGATTGCCTTACATGAATAGTTGGTTTTCAAAACTTCAGAAGTCCACAGAATTGATGTTACAAACATGTCTGCATTAATGTCCATTTTGATTAGAGACCTGTCTGCTCCTGAAAGCTTCCTGTCTTGGATTCTAAGAAGAAATTGAGTATCTTTGGAGTTACTCCAGTTGCGGTGAGACAGCCACTAGACAAGAATTGCCTCTTTTCATCTACAGACAAATCACTGTCCAGAAAAGGACACACTTGCAGAATATTCGACTGATTATATCTGCCAAGACAGAGTAATCAGCCCTTAATAACTCTGCATCACTTGGTCTGTCAGATGATCCTGGGCCAGAAGGCTGAAGATTGAATGTCCAACGTTTTGTAGTATAGGGACTGTCCAGGTGCTCATTGGTCTCTATAATTTGGCTAAGTTTTAGAAGCTATGCTTGGTGCTTCCCATAATTTCAGTTAACTCAGTCATTCTGGATTTCTCTATAATTTGGCTAAGTTTTAGAAGCTATGTTTGGTGCTTTCCATAATTTCAGTTAACTCAGTCAATCTGGCTTTCTGACGGGTTTGAAGACTTATAGTTTCATAGCCAATCCTGGCTATTTACTTTGAGAGAAAAGGTTTGAGAGGATGGTTTTCAGCTGACTTTCATTCTAAAGCCAAGAAAAAAAGCCAGGTTCAGAATTAAGTCTTTTAGTTAGGAGGGACGACAGAGGTTCTGTTTAGTCAACAAAATGATGGACTGGATATTATGTCTATCTTGTACCTTACTGATACAAGTTGGTATAGTTATGCTCTAATTGTATTCTAAGAAAAAGTTTTATTTTAACAGGAACGGTGATATGTAGGAGGAGCTAAGGTGGGAGAAGTAAGGAGAGGAAGATAAGGAGTAAGGAGAGGAGGAGAAGGAGAGGAGGAGCTAGGTGACAAAAAGGGGGGACACTGAGGTGGATGTTTGCGTGTCCCTGCCAGTCAAAGATAGTTGATATATCTAGGTTGGGTATTGAGTTACACTTCTGATTGATATTGAGCATTACCAAACTTATAAAGCCTTTGATTAACATTAAAAAAATATTATAAAATAAGGAGAAGTGGGGGTGGGATAGGGGTTTTCTAGGGAGGGGAAATGGGGAAAGGGGATGGCATCTGAAATGTAAATAAAATATTCAATAAAGATTTTCACATAAAAATAAAGAAAAATAAAAAACTAATTGAGTATACAAGCAACCTATGTTTGTTTAATATATTATAAAAGTTATAAAAACCATTTATTTTTTTCTGACTGTTAAGTATAATAAGAAACTCTCTTTAACACTAAACATTGCTTTGTCCAAGAGTGGGATAGACCTGCTAACAGGATTTGCACTTATTGTATGCACCAGACTTTCATTCATGTTGTTTGTCCAAATAAATAAATAATTCCAAATATTATGAAAGACATAAGATTTAATAAAATTTAGAGTGTATTTCAGAACCTGGTTACTCCACAGATTTTAAATCACTTATGTTGAATTATAAATATTCATTGTATAAACAATTTTCAAATTGTAGAGATTCATATGTAATGAAAATGTAGATAAACCTTGAATTATTTTAACTTCACTAGTAATATATATTTTATAAATGTATTTTACCACATACAGTAATATTTATGTTATATTGAAATAAATATGTCTAAATTCTCTTTCAATATATTTGTAGTATTCAGAAATATATACATAGATTTGGTAAATAAAATCTGAATTTATAAATAAAATTAATAATTAATATTTTCACACATGTTCACATCTTAGTTTTCTACAAAAAAAGGATGAAAAAGACAGCCAAATATTCTTAAGAAAAATATATCAATATAAAATATGAATTGATAAGGAAGAAAATATGAATTTAAAAAAGTAATGAATCAATGTGTCAGTTCTTTTTAATTGATAATTTTACAATTTTTATGACATTTCTATTACAATGAATATAGTTTATTAAATCAAGAAAGTATTATTTTTGAGTATTTTATGCATTAATTATACATAACAATAAGATAGAAATTGTTTTTTATATATTTTAAACCAGAAAACAAAATAAATCTTATTCTTGTGATAACCAATATGGTATTTGAGAAAACACTATAAATACCTTTAAAACAAATTATACAGTTATGCATTGAATATGTGTACTTATGGCCAAAAGTTTAAACTTTTATAAGGGAAGAATGTGCCAGTTATTCTCAACTGTATATGCAATGTACAATACTCATAAGTGTTTATTTAAAATAAAAATTAATACATAAAATAAATAAATTGACATGTACTTATTTGAAAACTGTTTTAGTTAGGGTTTCTATTGCTTTGAAGGGACAACATAGCCTCAAACTCATTTGAAGAAAAACATTTAAATTGGGGCTGGCTTACAGTTTCAGTGGTTTAGTCCATTATCATCATGGCAGGAAACATGATGGCATGCAGACAGACATGGTGCTGGAGAATGAGCTGAGAGTTCTATGTATTGATCCACAATCAGCAATAAGCAGACTATGAGAAACAGTGGTGTAGCATGAGCATATGCCTGCCCCCACAGTGACATTTCCTCTAACAAGGCCACACATGCTCTAACAAGGCCATACTTCCTAATATTGTCACTCCCTATGAGCCAAACATTTAAACATATGAGTCTATGGATATCATACTTGTGCAAACAACCACAGAAACAATATATAATTTAAACTAGAGATTATGATGGATTTATGTTATACAGAACACCTTTGTTTGCAATATTATAGTATTTTATAGTAACCATGTGTGGTTGATATTATTAATCTTGTTTTATTATTATCGAAGTAGAGCCTAGAATGCTGGAATATTCTGCCTAAGTTCACTGAATTTGGCATCAAAATCAGCACTGAAAGGCAAGATCTCTGCACTATTCAAGATAAGAAAAGTTTTAGGGTAAATATAATACCTTTAATGTACATTATTGCCATGGAGATTCTTGAACCCACTATATTGTGTTAGTTCCTGTCTGGAATAGTCTTGGACACTGTAATATATGAAAACAATAGAAAATAGAATGCACTGAATCTTTAGGCATTTTCTCTGGTAGACGATCCCTATCTTCTATACTCACATTCTGTTAAGTATAGAAAATCTTAGTGCCTTTCTATTGATCTGTAAAGGAAGTGGAAAGCATACATGACATGGAGTTGTTTTGTTCCAATAGAGCCTTGATGCCTAATTCAAAATTTGTTCTACTGAGAGCTCCATGGAGTAAAAGCTGTCCCCTGTGATAACTGATACTCCATTCCTCAAGAAAAATGCATTTGATTTTTTATTTAGTGATTATTTTTAAGGTTTAGAAAGAGTCAGATACAATACATGTAAAATTATAGATCTACTTACTAGATATGCTTAGTTGTATATATTGAGTGCTTTTTGAATTATTTGAGCTTCATATTTTTATTTAAAATTCTGAGATAATATATGATAATATAGTTGTCATGGATATATAATAATTATTACATACTTTCTACTAGAAAATTCATAGTAAATATCTTCATTTATCATAGAGACATAATAGATGTGAAGTCTAACTTAAAGACTATAATAGAAGTATATTTTTTCAAAAGCAGCAGAAGAGATTATTTCTTGTTAGCTCCTGATTCACATAAAAAATTATTATCAACTTTACCTGAAAGGGGTGAGATTTTCAGAAGTCTATCAGGTATGGGAATGGTATAGGATACTCTTACTGAATGGAATATATAAGTCACACATGGGTCAAATGTGCAGCTTTATACCTATTCTTGTGTGAGAATCATGTCATGCAATAATGTCCATATTTAATAAGTCAGTACTATAAATAGTCTAAAAAGTTTCATTCAGATTTGATAACATTTGTTTTAGTTTCACCCAGTTACAGAGGAGGACTATACTTAGGTCCATCTACATTTAAATTTCATCAAGAACATATACCTTGTTTTGTTCAATAAATATGACTAAATACTATATACTTTAGTCTTGTGTGAATTAAGTTAAGAAGAAACCTCTATACTGTACTATACTTATTTATGTTTCTTCAAAAAGTATGTTTGTTTACGCCATAATATGTAACTACAGAACATTACAGTTTTCATGGTCCTGGACTTTGGAATCACTTGAGGGAAGTGTTTAGTTGATTAAAGGACAAGTATAAAAACCAAACTCACACTGTATTAACATATTTAGATGTCTTGATGTGCCATATTATGTGTGGTATATGGATCCTTAAAACTAATCCAAGTTGTGACATGAAGTATGGAATACAAAGGGTATTTATCATTATAAGGATACAATACTAATCAGTATATATGTGAGCCAACAATAATGTGCTTTCTTGTTTTATTCACTGATGGCTAATCTACTCAATACAATATTGACATTGTAGTCTCTTCCCATTGCAAACATCATATGAATTCAGTGAAGCTTTTCATGGCTTTCACTTTTTCATTACTCTTTATCATTTCTAAATAGTAATATTTAAGTAAAGTATGCAAAATTAGCTCGTCATAATTTTGCTTTCATTATTACCAGGGCAATAAAATATACAGCTGAAATTAATTCTCGTGCACATGTAAACGTTAAAAAGATTAGTGGATAATAGAGCTCAAATAAGAGTGTTTTGAACATTAATCCAGGAAGAGTTGATGTTAGAAATGTATGATCTTGTGTATTAGTGAGCATAATATTTAGTCAGTTTGGTTTGAAAGGCTTTGTATAATGCTTGGAAAACATGTCTGCAAAGGTGGATTTAGAACTCCATTTTTCACCATCTGGTGAATAAGTTTTTGCTGAAGACGGAAGTCCATGTTATTATTCATCTCAGTACAGTTCCTGGAATTCTTTTCATTTTACATTCTTTTATATATATCTAACTTGTCAGGTATATTTAAATAGTACTGACTATCCTAATACTGAAAAACCTATAATGGAGAACAATTACTCAGTTTGCCTACTGAATTGTATTATTTGAGTGGCAAAGTGTCTTTCTCTCTGTCTTTCTCTATATCTCTGTCTCTCTGTCTCTCTCTGTGTCTCTCTCTCTGTCTCTCTCTCTGTCTCTCTCTCTGTCTCTCTCTCTGTCTCTGTCTCTCTCTGTCTCTCTCTCTGTCTCTGTCTCTCTCTGTCTCTCTCTCTGTCTCTGTCTCTCTGTGTGTGTGTGTGTGTGTGTGTGTGTATGTGTGTGTGTGTGTATATGTGTGTTTGCATTCAAAAAACCTTGAGTCAAAGATATCTGCATTTATCAACACTGAAGATCCTAGTGTTAGAGCCTAACAGAGTGAAAAACTGGGATATAGGTGGACATGAGAAAGTTTAGCATAGAGACAGGAAGTATTTTTATCTTGCATTTATTGTGACCTGTCTATCAGTTCATTAGTAGTTTATCTACACACTAGTATCAGTTTTTGTTTGATAAAACATAATTAATATATGACTTCAGCATTATTTTACAAGTTTCTATTTATCTTTTATATAAGGAGATTATTTCTAGTACAACATTCTTTTATGCTGTGAAGATAAATATTGATGGGAAAAATTATATGTTTCTGTGGATTCATATTTAATTTTGTTATCAATAGGGATAGGATATTCCAATATTGCTATATTCTCTTATCTTTTATCTCAAATTTTTAGTTTTCAATGTGTATCTGATTTTAATCCTATTTTATATAATAAGTTTAATAGACATGTTAGTAATAAAATATTTTGTTATACATTTACCTAACTTAGTTGACTTTTAAATCCTTCCAACCTACAAATATCTTACTGTCTATCTATCTATCTATCTATCTATCTATCTATCTATCTATCTATCTATCCATCCATTTATATTATCTATCCATTCATCACTTATATGTCTGTCATGGAATATATACATGTTCCAATCTTTGGCACTGCTTTTGGTGATTGGGTCATTAGGCTGTTTAGTCCAGACAAAGTTGACAGTCATCAAATCCCTGTCTCATCTTTTCATGTGCTACATGAATTTACAGACTTAACCCGCCAAATGTAGCTTACACTTCTAATAAAGATAACTGTGTTCTATCCATTTCCCAAACAATTTTTTAATCTTTGTGATTGTTAACCTTTGTTGTCAACTTGACATACGTAGGAAGGTATTGCCTCAGTAAGGTTGACTTGTGGATTGATCTGTGACATATTTTCTCAATCCCTGTTAATGTAGAAGGATTCAAACACACTGTGTGCATTGTCATCTCTGAGTAGGTGGACTTGGGTTGTATAAAAATGCTAACTAAGCAAGCCTAGAAGCAAACCAGAAAGGTGTATTACTCTGAGGATTCAGAATAGAGCTGTTTCTCTGAGTATCTATCTTAGGACCTCTTGATGAGATACTATAACATGTAAGAATAAAATAAATTTTATTTTGTTTAAAACTTTTGATCACAGTAATAAAGAAGCATACTAGAGTAAGTCCATGACTTTGGGTATACTCAAGTCCTGTCCCCTACTGCATGTATCTGCCCAATGAGGGAATGCCACATATGTGTATAATAGATTGATACAAAATGTAAAATGTACCTAATAGAACCCTCATGTAATAATAGTGTAGACTTTTGTCTAGTCCTAGTGCTTTGATTCCTTGACTTATTTCTGTCTCAGGAATTTTATTTCTTCTCTTTTTTTTGCTTATAACAGCATTTATTCTCATCTTTTCGTTGATTTTTCATCTCACAATTTTCATTCATATAAAACAAGAGAGAGAGAGAGAGAGAGAGAGAGAGAGAGAGAGAGAGAGAGACTTGAAGTGGTAAAGCACACCTACCATATCAAAACTTTGTAGTTAGAAACAGAAGAGTAATACATGAAACTAGCCTAGAATATATAGGAACAAAAACAAAAGCAGATCTACCTGGAAATCTGCTGGCTACCACCATGAAATCGAGTAGGCAAATTTTACTTTTCTTTTTGTCCCCTAATTCCAATTCCCTAGTTGCATACCCAGCCCTGTAGCAGACAACTTGCAAGGGCTTGTCTTTCCTTGCTGCCTGCATTCCCTGGGGACTCTCCAAAGTCCCACTGGATGCAGCCAGTCTCCTTATGTAAGCTACCAGCATCCAAAGGCACTCTATCTCCACAAGCCCACTGACCATAGTAGCCTGAGAATCAGGTGGGCAATCTTTATTAACTTCCCTGTCCTCCATTTTCCATTCTCCAGTCTCATCCCTATCCCCGTAGCAGACTACTTTCAGAGGTGCATATTCCTTTTCTACTTTTATTTCCTGGACACAACAAAAATTCTTCTGGCAGGTTCATCTTTCACACCACTTCTGGACAATTTCCATTTCTGCAGGTTGGCTCACAATACTTAGAACCATATTCAAGATGACACACCTAAACTCTATAGAAACATAGAAGAAATAGGTCCCAATTGAGTAAATAGCAAGAAATAAACTCATGGCTGAAATTAGTAAAATAGAAACAATAAAATAATACAAAGAATCAATAAAACAAGGAGCTGGTTCATTGAGAAAAACAGTAATATTGTTGAACCCTAAGCTGAAGGAAATAAAAATATAGAAGATCCAAATTAACAATATTGGAAAATACACCTGAAACATAACAACAGACAGTGGGGAGATATAAATAGTCATAAGGACACATGTTAAGAAACTACACTACCAAATCTGAATATCTAAAAGAAATGGATACTTTTCTTTATAAATACCACATAGCAAAGTTAAATCAAGATCAGATAAGCCACGTAAGCAAATATGTAAGGCCCAGTAAAATAGAAGTAGTGATTAAAAGTGTCCCCTCTGCAAAAGCCCAGGGCCAGACAGTTTTAGCACAGAATTCTACCAGACTTTAAAAGCACAATTAATTATTGGAGAAGCATATTTTTTTTCATTGCAGGAAACATGAAGATGCTTCTCAATTGCCTTCAAACTAGAACAGATAGACCAGCAAACCTGACTTGGGAAGTCCTCAGTGTGGAAGGAGACATCACCACCCATACCTCCAGGGTGGCTCTGTTGGACTCTTGGTTCCCCAACTTATGATTTAATGGGGAACATTGTTTAGACCCAGGAGAAAACCCACTACCACAGTTACTATAGTTGTTTTATGGGTTTGAGATTGACTGGAGCAGGAACAGGGATTTCCCTTCTTGTTTTGTTAAGATCAAAGCTGTGATCAGTTCTATATTTCTATAGATTTCAATTTTGCTATAACACATTTGTAAACAGAATAGAAGAAGCTTATACTTTTTACTCCTTGGACAGAAGGGGTTATGTGTTGCCCTTAAAAAAGAGTGTTGCTGTTATATTGACTATTCAGGCATTGTTAAGTCTCTTGTCTCTTGGGTCCATGCTGTTCAACAAACTGATGGCTTTTGTACGACAACAGATAGACGCTATTCAAATAAAACCCATACAGATCCATTATTACAGACTGGAAGTAGGGGATTCTAAACCTCTGTCATCAAGACTAAAGAGGATTAACCCCTAACTTATGCACTAAGCTGGATAGTCAATGACAGGGAAGAGAACGCTTCAAGACCCTTGCCCCTAAAAAGGGAGGCCTCACCATCCTAAGACAGGAGTTCAACCAATGGCTGTTGAGTATCCAAAGACAGGAAAGGAAGGCTGGTGTCCTTTGTTCTAACTTAAGGCAGGCACAGTTTCCATAAGTTTTCCCAGTCTTCCCTTTTGAAAAAAATTTAAAAAGGGGGACCTGTGGGGAGCCAACAGAAGGCAGCTATCATCCTTGCAGCCATCTTGAGCCATATACCCTGACAAGAGACTTGTTTTCAACAGCCTACAACAGCTGAGCATACTCTGATAACATCTTGTTGTATATACCCAGGATTTTCCCTTGGGTGTATGAGACTTAAAGGTGTGACTTAAAGGTGTGACTTAGGGCCGAGACTTAAAGGTGTGACTTAAAGGCATGACTTAGAAGTGAGACATATAAAAGGAGAGAGGCAGACAGAAGAAAGGGCTTGAGACTTGGTACTGGAAACTTGGAACTTGAAGGCTCTAGGTACTAGGAACTAGGGACTAGGATCTCAAGACTTGGGACTTGGACTAGGAACAAGGGACTTGGAAAGAGAGAAGAAGATATACTTGAGAATAAATGGGACTGAATCACACTCTTTCTGGTCACCATTCTTCGAGTCTGCCCTCACTCTCTCTCTCTTGCTGAACACTGACCAGCGACGTGGAACAGCAGTATGAGCCGGGACAATTTAGCCCCCAAAGCTTGGGACAGTGCAGGCTCTAACAATTTTTTTCCCCAAGCTTTTGGCAGTGTGGGTTCCAACATTTGGCACAGAGGTTCCTGACAAGCTAATACTCCTCAAGTTATTTTACAAAATAGAAAGAGAAGAAACATTGCCAAAATTATTTTATGAAGTCATAATTACCCTGATACCCAAGCAACATAAAGACCCAACAAAGAAAGAAAATTACAGATTACTTTCCATTATAAATTTAGATGTATAAATATACAATAAATAATTTTATACTGAATGAAACATCACATCAAAAATATCAAAGTGTGTTTTCAAGTACAGAGTACTCTTGGATGTTGGTGGTAGACAAAAAGAGATGGATTTATAGAGAAAGACTGGGTTCTTTGAGAATTTGAAGAGTCCTCAGGGAATGGAGGCAGAAAGGAAAAACAGGCCCCTACCATAACTGGAGATACAAGAATGAGTCAACAAGATAAATCAATACTTGTGACCTATCATAAAAATAAAGTAAAAGAAAAAAATCATGATCATATCATTAAATGTAGAAATGGCCTTTAACAAATCCAACACTTGTTCATGATAAAAGTTCTGGAGAGATTAGGGATACAAGAGATGTACTTCAACATAATAAGCTAATTTATTGCAAGGCAATAGCCACTATCAATTGAAATGGAGAGACACTCAAAACAATTCTATTAAAATTAGGAACAAGAAAGGTTGTTTACTCTCTCCATACTTACTCAATATAGTACTTGAAAAATTAGCTAGAACAATAAGACAAATGAAAGGGATAAAGGAAATACAAACTGGAAAGGAATAAGTCAAGGTGTCTTTATTTGCAGATATTATAGTGTATGTATGTGATCCTAAAATTCTTACAAAGAAACACCTAGAGCAGATAAACTTAGAGCAAAGTAGCTGGATACAAAGTTAGTTCATGAAAATCAATGGTTATAATAAATAAAAATGACAAATTATTTAAAATATTAATCAGGGAAAATACCTTTCACAATAGCTTCAAATAAGAAAAAATATCTTGGAGTGTTTTATGATAAAAAAAAATACCTTTAAGTATTTGAAGAAAAAAATGAATAAAATATTAGAAGATGGAAATATCTCTCATGCTCATTGATTGGTAGGATTAATATAGTAAAATTAGACATTCTACTGAAAGCAATTTACAGATTCAATCCAAGTGCCTTCCAAATTCTAAAACACCGATTGTAAAAGGATGACTCTCAACTTCATGTGGAAAAGAAGAGATAAAAGAGTCTCAAATAATAATATAGAAATATTCTGAGTATCACACTTCCTAATTTCAAGTTGTACTACAAAGGTATAGTAGTGAACATAGATAGCATGGCATTGCCACAAAACAGACAAATTTATTAGTAAAATTGAAGTCCTGAAGATAAATTCACATAGATATGAAAACATTATTTTTTTAATAAAGTCCAGAAATACATACTGGAATAAAGACAGAATCTTCAACAAATGATTCTGGTCAAACTTTAGATCCATACTTAAAATCCTACAGAAAATTCAACTTCAGATGGATCAAAGGCCTCTACATTGAATTAGATACACTGAACAGATAACAAGGGAAAGTGTGAAATAGCCTTGAATTAACTGCCATAGGAAAAGCCATTTTTACCAGCACAGTGTCAGGATGGAAACTAAAATTTATTATTAATAAATGGGAACTCATGTAACTGAGAAGCTTCTGCATGGGAAAGGACACTATCATTTGGACTAAGCAGCAGTCTACAAACAGGAAAATATTTCACCAACAAAATCTCCAATAGTGAGCTAATTCCAAAATATATAAAGAACAAAAAAAATAAATAAATGAACAAAAAACCCTACTAGATATAAAAAAATAAGATAACCCAATTTTAAAATGAGGTACATATTTAAACAAAGAATTCTCAATAGTTGTAATTGAGACAGGATTATAAAAACTGAAATTGCTACATCCTATAGGCAGGCAGGATTTCCAAAGGAAGGAGGGAGACATCAATCCACCCACAAAACTTTCAACCCAAATTTTCCTTGGCCACAAGATGTTCAGGGATAAACATGGGGCAGATACTGAAGGAATGGCCAACCAATGACTTCTTCAACTTGAGATCCATCCCATGTGAGAAAGCCTACCCCTGACACTATTGATGATACTCTGCTATGCTTGCATACAAGAACCTAGCATGACTGTCTTCTGAGCATGTCTACTTCATTAAGCAGCAAAATGGAGGTAGATAAAGAGACCCACAAGTAAATATCAGGGGGAGACCTGGGAATCTTGTGGAAGGATGAGAGATAGAAGTGAGCAAGTCAGAGAGGAGAGGTCAAAGACATCACAAGTTGACCCACAGAGTCAGGAAACCTGGGACCATGGAGGCTCACAGAGCCTGGGCTGCCAACCAGGAGGCATACAGCAGCTGGACCAAGATAACCTATGTATATTTATAGCAAATCTGCAGTGTTGTCTTTATGTCTTTTTCCCTAATAGGAAGGAAGGGGGCTGTTTTGGTTTCTGTTTCCTATCATTTGATGTCCTTCTCCAATACTTGGACTTCCTGGTTTGGCCTCAGTCAAAGAGGATATGCCTAAACCTTCTAGGACTAGATGCCTCAGGGTGGTGTGGTACCCAAGTTGGGGAGATGTGGAGAGAGCAATAGAGGGAAGGACTTGTAAGGGAGGGACTGGGAAGAGACAAGGGAAGGAGACTGTGATTGAGATGTAACAAGAATAAAAAATTAAAATAAAAAACAATGTTTAATATTTTTAGTCATCAGTTAAATGAAAATTGAAATTATTTTGAGATTTCCTCTTACAACTGTCAGGAGGCTAAGATCAACAAAAAAAAGTGACAGCTCAAGCTGAAGAGGATGTGGAGTAAGAGGAACACATATATATTACTTGTGAGAGTGCAAACTCATACAAGCACTGTGAATATCAGTGTGTTAGTTTCTCAGAAACATAGAAATTAATCTATCTCAGCATCAAGCTATACCACCCATAGGCATATACCCAAAGATACTTTGTCCCATCACAGAGACATTTTTATTCATAATACCCAGAAGTTAGAAACAACATAGATGTTCCTTAATAAAAGAATGGAAAAGAAAATGTGAACTATTTCTCAGGATTTTAAAATGGACATAAATATTTCAGGAAAATAGATGAAACTGGAAACAATATTTTTGGTGTGTCTCAGATCCAGGAAGAAAGACAACCATGGTCTGTAGCTGCTCAAGTTAATAACTCAACAACAACAAAACTATAAAGGATAGGTACAAAATAAGGGACTAGATGGAACAGATAGATCTTATTGGAAAAGTGAAAGAGAATAATTATACATGGATAGAGGGATGGGTGGAGAGGTGGGGATCAAATTGGGAGGGAAGAGAGTTATTGAAGGAAATCCAGGAGACAACTAAAATTAATGGGCATTTGAGGGATAGTGTAGAAATCCAATACAGTAGAAACTTCCTAAATTATAATCATATGAAGGCAATCAAAATGAATTTTTCAAACAGTGATAAAGTGATGATATAAAATAAATATCATAAAGCAATAATTCCAAGATGGTAGTAGCAGTTTGAAAGCATCAAATGTGTATGCCATATACATTGAAGAAAGAGAAGAAATGTCCTTTTTTGGATATTTTATTTATTTACATTTAAATATTATCCCCTTTCCTGGTTTCCCCACCACAAATGTCCTATGCTATCCCCCTCCCCCTGCTTCTATGAGGGTGCTTACCTACCCACCTACCCACTCCTAACTCACTACCCTGCAATTCCTCTACACTGGGATATTGGGCTTTTACAGGACCAAAGGCCTCTCCTCCATTGACGCCAAATAAGACCATCTTCTGTTACATATGCAGCTGGAGCTATGGGTCCCTCCATGTGTACTCTTTGGTTGATGATTTAGTCCCTGGGAGTTTGGGGAGGTTTGGTTGGTTGATATTATTGTTCTTCCTACGGGGTTGCAAATCTCTTCAGCCCCTTCAGGATATCTATCAACCAAACAGAGAGAGAACGGGAAGGGGAGAGGGAGAGAGAGAGAGAGAGAGAGAGAGAGAGAGAGAGAGAGAGAGAGAGAGA
>JANHMN010000005.1:22044518-22068719 GCA_030674055.1 Rhabdomys pumilio
AGAGAGAGAGAGAGAGAGAGAGAGAGAGAGAGAGAGAGAGAGAGAGAAGCAGGGATGATGGAAGAAATGGAGCCATGAGCAATGAGTCCAGAGAGAAATCATGGAGTGGATGGATGGGGCTGGGACATAGCCAGATTAGTATAGAAACTTTAACTGCTCACCTATTATAAACCTTGGTTTTTTGGATTCTTTGTGTGGATACTGAGGAGTGGCATAAGGAATAAGGAATAGAAATACAGTTGCTGAATTAATTCACTACAATATTCATATTAAAGATAATTCATTTATAGATGGTATCCCACATTAAGCATCATTGGTAGAAGTTGGGCTCTTCCTCCAAACCCCCATGTTCCCAGAAATAAGACTTAGATATAAAAATATATTTATGGATACCTTGGACACATATCTAGGCTCTTCTCTGACTAGATCATAACTTAAAATAACCCATTTATTTTAACCTACATTGTGTTGCATGGCTAGTTACCTGTGCTCAGGTAACATGTGTCCATCTAGTCTCATCTTTCTAGGTGACTATCCTGTGTCTGACTCTCTCCCAGATTTTTTCTGCTTCCTGGATGTGCCAACTTCTACCATTTATAATACATCATAGTTTTTTTAATTGGCATGTAATGCACCCATACAGTAAACAATATATTCTTTCTACAATAACCCATTTAGAGAATAAAACTATTGAAGATTTTGGCAATCATATTCTCTTACTAACTGGGTTAAACTTCTAGTAATATAATAGTATCTGGTTTTGAAAAAAATGTATCTACAGAATCAGAAATTAATCATTCATGAATGAATGTTTAAAGTAGGGTCCCTGCAACCTGCCTTAGTCACCTCCAAATGTTCCATTAAGGTGCATGTATTCTTTACTTTCTATTTACCAGATCACAGTTCTAATAATTGTGTTAGGAATATAGATGGAATAAAGTTGCTTTTAAGTTTCATGGGACAATTTTAGAAATAGAATAAAGTAATAGGTGGGTAATATTCAAAGACTTAATTTATAAAGCATAAGCAATAGTTATTTATTAGAATAAGTACTACAGTTTGTCATTTTTAGAGGCTTTGTTTTACAAACTCTTCTACATACCATTAGTGCTCTATAAAGATTGATTTGGATTTCTCTTTGACATGTATTTATTAAAAATACATCACAAAATTCATCCACTCAGTTGTGCCCACACTGATTCATGTTGGTGTAGCATACGAAGACTTTCTTTGACTTACTCGGGTTGACATCTTTAAAATCAAGATAATAATATTGCTAAGTTATTTATTACCAGTACTCTTACTTAAAACCTTCTCTAGTAATGCAATATTATATAAATATGCACAGTTTTCTTTAGCATATATCCTATAATCAATAAAAATAATAGTTTAATTTTGAGGAAACTGCTCAGTTAAGAGCACTTCCTGAGGAAGTACTATTGACTATTTCAAACCCCTGTATCTACATGAGAATCCATGTTTTGATCTATATGCCATTAGTTTGGAGAATGAGCTAAAGACAGGTAGATCCAATTAACCTAGAAAAAAAATATAGCCTTCCAGTTCAGTGTGAGACTCTGTCTAAAGGCAATAAGGTAGAGTATAATAGAGAAGACACCAATGTTAGCCCTCTACATATGTGTCGGGGTGTATGTACCCCTACACTCACATGCATTTAACAAATATATGCAACATAAACATGTACACACAAAAACACCAGAACACATACACATGCTCAAGTGTCAAAACATATTTAAGATGTTTTATTATTCACATTTTCACCTCATATATTTGCCCCTTTATGGTATTATATGAATGTGTGTCAAGCAGATGGGTCTAGAAGCAAGGGTTTTGTTGCTAAGAATCAACAACTCCTATTCAAAATCAAACTAACAAGGTAAGTACTTAGTAAGGAGCTTTTAATGCAGTGTTCAGCCTACAATTAGCACGTGATAAACAGTTTTCTGTAATATTATAGAGATGTGTAATATTATATATTTGTGTTTTCATGGCATATAATTTTTCTGTTATTCATTTATATCTGTTAAGGCTATAGTTGTGATATGCCACATCTGTCTTTGTTTAAACATATCTCTGCAAGTTTATAATTATTGCTAATAGTGATCTTATTACTCTTGATCATATACTATGTCTTCAGAGGTACACAGCAATAACATAAATCTATTATGTGCTTATTTTGATTTGTTTGACAAATGTATATTTTCTTTCTTTTGGTTCAGACTGCTTCCTAGTAATATTGTGTTTTGAATCATAAAAGCATATGAACATATATATTTTGTTCAACTCTATCAACCTCTAATAGTGAATATTCATGAGTATTGAGTAACTGTCAATTTATGGTCTAGAAAATTTAAAATATTGCATGAAATGGCTATGACATAAAGAAGTAAATACATAAACTTGCTGCACAATGTTATGATCCTATAGCTTTAAAAGTACTTAGTAAATGGCTTTTAATGCAATGTTTAGCCTACAACTGGTTCTCAGTAAACAGTTTTCTATAATAAGGGATATTTCTAGCATTTTACAAATTAAACCAAGGAATAATAAGCATTACGTGTACAATAACATTTATTCAGATTTTAACAATACCATAAAAATATACTTTGCTTTAATTCATAATTTGATTTCTATGCATTTAAGTGAAGTAAAACATATGTGTAAAACTATCTTTTTATAATCACGTGGAGATAAAATTTTCTCACCACAATCTTCTATATCTGCTAGTATTCTTAAACAATGGCATATGCTACTACCATCAAGCTTAGACTTGGGATGAATGAAGTTGTCTTATTTTTTTATCTTTTTGTAATACGGTAAATAAAACTGTAGTTACGGATGTTATTTTCTCTGAAAATGAAAAAAAACCATGTCCTGGTTTGGTCCTTGGTGTGCTATTCTTGACACATATATTGCTTTGAGAAGCAAAGCGAGCGTACCTTTTCAATTAAAGGGGTAAAATCTGTGATTTTCTGGGAAGTTAATTTAAACACTGACTAAACTACTTACTGCTAACTGTAACAGCTTGTGCATCCTTGAAGTATGATTTGTGTAACTAATAGTACTTAAAGAAAAATTGCAAACTTTCAATTTGGCAAGCCATGAGGTTTCACAGATCTCGTTTCCCTCTCTGTAGTTTATTTTACATTTTTTTTCTCTGAGAAACCGAATCCCAGGTCATTCAATTAATCATGCTCAATAGTGCACATATGCTGGGATCCATCTGCTGAAAGCTGCCATCAAGTGACATTGTCTTGTAACTAGATTTCTAAATGATTTGGCATGCGTGCAACATAGCCCACCTTCTGTTTCAACCTATAAAAGATATGCTTCAATTTTGAATTGTTCTTTAATATTAACAATTTATATCACTAATAGTCCAGACAATTTTTATTTAAATGCTTGACTCCTTTGAATATATATGTACTTTCTCAGAGGCTAGTGCTGTCTTTATACCAATATCCCACTTTATAATAACAAAAACTAATTTTTTCTGTAATTTATCAACTTCTTGCATCTGTGATTAGAGACACTGTGGATTATATTCCCATTCATTCTTCTGTGCCAGTACTACTCTTCATGTGAATATAAGCTGTTTGACTCATTACAAGGTAATACAAAATAAAACATTAGTAAACACTGTGGTTTAGACAACTATATGAAGAATGATGGAAATAAATACTTTACCTAACTTTTCAGGATCATGTAGCTTTCCTTTATGAAACGTATTACTATTTGCATATATCTATCTATATCTGTCTTTGTATCTGTATCTGTATTGATATATCTATATCTATCTAAGTCATCTATATACTTTAAGTTAATTTTGGTAATGTTTTCATTCCTCATTTTAAAGTATACGTTACAAAGGCTTGGGTTTATTCTCATTCGAATTTTGATTCTCAGTTCCTAGGGATGTACAAACTATAGGACTGATATTAGACCTGGTAATGATTTGCATAAAATTTTAAGTTTTGATTTAAAAAATTCTCATATATTTGATTGGTATGTTTGTACAATGGCTATTTGCATATAAAAGATTTAGATCAATTCTAGTTCAGGGAGATCTGGGCCCTGTTATTTTAAGTTCGTGTTGTCTTCAGACACAGGCAATAGGGACTTACCTTCCACTTATGAAGAGTAGCCAAGGGAAAGAGCAGTAGATTCTATTTTGGGAAAGAACACAGAATTTAATGTGCAAAGTCACAACTGGGTAAGATACTGGACATTGCAAATAAATCACAGTTTCAAGATACCCTGTCAGGGTGAAAGACCTCCTCCTACAGGTTACTCCATGTACCTATCTTCATTCTCTTATTCCAGGCCCTGCTGACTAGCCATATACCAGACAATTGGAATGAAGAAAATACTGTATAGGTTAAAGTACTGGATAAAGTAGTAGAATATAGCACTATTGTAGCAAAATACCTCCAAAGCTCAGAAAGAGATAAAATGATTACATAATTTCACATTGTCTCTCCCATGAAACAACTTTTTATGAAAGAGTAACAGTCAGCAATTTATAATGAGTACCAGATTTCGCAGGTATTAACACATCAAATTATCAGTGGTCAGCATGAACATTACAATCAATAGGACAAATGAAAATGGCCAACAACCTAGGAAACTCATGTTATAGGGCCATGGTCTCAGAAGAATAGCTGCATCTCTGAGTCATATCTATGTGGAGTCTTCTGCTTCCCCAATCTAATCATGAGCTTTTAACCTAAACTTCACTCATTTTGGGAAACCAAATTTAAATTTTACTTTATGTCAGGCTAATTTTTCAAATTTTCTACATAAAATCTTTCAGTTTTATTATTATTCTCCGTGGCACAATGTTTCCCCAAGATCTTCTTTCTTTCTAAATTGTGACATGCTTTGTTTTGGAACCATTTATTTGTATAGCTTCCAATAGTATGATTTTTAATTGATTATTTTATTTATTTGAATTTCAAATGTTATTCCCCTTCCTAGTTTTCCCTCCACAAACCTTCTATTCCCCTCCCTGTCTATTCTGCTTCTATGAGGGTGCTTCACTATCCATCCACCCACTCCTGTTTCAGCACCCTAGCATTCCCCTACCCTGGGTCATCAAGCCTTCAGAGGACCAAGGGACTCTCCACCGACTGATACTTGACAAGGCCATCTACTGCTACATATGCAACTGGAGGCATAGGTCCCTCCATGTGTACTCTTTGGTTGGTGGTTTAGTCCCTGGGAATTTGGGGGGTGGTCTGTTTTTTTAATATTATTGTTCTCTCTATGGGGCTGCCAACCCTTTCAGCTCCTTCAGTCCAACAAAAGGGAGATTGAATTTGTAGAGACCATATCCCGTGGATAGGCACAGCCTCTCATTGAGGGATGGGGCCACCCAGTCATCTCAAAAAAATTAATCCAGAGTTGCTCCTGTTAAAAGGAAACGCCGGGGAAAAAGAGTGGAGCAGAAACTGAAGGAAAGGCCATCCAGAAACTGCCACACCTGGGGATCCATCCCATATATAGTCACCAAACCCAGACACTATTGCTGATGCCAAGAAGTGCTTGCTGACAGGAGCCTGATACAGCTGTCCAGTGAGAGGCTGTGCCAGAGCCTGATCAATACACAAATGCAGGTGCATGCAGCTAACCATCGAGCTGAGCATAGGGACCCCAATGGAGGATTTAGGGGTAGACTGTATTATTTGAGAGTCTTTTAGGCAGCCCTGGCCACAACTTAAAAGATGGCTTTTCATGTTTGGTATTTGGGGCCTTATTAGGTGGACTTTGGCTCCAGGAGTAAGAAACATCAGCCCAGATTAAGAATGTTTACTAAAACTACAGATGTTTGTTTATACACACAATTGTGTGCATTTAGGTGTGTATAATTAATAGCATAATTCTTTGTGTTTTTTTCAGAAATCTTTATAATTATTTTTCCCACCTCCATGTTTCTCCTGTAGTTATCTTTTACTTTCCCTAAAAAGCCCCTTTTTCAGTTTCCCTATCTGATTATTTATAATCTGACATACTCATTTTTACTCTTCTCCCAACTTGTTGCATATTCTGTATTTACCTACCTCCCCTTTCCTTGGAGCCTCCCTTCCTTCCCATTTTCCTTATTAGATTACTCATACCCTGCTGGTCCCTTCTTTATTGATCCTCAACACACCTATTCTGGCAATGTTCTTGTTTTACTTTTCTGGTCTATGTAGTCACCACAGGCTATATACTAACATCTGAAGGACCTGTGATTCTCCAATAAGAAGGCACATGCAATGTTTTTCTTTCTGGGACTGGATTACCTTACTTGGTATGATCTTTTCTAGTTCTAGCTACCTATATCTCTTCAGATTTTATGATTTCATTTTTCATTACAACTGAAAGATATTCCACAATAAACACATACAATATTTTCATTATCCACTTGTTTATTATAACACATTCAAGTTCTTTCCATTGCTTATCTATTATGAATAAAGCAGCAATGAACATGGTTGAGTAAGCATCTAACAAGTAAAATATCAACTCTTGGGCATATGCCTAGGAGTAGTAAACTAGGTCCTATATTGATGTAGCAGGGTATAAGTAATCTAGTGAGGAAAATGGGAAGAAAGCTGGGCTCCTAGGGAAGGAGAGGTAGGTAAATACAGAATATGCAATAAGTTGTGAGAAAGGTTAAAATGAGTACGTCAGATTATAAGTGATCAGATAACAAAACTGAAAAAGGGTGTTTAGCTTTTTGAGAATTCTTTACACAGACCTCCAGAGTGACTTCACCAGTTTTCAATCCCATCAACAGTGAAAGGGAGTTTGCTTTTCTCTGTATTTCTTCCCTTCCCACTTCTTGAGGACTAGCTTTCATGGTACTAGAAGATGCTATGTAAACTTCCAAAGAAGGAATGCAATAGAGTCTTACCTAGCTATGAAACCTATGAACTATATCAATGACACGATACACTGAGTAGTGGCACACAAACCTTAGTGTTAATTTCTCTAATTGGCCTCAAGATCTACTCAACACAAAGAAAACAAAGTCTTTTACCTGAAACCTAGCTAAAGACTCAGTATTAATGAAATGTGGTTACTGAGGAGAATCTATAGTCACTAATTTACTAAAACATAATCCCTAACAACAATCTAAACTTTTGTCGTATATTCATAGACAAGTGTAGACTTCATCACTTTTTGAAGAAATGACTTTTTGCAACAGATGGGGACCACTACAGAAAAAGCTATTAAAAATACGGAGTCATGGAGCCTAGTACCAATGGATATAGCTACAAAGCACTCATGCACCAAAGGCTAAGGTAACTTTTCTGAAGAGGAATCAGAAAGATTTTCAGAGCCAGAAGTTCCTTTAAATTTGCTCTGAATTTCTGTCTCCTAGTAACTCCAGAAACTATACCTTAAAATTCTCATAAATGTGACTGCCTAAACACGATTTGAACAAGGATGATACCAACGACATGGCAAAGTCAGTAGGAAAAAGCTGAAAATCCCTGACCCCTGTAAAAAAAAACAATAGGCAACTTAGAAATGCTTGGAGCAGAAGAAATATTCTTCCCCAAGAAAGAACATACCAAATAGTTGTTGGGTTACACATGGTTGGCAATGAAATCGTGAAATTAGTATTATGAACTAAATTGGTTACATTTAGAAATACATATGGAAATATATATATATATATATATATATATATATATATATATATATATATGCATGCAATAACAATGAGTGAAAGAGGTGGTTATTCATTAAAAAGGCATAGAGAGAAGGTTATGGAAAAATTTGAAAGCTGACAAAGGAAAAGGAAGAAGGACAAAGGATAAATGTTGTAATTAAATTATAATCTGAAAAAAATGAAAAAAAAGATTTAGTAATTATAATTAGTAGGAAGAATTAAAGCATCAGTCTGTCTAGTTCCAAATTTTACATAATTATTGCTATATTTTGCTTTTAGGAAATATGTAATTATCTTTCTGGAATAGATTATTGGACATATAATTATTTCAGAAAATAATACCGGTGAGTAAAACCAATAATGACAAGGTAAGCCAATAGAGAGATCAAGTTACATTTACTTTTATACAATTTTTTTTTTTACACAATTGAAAATGAGCAGCGAAGAAAGCCCTAATTTGTTTACCAACTTGCTAAAAGCTGTACTCATCTAAGAAGAACTTTAATTGGGAAATGTTTTTGTTAGATTAGATTAGGCAAGTATATAGGGACATGTTTTTGAATAATAATTGATGTAGGAGAACCCAGATCACTGTGGGTTGTGCATCCTTGCCAGGTGGTCCTGTGTCTTATAAGAAAATAGTCTGAGTAAGTCATGAGGAGTAAGCCAGCAAGCAGCACTCCCAAGTTTTCTCTTTAGTTTCTGCCTCCAGGTTCCTGTCCTGCCGGAATTCCTGCCTTTGCTTCTATCAGTGATGTACTGTGATCAGACAATCTTTTATGTGTCTATTATGTCCATTAAATTTTCAAGAGATAAAATCATAAAATGGAAGAAAAGCTCAATTTAGTTAGGTTTCCAAATTTCCGTTGTAGACACCAGCACCCAAAGAAACTTGTACAGAAAAGCATACTTTCAGCTTATATGTCTAATGAAAAGGAATTGTAATTATCTTAATATACCAATGAAATTACCATGAATAATGTTCGGTTCAATTAAAATGAATAGAAGTATTATTAATAATTAATTAATAGTATTACTTATAATTATTAATACAAGATAATTTGGATATCTGTTATTTTGAAGTTGAGTGTAGTAATTTTATTCATTCCAAATCTCAAAACTAGAAAAGATCATTTTGATGGTATTCACCAGAATTTAATGATTTTAAATATGTAACACATTTTACCATAACACAATCAAAATGTAGACTAACTTTCTGTCATCTCTGAAAGAACTTTGACAGATTTTGCATTTATTAGAACTTCTGTATAAACACATTGTAGATGGAAAATAATATGTGTGTGTTCTTTGTTTAATCCTGTGTATTCCCATATGTTCATAAAAATTCACAGAAGAAAGAATAGATTATAAAACAAGTTGGGCATAAAAAAGAAAAGAACAAATGCATTATAGCTTGGAGATGAAAATACTTAAAAATTTAAAGTTGACACACAGCTAGAAAAATGAGAGAACAGGGCATTTTGCATGAGTGACTTCTGGGAAAAAATAAAGCATATACTTCCGACAATACTGAGAACCACATCTTTTTTTTAGTGGGAAGCTATCAGCTGAACAATGTCAACTTTTCTTGAAAGTCAAGGGACAACACAGCAAACTTGTGGGCATATTTGCTTAAATAGAACAATCTGAGAAAATTTTCTCCATTTATGACTGATTTTGCCAGAAGACTGTTTTTCCAAGCTTAAAATAAATGTCCAAAATCAAACTTCAGACTGTATCTTCTTAAATTCAACGCATGAAAAATGTGTTGTGTCTATATATTATTTACTTATCCTTATATTAAAAAATTCTTTTAAATTCCTTCTCATTTTCCCAAGTACACTGTACAAAATTACATTGTTAAATGTAAAAACAATTAAGGCAATTTTAAATTTGTTTTCTAAGGCTATTCTCTCTGTGCAACCTAGAGTAGCAGGAAATAATAATGTATTCCAGATTATCCTGGAAATTCTTATCTTTTTGTTTCAACTCCTATCATGCTGAGATTATAGGCCACTGTCACTATACCCAGCTAGCATAGAAACCATCTTTATATAAATTATATACACATTCTTTCTTAAACAAGCCCTTTTTTGTGTTCTCAAACACACAAATTCCACGTTAGCTATTTCTTTTATCAATTAAATTAGAAATACCAAGATAAAGAGTTTAAAAGTGGAAGGCATTAACTGTTTTAAAACTTTGAAAGTAACATGCAGAAATCTAACCCAAATTGTTCAATCCCCTTTAATTCTTTTCAGCAAGTATCAAGAGAAACAGTTATCAAAATTTGTTGGAATTTGATGGAGAAATACTGCTTATTTCAATGTATTTGAACTGAAATTATTTCATTTTGTATTATGTCCTGAATAAAAGCTTCCTTTTACTGCATAGAATTGTTCCTCCACTCTGATCCATTTAATTTTCCTTCAATTGGATTCAATTATGATTTTATCTGCTTCATCCCTCTAAATGTTAAAAATATTCTCTTGAAATACTTTAGGTTATTGTATCTCCAAGTCATATTTAAGATCCTCTACCACATAAAACACTTTGAATAGAACTCATTTTAAATTTATAGTTGACAGAATATATTGAAGCTGATTAATTGATGATTCTTAAGAAGTGGATATTGTTTTAATGTTCTGCTTCAATGACAATTGAGAAAAGACCTACTTTGTTTACCTTCGCATTTAATATTCATAAAAATTTCTATGTCCACTTTACGGCTTTACATAGTAAAATGCTCTTAATAGAATGTCTGTCTGAATATTCTATAGTCATTTCAGGATCACCTGTCAGTAGAGCAGTTTATTGTGTACTATGGCTGAGGTGTTAAGAATCCAGAAACAAAGCTACTTGTGACCCAAATCAAGAGGGCTTTCTGAAATCACCTACGAGTTATATTTTGCTCCAAATATTATATTTCTGTTTTCATATTTTAAATGGGGTGAAATAACATAAATGGTGATTATTTCAACATTCTAGTGAATTTTATTCTAGTTAACATTTTAGAGATAAACAATCCCAACTAATCTTGAATTCAGCCTAAATCAGCATCAAAACTGGAATATATAAAGCACTATTTTACATAAAACGATGTACTAATTCTGGACACAGTTAATAAATTTTCCAATTTATTTAAATTCTTGCCACAGGTTAAAATAAATATGTCATATATTTAAATTCTATGTGGACTTCATATTTTCTTATGACTTTATTTTCACCATGGGTAATAACACGATTAATATTACTCTGTATCTGGTTTTACAGATTAAGAGGTGAGAGAGTTTTTTTCTTCCATCATCATAGAAAGTGTCTAAATACGGGATTGGGAGGAATATCTGTAGAGAAGCTGCTGTATTTTAACTTTTCCAGTCTTCCAAGTTGAAGTTTGAGTAAGACTCTGGAATGTTTCAGGGATGCTGCAAGTTCTTCAAAGATACAACATCAGTATTGACAGCAGTGCAAACACTGTTGGAGAACACCTCCAAGACACCAACAATTTTTTATAAAATTATTATTTTTGTTTTTAGTTTTTTGAGAAAGAGTTTCTCTGTGCATCTCTAGCTATCCTGAAACTAGTCCTGTAGACTAGGCTTTCCTTGAACTCAGAGATCTACCTGCTTCTGTCTCCCAAGAGTTGGGATTAATAGTGTGCACCACAACTGTCTAGCTGTAGAAATGTTATAAATTGCAATCAATCTGTTTTTAATCTAGCATACAGTGATTATTTTATTGCAATGATATAGCTATCCTATAAAGCAACTGATACATAATTGTAGAATGTCATAATATCCAAGAATTAGTAACAGCCAAGTTATCCACCAATAAATGACTGGATAAAGAAACTATATTCTATAAACACACTGGAATTTTGTTTAATTATATAACAAGAATGGAGTTATGTAGGAAAATGAATGCAGCTAATATTGACTGTAATTAGTCAAATCTGTTGGTCTTCTAAATATATATATATTTGATGCATTTTCTTTTAATTTGTTAAATCCAGAGGATTAAGGACATGAAACAGAGCAAGGAGTATAATTGCCCCATGGGGATGTAGAAGTGTAAAATGGCAGGAATAACTGAATAAATACAATGGAGGAAACTATTTTAATGTATATGGTATGTATATTTAGAAATATAATGAAACTTACTACCTTGTCTAATTAATATACACTAAAAAGTGAAAAAGTACTAAAAGGCAACTATAAACCCTATACTAATAGGTTCAGAGACCAGGTACCAGTGCCTGCTAAAGGCAGTAGGATAGTAGAGATCAATGTGGTTGTGGTGTTTGAATTAGTCAAGTTTACACAGTGTTGCCAGGTTGCTTAAGACTACATAGTTTATAAAAAAGACTTATTAAGGTTAGTTTTTTAATAGATGAAAATTTAAAGATTGGTCTGTCTAATTGGTGAGAATGTGGATAAATTAATGTCATTTGTTTCACTACTACACTGCTGTTCACAACAGGCTGGACATTAATTAGTACAGTACAACAGTCAAGTTTCACAGCTATATAACATGCTTATCTCAGAAAGGTTGTAAACCAACTTATAGTAATATGGAAGCTTGAAAGCAGTAAGGAAGTTTCCAGGTAAATCAAGCTGAATTTTTTCATGTCCTCTGACCAAAACATGTCATGGCTTCAGTAATAGGGTTATATTGTGAAGTTCTGGTAGAAAACCAAGAGCAATATTAATAGTCTTCAATGTCTTGTGGGAATCCAAGACATCTCTAACCAACAACCTAATGAGATTTACTTTGCACATGGTACTCTAACATTGGACTTTTTTTTTATTTGGCAACCTATTTTATGACAGGTTGAATAAAATGTCTCCCATAGGGTCATAAGAAGTGGCAATATTAGGAGACCTGACCTTGTTAGAGTAGGTGTGATTTTGTAAGAGCAGATATGACCTTGTTGGAGAAAGTTTTTCACTGGGGGTAAACTTTGAGGTTTCAAATGCTCAAACAAGGTACAGTGTTACTCTCTCTCCTGCTGCCTGCTGATCTAGATGTAGAATTCTCAGCTACCTTTCCAGTGCCTTGTTTGCCTGTGTGCTGCTGTGCACCCCACTATAGACTAATCCCCTGAACTGTAAGCCAGTGCTAATTTTACACTTTATTTATAAGTGTTGCTGTGGTTACAGTGTCTCTTCACAGTAATGGTAACCGTAACATAAACACGAGGCTTCTTGCAGAAACATTATCTTCTGTGTAGGTATTTGCAATTAATCTCTTCATATGAAATGCTCAAAGAATGAATATCTTCATATGTGTTAAGTTTGTGGAATATCGGACTTGTATATGGATGTTTTAAACATCCATAGTGTTAATTACTACTCTTTCCACTTCTATCTCTGTCCAACTCTTCTCTCTCTCCACTTACAATTGGCTTCCATTTTTCTACCATTCTACTCGATATCACCTGTGTTCTACTATATCTCCTCCCTGAGCATCATTTTTTGCCTTCCCTTTCAGTGGTCCCTTCGTGCTTGGTACTGAACATATGGACAAAATATGCAAAATATAATATTCAATAAAACAAAACCAAAAACCTTTGTAACTGCCAAATCTTCTCTACAAATCAAAATGCTGAAAAACTTCTTCAATAATAATAGGCCACATTTTACTAAAATGTGGCAATCTTAAAGGGTGGCACAGATATCCACTTAGAATAAGATATTAGTGAAACAGCCTCAAAAGCAGATTTATATACTGTTTTAGTCAGGGTTTTTATTCCTATACAAGACATCATGACCAAGAAGCAAGTTTGGGAGGAAAGGGTTTATTCAGCTTACACTTCCACATTGCTGTTCATCACCCCAGGAAGTCAGGACAGGAACTCACACAGGGTAAGAACTTGGAGACAAGAGCTGAAGTAGAGACCACGAAGGGTGCTGCTTACTGGTTTGTTTTCTCCTGGCTTGCTCAGCTTGCTTTCTTATAGAACCCTGGACTGTCAGCTCAGGGATGGCACTACCCACAATGGACTGGGCCTCCCTCCACATTGATCACTAATTGAGAAAATGTCTTACAGCAAGGAGACATTTCCTCAAGGGTGAGGGTGTCCTTTCTCTGTGATAATTCCAGCTTGTGTCAAGTTGACACATAAAACCAGCCAGTGCATATACTAATTAGAGAATATATTTTATTCTTTATTAAGAGACAAACCTCTGCTTCCAGAACCATGCATGTGCTAGGGTATTCTCTGACACTGAGCTCCACACCCACTCCTTAATGATTTATTGATAATAGACTATTGAATGTTTTATAAGTTAAAGTTTTATAGTGTGGAATTTCAATACCTTTCATGCCAACCTGGGTTAATTTAATACAAGAGATCTAACATGGCCACTACAAAGAAAAATTATCATTGGCTATAAAGTAAATTGTCTTTAGCTGTGAAAAACTAATTGAAGAAGTCTGTAGTTTTTAGTGACTATTTTTTTAAGAGAAAAAGACTTATGAGTCCATCCAGAAAGCATCCCAGGTAATACTTTAAAAAAATTAAAATACAAAGCAAACGGGTTGTATACTCTTCCTGATAAGCTACAACAAAGGATCCCAGGAGCACATACAGTTGTGTTAATGTATTGCTATAGGTGATGACAAACAGATCAATCAAAGAAAAATGGAAAAAGAGTTAGTAACACTTATAAAGCACCCTGAATTTAACATCAGCAATTCCTACTTTGCATAAAATAGTAACATTATCTTGTAATTTCAAACTATTATTTTATAAGAATCTAAAAAGAAATCTTTTTCTTTGAGTGTCCAATTAACAGTAATACTAAGGAATACTCCCCAAAAGACATAATTATTTTCTGCAAAGGTAAGGTTGATTTTAGAACTCATATGATTGAGTAATATTTGTAAATGATTTGTGATTATAAGTAGATATCTAACTAGACCCTTCACCCCTGCTGATTAGTATTTATGGCGCTCAAAAACATTCTGCATGCCGCCTGAGAAGAATAGTAACCATCAACCCAGCTACAAACCTGTGATCTACAACAGTAACCTGCTTGCAAGATAATTCTGGTACAATAGTCCCATAATTGTGGTTGTAACCACCCACACTTTAAATGAATTCAAAACTGACTCCATGAGACAGATACCATGCCTTACACTGTTCAGGTTGCCAAGCACCTGAGAGTGGATAGGCCATTTACCTTGGAAAAAAATCATATTGTTCTGCTAAAAGAACATGACAATAAAATGACTCCTAATGACATGCTACTACACTGAGAGATCTGTGATTAGCTCAGTCATTATCAGAGAAACTTTCTATGCAGTAGATGAGAATTAACACAGAAATTCAGAGCTAGATAATATAGACATAAGTTAAATATAGGTACAGATATAAAAAGAGAGACAAAGAGATGTACATCATAGTTATATATAAATTTATCATAAATTTTCCACATTTGAGTATATTACTTTTTATCTAACTGGGTAATAATACATTGAATTGATGGCTCATTACATACTTATTTTTTCAGTTAGATAAAAACGTTTACTACTTTATTATCAAAAATGTCACAATTATTAAACTTATTTACCTGTATCTCTTTAGAAATATTAACAAATCCATTAAAATGGTTCACAAATCAGTAGATAATGGAGTATTATTTTAAATATCACCAACTTGTTCCTCAGTCTTTCATATTTTTCTTGTAGCAGTGGCAAAAGTATGGCCTCAAGCTTCCAATTTTGCTCATTTTATAGTTATACAATGCAGGATTCTTATTATGATGGTATTTAAACAATTGTTTTAGAAATATTGTTTGTTTTGAGTGAAATTTAAATTTACATGTGCTTCTTGTTTACTGTCTAATTTTTATACAATATTTTAATAAAGTATAATTCTATCACACCCCTCTCTCACTTCTTCCCTACAGGCCCTAGTAGGTACTGACTCTTGAATACTACCTATGTTTTCCCTATTCTCAAGTTGCTAGCCTCTTTTTTCTTTGATTATTATTTTTATGTACACATATCCAGCTATATAAGTACACAAAGATAAAGTCCAGCTGAGTCCACTTATTTGTATGTATATGGTTTTAGGCCTGACCATTCTGTATTGAACAACCAAGAAACTAATCCATGGAACTAATTAACTTCTCCTTTTAACAGTTATTAATTTTATTAGGTATATGTAATGTTTATGTAAGAGTGGGACCCCATGAAAACTTTCTTCTTTCATGTTAAGGTGCTCTTTGATATTACAATTGTCCCAGTCTTGTTTATACTGCCATTTCTAGGAGAGATGGTTTCATAGCAGAATTCTTGCAATTCTGTCTCTTACAGTATTTCTGCCATCTTTCTCTGTTGCTCTGTAAACAGTATGCATGGGAGCTATGATGTAAATATGTCAGTTGGGGCTGGAATCCACACTTTGTATTTATACCTGCATTTCATGTAGTTGTGGTTTTCTTCGATGATATTCATTTGCAGCAAAGAGAGGTTCATTTGATGAGGGGTGGTACCTACACTTATCTTTGAATATAAGGAAAAGATTTAGAACATAGTAACTAGGAATGTATAAAGGAACTATTGGGGAGGGGTTTTAGAGAGGAAAATAACAGGTCACAGGTAATATAAAGTGTAAAATTTAAGAAAAGGGGTGAAGCTCTATCTGGGGATAAAGAACAGAGGTCAATATAGAAGAAGGAAGAACAAGGAACAAAGAAAATGAGGGTTGTTTGATAAAGCCTCAATGAATAAAATTTTATATTTATCTGAAATTGCACATAATATAACACATATGTATGTTTATGCATGTACTCACACACTTAAGGTATATATGTATATGTACAAACACACACACACACACACACACACACACACACACACACACAGAGGAATGGGAAGTTAAGTCACTTGGACAAACAGTGCTCCCCACAAGTACCACAGACTAACAAAAAACCTAGTAACAGAAAGAAACAACACCTTTCATGATAGGTTGCTCATCCCACAGTTGTTGAAGGTGAGCACCTATTGCTGGAGCTACTACACAGTACATACAACTCATATGAGACAAATGTCAACAGAGAGCCTGTTTTCTACAATCCATCGTTCATGTTACCAGAAAATAATATGCAAGCTTCTAAGGGGGAGATGCAACTAATTCTACCAGGCTGCAATATTTATAAATCATGACAATTAGCATTATGACAATATATCCATAAAGGTGGAATGAGTGGCAATGACATGTCTGTGGTAAGTAGGAGATGTCTAATTGAAACTAAGGAACACTCAGTAAGATGGACATCACACATGGTCTTGGCAACTTCCTGAAACTAGTGAACTTGAAGTTATAAATGAATCTATTGCTTTCACTTAGCTAGACTAGCAGATATTTTTGTCCTAGTGAAATAAGCATTTTGTGTTTGATATGAACTGTAATTATAATTCCTGTTTGTCATTTATCTTCTTACTTTGCTCTTACCAATTTTTTTTCCATATCTAAACTATTATTTGTGTACTCAAAAATGTGTACTGTCAAAGACACTGTTTCAGGCCAAAATGTGTTCCTCTCAAACGAGATAAACCTAAATACCTAAACTTTTGAGTACTTTTGTGTCATGACCTTTAAAAAGAAAATTAAATTTTTATTAATATCACTAGCATGGTCTTTCGTCCAATGATTGGTCTTTTCAGCTGACATTTATTACATGCACATACAGAGAGGGCACTATATGAAGACATGTAGGGAACTGTGACATAAAAGCCAATAGAAAAGACACTCATGGATTACTAGCCCCAAGAATGATGAGGAATTAAATTTTTGTTATATGAGTAACACAGTTTATGGTAAATTCCTCCAGATCTCCAATGGAATATTCATATCACAAGGAAAACACACATCATGTGATATTTAGTGATTATACATGAAGATCAAGTTTTTTTTTAAAACAAAATTGTGAAAAAAAAACTAAGCATTTTAAGGCCATAGGTGATTTTGACTAATAAATAGAGTTTAAGAAATATACTATGATGAATTAACTGTTTTTGAAATTGATAAACTTGGAATTATCTGAGAGATGAAATGTTCTTGATAAAACTGAGTGTGGTGGTACAAGTTGCTAATCCCAGATATGAGAAGACTGAAGTGGGAGGGTTTTGACCACTGAGTTACATAGGGAGATTCTGTGTAGCTCTGACAGATTCCGAAAGTAAAAAATAATCAAATCTGCATAGAAATAATATTTTCCATAATGTGTAATAAAATATGTGACCTTTCTAAAATAGTTGTAGAGAGTGGGTTTAGCATTTCCACATACCATATTCGACTCAGCCTCCACATTACTAGGTATGATATTAATGAAATTAATATAGCTCTACTGATAAAAATTTCAGTGACTATGGAGAGTTCAAAGTCATCACTTGCATACCTCTATATCAGTCTATTATTCTGATAAATATAAAAGTCTTTGAATTGTAATAATTTAAGAAAATCTTATTCTCCACCAATGGAAAATCTTGAAATGCTGTCAGATAGCATCGGTCGCCTACAGTTGAGATTGATCTGTTTGATATAACTGCTCACTTAATGATTTCATCAGCTGATTTTGAAAAGTTCTTGATAGATAACATTCTTTGTTCTGTTATTTTATTTATGGAAACAGTTTCACATTGAAACATGAAGCCTAGGGTAATCTACCTCCATCTTCCAAGGCCTCAACTACTCATATTTGATTCTAGAATAAATTCTTATCTATTTGAAGTGGGAGCTTGGTTTTTCTTCCTAAGCATCTCTCAGTAGGAGTATTTATTACCTCATTGAGTAGTTTCATTTACCTTTTCCTTGTGTGTTGACCTGCCTTCTGCTCTGAAATTCTGCTGCCAGAACATCCCAAAAATTTTGGACTTTGACCTTCTGGAACTATAGTTCCAATAAAGTGTTTCTTCTATAAGTTGTTTTTTTTTATTATGTTAAGTTTTAACAGCAACAAAAATTAATGAATGGAGAATAGCGTACCAGTGAGTTTGGGTATTGCTGTGATGAATCTGATGATGTTACTGCTTGTTCGTTTTTGTTTTTCTTTTTTTTCTTTCAAAATGTTGGAAAGTTTGGAACTTTAGGCTGGACTAGAAAAAGAGTTAAAACTGTAAGTAGAGCTTAATTATTGGGTCATTCTACTGGAAGCTTGGAAGACAGAAGTGCTGAAAATAATGCACATAGAATAGAGATCTGGTACAAGAGGTTTCCAAGGGGAGCAATATTAGCAAGGATAATAAGGCTTCTAGGATAGAAGCCATGTGCATAAGGTTTTGCAAAAAAAAAACAAAACAAAAAACAAAACAAAACAAAAAAAAAAACAATGATCACAAGTAAACAAACAATCGCCAAATCTGTTTTCTGTCTGTGGCCTAAAAATTTATGAGACTAATTAAATAGTGCACTAATGTTTTTGATGGTAGCATAAGATTGAGTTGCAACATAGTTATTCCCTATAAATAATGTTCACGTCTTCAATAAAAAAAATGGCAAGTTAGGCAGCTAGAAATATAAACTATACTTTTTTGGAGAGAAAAGAAATACTATGAAATTACAGCCAAGGAATGTACTGAAAGAAAAACCGTATTTATTAAAGATGTTAATGCCATTAGGACATGTCTCTTGTTCTGCATTGGAGCAATGAAAAGGTACCTTTAGTATAAGAACCCGTACAACTATTCTTCCAAACTTTGAAGGGTGAAAGCCAAAGAGGTTGCTAGCTCCTAAATCAAGCAGGCAACTCAACATACAAAAGCCATTGCTAAAGTCAAAGTGAGTGAGGGTCTATCCCAAACTGGCTCATAAACTTAGGAGTGTCATCAACTCCATACTGATCTGGGAGGCCTGAAAGATTCAACAGTGTCAGGATCATGACTTCTTTCTTTTCTTGGATTCAGAGTGGTGAGTACAGGCAACTGGTGGCAAGGCTGGAGTGAAAAATATCTAATAATCTAGACTGAGATCTCTAGGTAGTGTAAAATTAGTGAGCTTGTTTTTATTAATATCATTAATTTTCATATAAGGTATAATTATAACTCATCTTTTCTCCTCAGTTAGCATCAAAATTATTTGTAAATGTTCTGTCCCTCATCCAGCTATGAAGCAAGCATATTAGTGTTATGCACAGAATGAGTTTCGGTTTACACAGGTAAATTATTTATTTAAGGTCACCTATGTGTTCAGGTAACTTGAAAATTTTTATTAAATTTCAACTATAAATGTAAAGGAGATATATAGAACAACTTTTATGAGTTCATTTAGTTGTTTCATGTTTTCTGTCAAATTAAGTATTATATAAGAAAATAAAAGTTTTATTAAATATTATATAACTATGATTTTACTTTAGATTTTTCCCCTCCAAATTTTAAATAAGATGAAATTTAACCCTTATTAGATATTACAGATATCTTGCATTTTCACATGTTTCAATTATTCTGAATTGTGTTAATGTATGAAATGCAACCAAATATACAATGCACAAACTCAGGTGCAGAAAAATAATTAAATTACAAATAATTTTTAAAAATATTTTGTTTTCCTCCATTACATCATATAATCTATTTTACTAATAAAAAGTTCTAGATGAAATCTTAATATTAATAATTTTAAAATAAGTTAAATTTAATGTTAATAGATTAAGTTTTAGATAAACCACTGTCCATATCATATTAAATTCTCAATTATGGAAATTTATATTGACTGTTGGGTATATTAACTGCAAAGAGCAAATGTTTCTCAAACTGAATGAAGCCATAATATTTTAACTCAATGACTAAATTATATTTTAATTTTGAAAGCATTTTTCCTTACAATTTGGACTCAAATAATCTACAGTTGTGTGCTATGCACTCTATTATGTAATAGCAAGCCTTACCAATAAGAAAAGAGGTTTCTCCCTGTATGCTCTGTATTCACAAAACCACTCTCCAAAAAATGCACATAATCAATGGAAGTAATATTATAATATTAAGGAGTATGTAAGCTTTTCTAATTAACAAACATTCTTCCATTTTGTCACAGAAAAGCAAAAAGCTTCACAGAAATGCATTCTCATCTTACATAATCCAAAGGAGGCTAAAAAAAATCAAATGCACATACTGACCTTTAAATGTAATTCAAGTTGTCGCACAAAGTGTTTCAAAAACAGAAAAATAGGCATTAATTCAAGGATGTATGTGTGACAGAATCAAGACTCCACTTTTAAAGCTGATATTACAATTATTTATGAGACTATGGTTCAAAAATCTCAGTTCCATTTTCTACACTGATTTGTTGTCCAGAAAAGAAAGGTAAATTTTTAAAAGTATCATTAAACTACATATATTCTTGTGTTTTCTTTGGTAGAAAATGTAATATACATAAACATAGATATTACATGAATATATGTATTATATATCAAGTGTGGTTTCTTCGAGTGGTAAAAAAATATAACAATACTTAACAGAAATGATTTTAAGACAACAAAAGAAAATATTTTTGCATATTTTTAATATTTATTTTCATTTTTATGTGTATAAGTGTTTGCTTACATGTATGTATGTACATCATGTGTGTGATCGGTGCCTGCACACCCAAGAAGAGGGCCCCAGATCCCTTGGAACTAAAATTATAGGCAGCTGTAAACCACAGATTTTAAAATGTAAGATACAGCATGTTAGAAACCAAACATTGATAAGCACCAAGTATTCTTAAGTGCTGGTATAATCTTTCAGGATACTCCTCAATTAAAATATTTGTTGAATTTTTATATTTTTGTGGATAGAAAAGTTTGCCTATGTTTAAGTATCAGCAAATAATATTTTCTTAAAAACTACAGTAAAAGAATAATATTATGTTTGGAATGGGCTCCATTAAATAATACCTAGCCTTGTAGACTATTATAAAATATTTGTTGAGATATGTAAAGAAAAATTTAGTAACTGACAAAGTATAATATGGACAAATAGTTACTTAAATTTTTTAATAGTGTTGAGTGGAGGCTCAATTACTAGAGTACCTAGTCCAAGCATGTATGAAGCCCTGAGATTAATTCCCAGAACCCTATAAACTACACATAGTAGTGAATAGCAGCAGTCAGGAGGAAGAACCAATGGGATAAAGAAGATATGATGAAGAAAATGAAAAAAAAACAGTGGAATTAACTTCAGAGTTATGATGCCAGATAATACAGAAGAATATATACCCAAAGAGGTTTTTGTGTTGGTGGTGGTATTAACATTGAAGAATTTGGAGGAAGATAACATACTAGGATTAGGAAGTTCATTTCAACATGGTAATATGAATAAATATTTGAGATTTTTAAAATATAACCAACAAATAACCAATAAATAAATAAATGTAACCAAAAATATGGAAGAATATAAGCATTATTGGTCTAAAACATTGTTAAAGTAGGACAGTTCAAAATGAATTCCATAAAGAAGCAGATTAAAAATTCTCATAGCTACTGATGTCAGAAATAGATACAGAATGCATCTCCAAGGTTAGAGAGCACAGACAAAGCTCTTTTTCCAGTATGATCAGAACAGATCTCATCAATTGATGATTGGCTTTTTAAGCAAACACTTTGGTTCCACAGAAAGGAGCAAAATTTTCAAAAGCTGCCTGGGCTTGTGACAGATGGCAAAGAAGAGATTATTTTTGTACTGTCCTAGATCTGCTTGCCTGTTACAGTTAAATAGAAGAAACACTCAAATTCTACATACATACACCACATATATTCAAATGCAGGTCTCAAGCAATATGACTAGGAATCTGATGAACTAAAAACATGACAAACAACGTGGGCCTCTTTACAAAGAAAATATAAAATCAATAGCTGAAGGTAAAAATTTGACATATTTTAACATTTTATAAAGGGATTATATAACATGAATTTAAGCATAATTTATGAAACAATAATATTTAAACCTTCTAATTATATAATTAAGAGTTCATGGTGAATATGTTAATATGTTAAGATCATTGTGTGCTTAGCATCCCTGAAATAAAAAAATTCTGTTTGAGACAAATATTGTTTTATATATATATATATAAATATAAATATATATATATGTGTATATATATTTGCATCTGTACATGTATAAATATAAGTGACATGTTTCATACATATGAGATACATGTATCCTATACGTATTTTATAACAACTATATTAACTATACTTTGATTGCAACACATAAACTATTTAATCATATATTACTATCTACATCTGAAACATTATAAATAATTTTATAATTCCAGAAATCTTTTTCAATGGAATATGTTATTTTAAGCCAATAAATTTATGATTTGAGGTTATTTATTATAATATTAGGTGATAGAAAATCAATATTGGGAAAAAAACAAAAACCAAGGGTTTGGTTTCAGACTCCAGGGCAAGGGACTGAGTTGTAGATTTTATATATCAAGCAGACCTGAACTCCATTTTCTCCAAATATCCTTCAGTCCGTATCTGGCATAATCTGCCTCCAAAATTGAACTTTCCAATCCAGGGGCTGTGCTGTCCTTCCCCCAGATGCCCCTCCCTACATTATTTAGATATTTTGGTCTCTTGTCTTCTTTTTTTCATCTCTCTATGTGAACACCCTTACTTCCTTTCACTTCTCTCTCCCCACCTCACCATGATAACTCTCTTGGCCTCAATCCTTGGGACCAATGAACTTGTCTACTTGGGAAAAGCTTTCCAATAAACTTGTCTTTAGTGTAATCTTCCCTGACGTGAATTAGCTTACTTTACTGGCAGCCAAGTATTAACCTATAGCGAAGGAACAACAACAAAGTGGGCACATAAAATTAATAATGAAAGAATATATGTATAAGCCATAATTCAGCAAAGATGGCATTAAATTTAAGTGACTTAAATGAACCAAGCAATGGCTAATTGTTAGAATGTATCAAAATTGCATTTTTTCTTCAAAATTTGTTAAAACAATTATAATTTAATCAATTCCTAACAGAAGAAATAGCAATTTCAGTCTGCATTTATCAAATTAAAAGTGGATTAACTATTGTGATAATTTTAATGATAATGACCCTTCTAATAGGCTCCTATGTTTGCCTACTTAGTTTCCAGTTGATGGAACTACTTGAGAAGGATTAGGAGATACGGCCTAGTCATAGAAGGTGTGTCACTGGGGCAAAAGAGCTATGAGGTTTTACATGATTCATTCCATTCCCAGCCTCTCACACTTTCTACCTTCTACTTGCAAAGATATGAGCTGTCAACTGCTCAAGCCAGCATTCTTGCTGCTTGATGTCAAGCTATTCTACCAGAGTAGATGCTGATTATTCTGAAACTTTAATTCTTATTAAATACTTTCTTTTAAAAATTACCTTGGTTTCAGTGTTTTATCACAGCAAAAGAAAAGTTAAAAGACAAATATATTGATATTCAATATAGTCATAGTAGACCTAGGGGAAACACAATACACATACAGAGAGAAAGAGAGAGAGGGAGAGAGAGAGAGAGAGAGAGAGAGAGAGAGAGAGAGAGAGAGAGAGA
>JANHMN010000005.1:22068729-22168181 GCA_030674055.1 Rhabdomys pumilio
AGAGAGAGAGAGAGAGAGAGAGAGAGAGAGAGAGAGAGAGAGAGAGAAAGGAAAGATACCACATAATAAAAAATTAACTAAAATGGATTTTTTTAACTTCATGTACCAAACAGTAGAATATTTTAAAATGCATTCACATTACTTTTAATGAAAGAAGAAATTCAGAAATTCAAAGTCATTTTGAGCTTCTTGGTGATTGAGCATATCTTGAGATACATGAAAGCTGATCTAAAAACTCAATAAATAAATTATATCTGTCTATTGTAAAAATTAAAAATTCATATTTTGCCTTTTGCACTTACAACAAACATGTGCATTCTAAAACCCACAAATATGCCTTATAATAAGAACAGACAAATGGGCATTCACAGAAATCTGTTTATGATTCAAATGAATCACTTCTCAATGAGGTACTGGGCAGGTGTTAGATGCTGTTTAAAGCACTGTTAATGTTAAGATAAGATCTTATTGTAAGTAAAATTGTTATGACAATCACTTTACTATATACCAGCAAAGACGTTAAGGAATAAGACTGTTTGACTAGATAACTAGCAGTTGTTAGACATTTTGCTGCCTGGCTTTCTTGTATAAAAGGACTGTCAGTCAAAAAGCCAGCTGGACAACCCTTATATCAGCACCAGTCATCTTGAAAGTGTCACAGATGATTTGAGAAAGCCACATGATGATCAGCTTTGATTGACCTGATTTCTGGGCCAAATCCATTTGAAGCATGATGTGTTAGACTTTTTTGCTATGAAAAATTTCATGAAATCTAGATGACCTTAAAACTATTTTCACCTAGGTCAAAGAGATATTTTTGGTCTATCATATCAATTTCTATAAACTGTGCTAAAGAGGTGATTAGTACAAGCATTCCTTTTGTGAGTATATAACGTTTGCTTCATGAATCAGCTAAGAGATACTCTCCTACATTATTGCTAGTGTTACAGTATTAGACTTTTCAAAATGTGCCTCTTGAAGGGTAATTTTTGCTTACATTCAGTAGTGCAGACTGTGTTAGTGACAAAGAGAAACCATAGCAATAGTAGAAGCCAAAGGGCAAAAAAAAAAGAAAGTAATTTCTGTGGATAGGCTGAGAAGCAGCCAGCTGTCTAACAGCTGAACAGAAAGTAGGTATATTCTACTTTTTAATGTCTCATATCTCATACAGAGTCCCTGGTATTATTAGTATACTTGTTGACAAAAAGTTTTTCTATAATGTTCATTATATCTATCTTTAAAATTAAAGTTTTTAAGATTCTATTTACATTAAAATAAATGCACCAGTATCTCTCAAGTATTTTGCTAATAACTCACAGGAAGTCAGAAAGTATATTTTCTCTATATAACCACGATGACCATAATTTCAACAAGATTCTCACCAGATGGCAAATGATGACCTTGGTAAGTTTTCATTAGCATTTGTAGTTATTAATTATACTAATACTTTTCCTGTTCTCATATATTTATACAATGTACTTTTGAAAATATCTATTACCCCACTTGTCTCTCCTGTACCCCTTCTGAACCTCACTGATCCTCTTCCTTTTCTCAACTATATTATTTGTTCTTCATGTTTTTATTTTATTATTGACTCAGTGAGTTTCATTATGGTTGATTATAAAACCTGGGGGAAGGGATCATTTGTAGGACTATAGAAAAAATAATGGTATATCACCAAAAAAGGTCTATCTCTCTTAGCAAATATTTACATAGTATCTATGGAGTCTCAAGGAGTTAGAAACTCATAAGCTACTCCTTGGCAACTATAAATGACCCATAAATCCTCAAAGATGGGGATGCCTAGTAAGTCACTCCTCCCCAACAGCTATTAACTACCTCATGGAAGGGTGGGGCCTCATGAAATAATGCTACCTATCAACAGGGATCTTTAGAAGCGCACTGTAGGATTAGTCGTTCAGAGTTCCTTCCCTCTCCTTGGCATATTGATGATCCAGGACTTGTTCATGTCTTTGAATAGCTTCTATTTTTCATGATTTCATAGGCACATTATTCAAATCTGATGCTTAAAAGGTGTTTGAAAGTATTTTTTTAATTTCCCTAGAAATTTTTAACATGTGTCAGTACTTGCATCTTTAAATAATTTTACTATTCTCCAATTAGACAAGCATGCATCATCATTCTCAATTTGAAAATGTTTACAAAGTTTTAAAAACTTCCATAATAATAAACAATAAACCAATTACACTGCAATTTTATTATTTGTTATGTTAGAGAATTCATCTTTGCTACATAATTCAGAATAATATTACAGTTGCTGCCTTCTTATAACTCATTTTTAGATTTAGGAATATTTAAGAAGGCCATGTTTATAAATTCTTTAGTTTTCTTCTTTATGGTTTGAACAAAGATAATATTTACTTGTGCTTTTAAATCATAATTTTTATTTGTTATAATTTTAAATTATTGTTTTATAAAGTGCTTTGCCATGGTGTGCTTTCACTTTTCAAATTTCCTGTATAAAATTTCTTCCTCTCTTTCAAATTAATGACCTATGTAATTTTACTTGTATATATGTTTTCAGACAGAGCATTTGATTTTGAATAACCAATTGAGTTTTTCCAAAAAATCAGAGGATACTTTCTGCTTATTCGGAGTGCCTATATGGAGTTACAAATTATCTAAACTGTGTTTTACAAGATATATGAAAGTAAAATGATTTAGAATAAATATGTAAATATTCAAAATTAATATGTTCCCCTAGACCTTATTGAGTAATTTTTCTTCTTGTGATGATCACAGACATCCAAAATTATGGCCTGGAAATGAGATGGTAATTTATTTTTGAAACAGCAGTTTGGATGGTCCTGTGCTCTGAAGTCTGCTGCTCTGTTATTGTGGACACAATGCTCATTTAAATTTAGAATTTGAATCTGAAATTTAGTATATTTCATTATATTTTCATTAACTCACAGTTTCTACAGATAGAGTAAGTATTGATTAGAAAGTTTTATGCAATACTATCTTCCCAATTATATTGCACTCTACCAATTTGTTTTCTATAATTATTACTTATTTATACATCTAAACCCCAATATCAGCCTATATAAACTATTCTAAAGTTATAATATGGACTGGCAAACATTAAATCATAGAACATGCTCTTTTTGCTTAAAGATTTTCTTACTATATTCAACCATTTAATTTCATACGAGTTTCTGATTTAGTGTTCTTAACTGGACAGGTTTTCCTGCTTCAACTTTTAATTAAGTTTTTTTTTTTCAAAATTACAGTACAAACTTCAATGTATTTCCTTTACATTTAACAACACCATTAATCACTTCAGAGTCTACAAACCCATTTTTAAATCTCTTCACTAATATTCTCTAATTTTCATCAAGTAATAGCATGCATAAAACTTGTTTATTTCTGATATTGAATAGAATATTTTAAGTATACCTGTGTAACAAAGATATCCAATGAAGAAATATTGGAAACATTTACCTTCCAATCTTGCTTTCTGAAAAGTGCTATCAGTCCTATGGAAGCAAATATTTGGATCCATATTCCAACTGTTTCTAGATTTTCTACCAATAATGTTTACTTTTAGGAGTACAGAGTTAACCATGCCTTACACTTTTCTAATTTCCCTTGATTCTCATTTTCTCCATCACAGTCTTTAGGATCCCAATCTCCTAACTTGACTGCCATCTCACACCTTTCCTTTCAAAGCATAAATGGCAAATGTTAAAAACTCCTTCTCTAAAACTTACTTCTAATAGGCTCATCTTCCCTTTTCTGCTTATTATTGTAAGTGATAGTTGTAATTATAGAGTTTAAGATAATAAAATTTATTAACTCCCAATATGTAAACAATTTCTTAGGTTAAATATTTAAATTTCCTATTTTGTGTTTTCAAATGATTTTTGTTGGACAGTTTTCAATACTGGCCTTATCCAAAGCAATATAAAAGAAAAATCAGCAGAAAATAGAAAAGAAAACAAGTTCCAACATACCACATTAACAGAATGAATTTTAAAAATTAATATGACTCTATAGTGAATATATCAGAATCATTTCATATAATTCAATATTCTTTACCTTTTTTCTTTCTACATTTTTAATTTTCTTTTCATTTTTTATTCAATACTCTTTTCTATTTGTATATTATGGTGCATGTATAGTGTATATGTATGTATATATGTCTATGTTTGTGTTTGTTGGTCAGAAGGCAAATGTCAGTATTGGTCCTTGTCTGTTATCTTCAGTTAAAGTGACACTTTCTTATTCATTCTTACATGATTTAGACTAGCTGCCCTGAAAATTTCCAGGGATAGTTTTACATCTTTCTTTGCTACAGTCACACTGAAATTATAAGCTTACACTTTTGACTGTTGCATTTGCATGGTTTCTGAGGATCTCAGTGGCTGTTTTTATGAATGTAAGACAAATATTTTATCCACTGAGCTATCTCCACAGCATTCAATGTATTTTTATAAAGATAGTAGTCAACAGAGCATATATTGGAAAAATATACCTCAACATACAAATGAATCATATTAAAACTCTACACATGTCATTATATTCATGAACTTGGAATTACAAAACATTGATGAAAAATGCTAAAGGAGATCCAAGGAAATGGAAAACACACCCTGAATTCAAGAATTGAAACTTTTATATAGTTAATTGTCCATGTTACTTAGACTTCTACAGATTCAATGTAATCCCCAGTTTAATTTTGTAACACTTCTTATAGAATTAAATAACAATCCTATAATTCACAAAAATCACTAAGAAATTCTATTAGAAAAACACATTTGCAAAAGAACGAAATTGGATATATTTATGTACTAATGCAAAAATAAATTCTAAAACTACAGCAATTCAAAAAAAATATAAGGAACAAATAGCTAGAAATGTGAGTGAGTGAAGTAGAACAGAAAGCCCAGAAATAGTCCTTTATATCAACAACTATAATGGACCAAAAGATAAAATCATACTATAGTCTTAGTCCATGCACAAAAATCAACTCAGGGGTAATGCTATAATTTAGATCTTAAATATTCATCAGAGGTCATTGTGATAAAGTTTTGGTACCCCAAAATTTGGGGGTGATAATGGATATTTTAAGAGATGCATCCTGGTGTTATGGTTTGACTTTTGTATATCCCATACAAGCTCATGTATTGGAAGATTGTTTTCCAGATTATGGGCTTGTAGGAGACGATTATATTCTGAGGGTATTAACCAAATAAATAGATTAATTCTTTAATGGATTTATAACATGAGAGCATCATTGGTAGCTAGTGGAACCTCACAAATAGAAATATGTTTCTTGTTGATTTCTTTTAAATAATTTGTCCTTTCTCTTGCTAGTTTTGCTTTCTTCACTTCTTTGACATTATGAAGTCAGCAAAATAATTCCCCACTGTCTTTCTGACATGTAATTCTATTTAAGAATAGTTTGGAGAGAATGGATTCAACAATATATTAAAATTTCTGAAATTGTGTGCCCAATTCTTACTCATTGTTTCTAAACTGGTCCTTTTAAATATAAAGTTACAAAAATGAATAGTATACTTACTGAGAGGTATTAAACCAATGGGGTGCCTATTTAAAGGGTATGGTTGGTCCCTTCTGTATATCTCTATTTTCAAATTTTGAGGTAAACACTTTTATGAGACAAATTTACCATGAAATAAAACTTCTAAAATATGAGTTTAAATAACATTTCTTTATATAAGTTTGTTATTGCTGCTCTCAAACTGAAGGAAAGATGAATGACACAGTGAGAGTACCCTTTACTGTACTATATGGAGCACCATTTGTAAGATGCTATAGTTTCTCCAATGTGTACTGTGTTGTCTTCTCTGTCAAAAATCAAGTGGCTATAGGATTGTAGTTATATATGTGGTTTATTTCTATTTAATTTCTTAATGCATCAATTTTTATGCCAGTACCATGCTGCTATCACCACCACCACCACCACCACCACCACCATCATCATCATCATCATCATCATCATTTTGATATAACTCTGTAACATAACTAGGATAATAATATTGCCAGTATTTTTTTTTTTATAGTTTTGAGACATTTTTTCTGTATCCCTATTTTCTCCTGGAATTTTTTAAAGCAATGACTGGCAGATTTTTTTCAAGGGCTTTTCTGTATCTAATGATATAATTATGTGCTTTTTGTCCTATAGTCTATTTAAGAAGTGTATGTTGGTTTGAGTGAGAAAGTCCCTCCTTGGCTCAAATGCTTGAATATTTGTCCAAATTGATTTTACTTCTTAGGTAGGTTTGGGAAGTACAGCCCTTCTGGAGGACATATGATATTAGAGGTGAACTTTGGGAGTTTAAGGCCAAGACCTACTCTCAATTTACTCTCTCAGGCAGGCCCTCCTCTTAATACTTATTCTTTGTGGTCTTATATCCCTGCCATAATAGACTTATCAATCTAGAACTATAAGGCCAAATAAAGCCTTCTTTTTAAAAGATACAAAGGCCATAATATTTGTCGCTGATATGGCATATTATATTTATTATCTATATTAACTATAGATATGGCAAATTATATTTACTAATTTATATATGGCAAATAATCTATGTATTTCTTGATCATATGAATAATGTTTCTCTTGAGTTCCTGAATTCAATTAGAAGGAATTTTCCTGAGCATTTTTGAGCTCAGAATCATTAAATGTATTATACTATAATTTCAACTTTTGGTTGTGTGTTTTGTTTTGATATCATATTAATAGTATATTTGCAAAAATAATTTGAATTTTTTTCTTTATTTTCTATTTTTGAAGAATAATTTGAGAAGTAATTAGAATTAGTTCTTGTTTAAATGTCGAGTAGAATTTTGTACTGACTTTACATGGGCATTTTTGAGTTGGGCGATCTTAACTTTCTGTCTCATTGAATGTTATGAGTCTATATAAGTTTTAATTTCATCTTGATTTAACTTTTATAGATCAAATATATCTAAAACTCATATATTTATTAGATTTTTCAGTTGGGTAGAAGGCAGATATGTTGAATATGTCCTAATGATTCTCTGTTTTTTTTTTTTCTGTATCTGTTTTAATGTCTATGTTTTTACATACAATTTTATTAATTTGTATTTCTCTCTTTCTTTTGGTTAGTTTTCTTCAAGTTTTGTCAACAGTGTTAATCTTTCCAAAGAACCAACTCTTTGTTTCATTAATTCTTTTTATGTGTCTTATCCATTTCTATTTTATTATTAATTTCGTCCTTGATTTTGATTATATTTTCTCATTTACTCTGGGTTTTGGTTGTTCTTGATTGTCTAAGGACTTTCTGTGAATCATCAAGTTTTTTATTTGATATCTTTCAACATTTTGATGTTGGCACACACCATTACAACCTTTCTTCTCATGACTGCCTTCATTGTATTTCATAGATTTTGCTAATTTTTAATTTTTTTTCTTTCAATTCTAGGAATTTTTAAACTTTGCTTCTGATGATCCTTTGCTCAACTTTGATATAGTACTTCATTGTTTGGTATCCATGAGTTTGCGTATTTTGCTATTTCTTTGGCTTTTGATATTCATCTCCAATCCCTGGTGGTTAGATAGAAGTTCGGATTTTGTTTTCATTTTCCCATATTTTTGAGAGGTTTATATTGTCCTGAAATGAAGCTTATTTTGGAGAAACCTCTATGGTCTTCTGAAAATATGTTTGAGTGGAATGTTCTATAGACATATGTTATATCAGTTTCATTTGTGATGCCATTTAAATCCAAGAATTTTTGTATTTTCCCCAATTAGACCTAAATAGTAAAGAGAATGTGATATTTAAGTTACCCACTATCACTGTGTTCTATTTGATATGTGATTTAAATCTAATACTTTTTCTTTTGTGAAGTAGGATACTCTAATTTCCCGTGTATGTATGTTTAGGTTTGCAATATCATGTTGTATTTTTTCCCTTAGTTATACTATATTCCCCCTTTAACATTAACTTTGGATTGAACTTTATTTTGCTCAATATTTGTATAGGTATGTTGGTTTGTTTCTTATTTCTATTTCATTTTGCATTACAATTTCAATTCTTTTACTATAAATTGGTATGTAGTTTTAGATATGACTTGTGTTTCTTGAAGGCAGGAAAACACAGGTCTTGGGGTTTTTTTTTCATTCAAGCTATTACTGTGTTTTTTCATTGGGGATTTGAGTCTATTCATATTGAGTTAGTATTAATTAATATTTAGTAATTTCTGCCTTTTGCTGTGTTGCTCACATTCTAGTAGACCTTGTTTGATTTGGTTCTTGTTTGATTCTAGAATTATTTATTGGTTCTTATGTGTCCTTTAGCATGTTTATCCTTATTCACAATTATTCCTTAAGGATCCCACTAAGTGGCTTAATAGTTATAAATGCTTTGAACAAGTTTTATAATGAAAAGCTTCCCTTTATATTTCAATTATGAAGTATAGTACTTTGAGTGTAGTAGTCTGAGCTGGCATCTATGCTCTTTCTTAGCTTGTAGAATATATGTACAATCTCTTGTGGCTTTCATAGTCTTCACTGAAAACTTGGCTATTACTATTACAAACCTGCCTTTGTAAGTAACTTGTTCTTTCTCTCTTACAGTTTACCATTTCTTTTCATTGTTGTGTCAGTTATGGTTTTAACTGTTATATGACGACATATGGTTTTAACTGTTATATTCTATGTCAGTCTATTTGGTGTTCTATATGCCTCTTGTATCTTGATAGTATTATCTCTTTCTTTACATAAGGGATATTTTCTTCTGTACTTTTATTGAATATGTCTTCTGTGCCTTTGACCTGAGTCTATCCATATATACTATACATAAGTTTGAACATTTATAGTGTCCTAGGGCTCCTGCATTTTCTATTCTTCAGGTATTTTGCTTTGTTTCATATTATACAATTTTTTTAGGCTGAGTGATCTAATTCTTCTTTGTTATCTCCAAAACCTAGTATTCTGTCCTGAGTTTCAAATAAACTATTGGTGAGCCCTTCTTTCAATTATTTTTTGTGAAGTCTTGAAATTTCTATTTCAAATTTTAATTTTGCTTTTTTTGTTGAGATTCTATCTCCTTATTAAATTCTGTTTTCATATATTGGATTATTTCTTTTATTTCATTCAACTTCTTGTGCTTTTTTTGTCTTTTGTTCTGGAATTTCTTCATATCATCTTAAATTCTTTTATGGGACATAAAACCATGGCAGGAAGTTTGTTAAGGTAGAGCAGGTTGAGACACGGAGGCTCAGTGGGCATATAACTGAGGCTTAGGTGACTACCATCTCCTTGTCTGAGTTCTGACTTGGAACATGTGCCATGTTTCCCACATAAAAGTGATGTGGCCATGATCACATAGGCCCAAAACAGAGTTCTCCTTGCTAATGAGGTACCTAGAGGCCTAGATGGTTTAGCCAATAAGCCCCCCCTTCCCAGACATTCTTCCCTGTAAAAGTTAACCTCAGGTCCACCCTAAGAAGTTGGGTATGGTTTTAAGCATCTATTTTCATCCACGCTAATAAACTGTTTAGAACCATGGACTGTACCCTTTGCCTACAGAGCTGCTGCCTAATCTCCCTTAGAAGGCCTTTCTTAGCTCCCAGCCACAACCACCACCAAGCCTGCCTCCATCAAGCTAAGGACAATTTCCCACAAGCTACATCTTCCCTTTTTCCCCCATCCCCTGGCTAGATACTGTCCCCAGCTTGCAGCATCTGACTCCATTCTCTGTTCTTCCAGTACTCACACTGCTCATAGATGTCCAAGTGTTTGAAAACCCCCTGGCCCCAGCCTTGTCTCAGGCAGGAGACCCCTCAAACCAGCTCTGGATTTCCCACATCTCATACTACACTTTCCCACTCCTGGATCAGTGCCTGTTGCATCCCTACAGCCCAGCACCCACCCAGGTGGCAGAGTGGGGATAAGCACTATCAAATTCCCAAGCTGACAGTGCTTTATGGCAGAGTAGATACAGGCCTACAATGCTACCTTCTTTGATCATGTTTCTTCTTTTTATTTTGATACCATTGTCTTATACATCATATAGGTAACTTTGTGGGGGGAGGACATTACTATATAAGTAATAATTTTGGTGAAATCTTACTGCTTGGGATATTCATGTTTGTGTATTTGTATATCATGATGAGACCAAGATACCCAGCATTCGGAGTTTGGTAATAATTAATGATCTTGAAATATTGTCTCTAATTTTGTATAACATATCAGAGATACCTAAGCTCAGCTCAGCAAGGTTTTAAAGTTTTGGAGAAAAAATTCTGTACACTTAAAAAATTCTCACAACATTCTACAGGAATCTGGTGGAAGCTCTTGGGAAAATAAGTTCTGGTGTAGTTTTGAATCCCTACCTAAAGAGAAGGGGTAGGAAAAAAAAGATGTCAAAAGGTAGCTGTGAGACATGTAATCCTCAAGACAGTGGAAATGGTGAGTAGACTTGCAGGTGTGAGTCTAAAGTGACTCCCTTGTGAGGGTTGATCACTAGGTACATAGAATAATGGGGTAAAAGAGATTGGACATAGTGGATGGTATAGGTGAATGGGTTCCTTATCTAGAGATGGAGTTGTCAGGAACTATAAGTGGTCTGGAATGAATGTAGGAAACTAGACACTAGATACATTGTCCTCAGGAAAGCAGGTATCATGGTTGGATAAATTTTAAGAATGTGAGGCCAATATGCATCCTCTCCCTGGATAATGATATCCATCTAGACACAGGAATAGATAGAGTTTAACAAAAAACTTTAATACTTTCTTCTGAATACAGGGACAGTTGAATATGTCAGAAACAAGTGGAGTTCACAGAAAATAATGGTGGTTGATAAATGTAGTGGACAGTCTTTTCTCCCTGGTTAATGGTAAGGGTAGCAGAGCTAGGTTTCAAGAGTTTTTATTTCTAGCATGGGTGCCATACTTGAAGGGTGGGCAAGAAAGGGTGTAATAGCCAGGTAGGATTAACCCACTATAAAAGGGCTGCATGTCCCCTCATCCATCTCTTGCTCTCTTATTGCTTTCTTGCTCTTTTCTTGTCCTGGACTGCAGGGCATTAAACAGGGGTCTGGGAAGGTTACCTGAAAGAGATAGGGAGAAACGGGCAAAGACGCAAAGGAGCACTGCTTGTCTATAAGCTGATAAAACCATTATTTTGACTTTTTCACACAGGGGTTATATACACAAAAAGGCAGGATATGGGGAAGGGGAGTGTAGTTGTTCAGGGGGAGTACAGATATCTTCCAGAACAGAGTGTCAGCTGGATGAAGGTTCAGGGGATAGATCACTATGACTCTGCCTATCATTCATTTGCCCTTATCTAAGTTGGTTATATCCACCAAGGTTACCTATCTACAAGGTTTACAACTATTCTGGCTGGCAATTTTCCACTAAAGCTGCTTGTTTCCAATAGCTTCTATCCATCTGTTTCAGTGTTTTTCCACAGAGACCCAAGACTTTGTATTAGCAGGCATGTATGTCAGGCCTATGGCTGTTTTTAGGCCTTCAATATATAAGCAGGGATGCCCCTGACATTCCCTTCTTGTTTCCTCTCTGTCCCCTTGCCCCTTCCCCATTCCCTTCCCCCACCTCTCCATGTGCTCATGACCAACTTTGACACCGCTCTCTCTCTCTCTCTCTCTCTCTCTCTCTCTCTCTCTCTCTTTCTCTCTCTCTTTCTCTCTTTCTTTCTCTGCCTCTACTACCCTCTTAACTCCCTTCCCCATGCCCTGAATAAACTTTATTCTACTTTATTCTGTATTATACCATCATGTGGCTGGTCCCTCAGGGGGAAGAGAAGACTTGGCATGGAGCTATTGAGACACCCCCTTCCATCATACCTCACCATACCTCTATATTACATATTCTTATTCTCTTTTTCTTTTTATGAACAAATAATATGGTGCCGAAACTTCAATTTAGAAATTCTACAGGTTTGCATCCCACCCCAGCTATCACATGGAGACCCACACTCACTAGCCCAGAACTGGTAAGCCCCCTTCCTGCACTGGTCAGAGTAACTGTCCTCATGGTCTTGGGGTAGAGTTCTTGAGCTCGAAGCTACCCCTGTGTTTTCCTTGAAGATGAGAGACATTCAGTCTTTAATTGACCCTCGTTCTAGGACTTCTTTCTTTGGATGAGATTCCTCTCTCCTTTTGAGAGAGTTTCTTTCTTGTGGCTGGTCCCTCAGGGGGAAGGGATGCCTTGCCATGGGCCTGCTGAGGTACCTGCTTCCCCCATACCTCACCATACCTCCATAGAATATAACCGCACCTCTCTCTTTATCTTTTTATAAACACATCAGCAAGTCTGCGTCTTTTGGGGAGAGCCTGGGTGGTATCACCCAATGTAACTAGTTTTTCAGTTCCCATTTATTTACCAGTAAATTTCATGGTATAATTTTTATAGCTGAGTAATATTAAATTAGGTATATATACTACTGTTTCATGATCCATTTTCCAGCTGATGAACATGTACATTGGTTCCATTTACTAGCTATTGTGAATAGAGAAGTGATAAACAAAAATGTGTACCTATATCTGCAGAAAGACATAAAATTCTTTGAGTATATGGTCATCACTTTATAATCCTGCAACAGTATGTGTTTTCTCCCACTGCCATGCCAGATTTTGTTGTAATTTGTATTCCTAATCATGTCTGTTTTCAACTAGTGTGACATAAAATCTTATTGTAGTTTTAATCTACATTTCTCTTATATAGTTAGTTATAATCTGCATTTCTCTGATGGCTAAAAACAATGAACACATTTTTAAGTGTTTTAGTAATCATTTGTAATTATTATTTTGAAAACTTTCTGTTCAGCTTCATAACCTAATTTTAGTTGGGGTGTTTGTTTTCTCAGTGTTTAGTTTTAAAAGTTATTTTTGTATATTCTAGACACAGAATTTCATTCAGGTTTATATCTGAAAAAATACATATTTTGCTGTAGATTTGGAAAACTTATTTTTATTGTTTAACTGAAAATAGAATAGGCATTCTTTTTTTTTCTATTTCTGTTTTATTATGGTTAAATATTTTCCCTTTTGTCCTAGATTTCTTACATGTTCTGTTCATTTTTTAAATTTATCATTGGCTTTTACTAAGTGATCCAATTCCACTATCTCGTTTTCCACCCTTGATATTCTTGTCTACATAATTAGGTTTATTAGTGAGACTTATTGGAACTTATTTGCCTTACTGAGTTTTTTATTACCAGTATCATTTCAGTTCTTTTTCTTAAGTATTTCTACCTTTTTATTGAATTCTGTTTTCATAATTTTATTGACTTCTTTGTTTCATCCAGCTTTGTTTGTGTTCTCTTGGATATATTAATATCTTATTTGAGTTGTCTGAACATAGTTATAATCAATTAAAAAAATCTTTGAAAAGTGTTTCAAGTAGGGTTTTTTTAGGGGCCTTTGTTATAGGATTAGTAATTTTCTTACATGAGAAGTTGTCTTGTTTTTTTCCTTTTCCTTGTTTGTCTTTCTTTGATGGGATTTGTGCAAGTACAGTAGGTTGCAGGTTGAATCCTTTCACCTTCCTTCCTTCCTTCCTTCCTTCCTTCCTTCCTTCCTTCCTTCCTTTCCTATCAGTAGAATGCTTACAATGTTAGGAAAGTAGTAAATCTTAGAGGGATTTTGAAGTTGTTTTCCCCTGTGGATGGTTGCAGGAAGTTTCTTGGCAGGGTAGATAGTCCTAAATAGGTAAACATAGTCTCCTGTGTTGTTGAGGAAATTATGTGGTCTTCATCTCTGTAATTGAGAGGCTTAAGCAAGAAATATAAGCTTAAGCATAGGACCAGGTCCCATGGTGAAACACATCTAGTCAGTTGTAGCTGCTGGGAATCACTGGTCCTATCTCATTCCTTTCTGCCCTTGCATGGAGCCCAGAGGATATAAGGTCATGGTGAATTTCCACCTTAATTAGCAAAGTGTTTCCATAGGCTAAGATGGTCCATGGCTTGGCAAGAAGTTCCTGAGACAGTGTAGTGGAAGTTAGAACCCCCTACTTGCTGCAGGATGCCATAAAGGCTTGTTGCAGGAACAAAATTATCTGATGTTCTGAAGACCTGGTGTAGGAGAACATCAGTGCCTGGTGCCTGATGTGAGGTTCCTGGGAAGTATAGAGAAGCTTAACAAGTGTAATTCTTTTTATTTCTAAAAATTTATTATAATATTAGTGATTTATACTTATTTAACTCTTCTTTTCTGTTAAAAATATTTAAATTTTAGTCAATGTTTTTCCTTCTGAACTTTCTTTTTTAAAATTGGTTATTTTTATTATTTACATTTTAAATGTCATTTCCCCTTCCCAGTTTCCCCTCCACAAACCTCCATCCCCTCCTGTATCCCCCCTGCTTCTATGAGGGTGCTTCCCCACCTGCCCACCACCCACTCCTGCCTCACAGCCCTAGCATTCCCCTGCTCTGGTTCATCGAGCCTCCACATGGCCAAGGGGCTCTCTACCCATTGATGCCTGATAAGGCAATCCTCTGCTAAATATGCAGTTGGAGCCTTGGGTCCCTCCATGGGTACTTTTTGGTTGGTGGTTTAGTTCCTAGAGGTCCAGTTAGTTGATCTTGTTGTTCTTCCTATGGGGTTGCAAACCCCTTCAATTCCTTTAGTCCTTGCCCTAACTTCTCCATTGGGGTCATCATGCTCAGTCCAATGTTTAGCTGCATGCATGTGCTTCTGTATTGGTTAAGCTCTGGCAGAGCCTCTCAGGGGACAACTCTACCAGGATCCTGTCAGCAAGTGCTTCTTGTCATCAGCAATAGTGTCTGGGTTTGGTTTCTGCAGATGGGTTGGATGCTGAGGTGGAGCATTTAGTCGATTTTCTTGATTTTCTTCAAAAGAAAGGAATTTTTTTTCTTCACATATTTTATGGTTCAAAAGGATAAATCACAAATAAGCATTTAAAAGTGTCTTGAATAGTGAAGTCACATATAAAATTATGTCAAAAATTATATGAGAAATATAAAGTAAAATTGCAATCATAGATATACTATTGCATTTTCATTTATGAATCAATATGTTATTTAGATGTTAGATAGTACAGAGTGACATTGTTTTGGGTGAAGTGATTTGGAAATCCTTGATGGCTCAGAATCATGATTGGAGTTTTGAAAACAATGGTAAAGGTGAAAGACACTAATGTGAAAAATCCAGTAACTCAGAATGCAACAAAGGCAAATATAGTAATAATATAGCAGTGGTGTCATTTTATGTACATTAGAGCCCTAGAAGTATGGGGAATTTGTACATTGTATAATCTTCCCAACTTGAGGAGGCAGAGTTTGAATAGTTTTCAAATGCCCTGTATGGCAGAACAATGTGAACCAAATGTAAGTTAGTTGCTTTTTAATAGGATGAGGAGAATAAATTTTCTGTGGTAAGTTAAACGGTGTTTTCATATATAAAGTAAATCTAGGAGGAATTATATTGAATCTTTTCTATTAAGTAGTGACTTGATGAATATAAACTTGACTCAGTAAATATATGGCTGCTTGATGTTTTCTAAGTATTCATCAAGATTGATATATGATATGTTTATGTGATTTTATACATGTTAAAATCAAAATCATTTGCCTTCCATATTTCTAGAAATGATATAACATCCCATAATTCTTTCAAGTCCATTTCCATATTTAAGTACAAATTAATATAAATTTAATCTAAACTTCAATTATATAATACATTAAATATTTAGTCTCATGTTATTTTATTGGACCCTACATTGTCATCACATTAAACTTCGAATTACTTATTTCACAATATTTCCTTCCATATCTTCTACATACTTATCTCTGTCCCATGGAAATCTAATAATACTTACTCAACAATGTTGCAACATATTTGAAATTATTCTTCCTAACTAACTACCCCATATGCAATTAACTGTTTACTTTACCTAGCTTCCATGTCTTGCTCATGCTGTAGTAAATATTGTTCCCATTGTTCCCATTGTACATTACATACATTATACCATTATACATCTATGATATTCTACAACTAAGTGAAAACATAAAGTACTTGTCTATGATGGATTTATGTCAATTAGCAATATATCATGTAGTTTCACTTGTGGCTTTGAGCAATATGAGCTTATGTAGAGTTTAGGGATGTCTGTAATTATCCACAAATTATGTGGATAAATTCTATGCTAAATAAGGTACTGTAGGCATATGGCATCATGTGGTTAGTAATGGGATTTTATGTTTTCCTCTTTGAATGTCACACAAGGGCTAAATCTATTCTATGGGTAAAGAAAAACACTTGAAAGTTGTAAGAATTGCATAGTTTATTTCCCAGGACATCCTAGAGACAGGCTATTTGGATTTCCTTAGCTGTTCCTTAGGTCCATGGAGGACTGGGCATATATCTAGAATTCTTTTTTAGTAACTTAAAAATCCAAGGATCTAATTAATAGATGCACAACTGGATCTTGGGATTTCAAGAAGACAGTTGAATGAATTGTTACAGGGATCTTAATTGAGTATGCAGTTTCAGGAAAATATGTTCAACTGCTGTTAGCTTATATTTTTCAAAGCCTATTTTAATAAGTGTATTTAAATGTTTTAATTTTCCTTCTAGCCTTACTACCAGAGGTAGTAGAAAGAAAAAGTTTAATAGAGCAAAGGAGGATGTGGACCTGTTTAAAAATATTACTTTGGGTCAAATACAATCTGCATTATCAGGATATCAGCAGTTCAGTTCACATGAATCAACACCAGTAGCTCCATCCACTGGCAAACACCATTCATAAATCAGGAATGGCAGTTCAATCCAGAAGAAACCACAAGGCTCTGCCAATTGGCCCAAGTCAGTAAGAAGCTGCTAGAACACTACCAGAAATTCTTTGATGTGTTTTTCTCTATGAAGTCATGACAAATGATGGTCAGCAAACAATGGCAAGGCAAACCAATACCATCGAGCATAATCAGTGAAAAACTAGCCCAGCACAAGCAAAGGCCAACAAATACCAGCAAATAGCAGCAAGGACAACAAATACTACACATTGTTGTCTACTGTCTGTTGGGGTATATTTATATTCTTTCCAAAATCATATGTTCTCTAAAGAATCTGTTCTAGCAAACATTACATGCCCTCTTTTCAAGCTACTTCAAAAAAACAATCTCACATGTCCTTTCTCAGCAAAACATCCTCTCACATGTCTGCTTCAGCAAAAACATCCTTTCATAAGACAGTTTCCAGAAAAAAAATCACGTGATATAACTGAGCCTCCAAAGAAACTAGAAATTTCCCCTTCAAATGCATTTAGAATCTTTGTTAAATGATGAGTGTCATCTAACTGCTTTGCAGGAGCTTTTGTGTTTTCACAGTGTTTTCAAGTTTGCTCATCAGCTCTGCCTGTGCACATATGAGGTATTCTGGTTGCTTCAAGTGTAACAAGAAGATAAACTTTAATAATTTTAGACTAACATATAAGATATATATGTTTTTATGAGTTACAAGATGATATGTAAAGATATATGCACCTGGAATGATCTACAAATTATGTTAAACACACATATATACCACTCCTCCTCAAATTCTTATCAATTATTTGTGGTAAGAGCATTGAATATACTTTCTTTTGGATTTTTGAAGCATGTTATAATCTGTCATTTACAGTCACTCTCTTGTACAATAACATGAAGAAAATGAACTTAATGAAGACATGGTAAGACTTTGGATTGTGTAACAGTAGTCAGATATTATGAGAGTTGAATAAACATTATCTAAATAAAAATAGTTAAGATTATACATTTTTGAGTGCAATGGAAATCGTATTACTCAGTGTTATTCATATCACCTTAATTTTCTTGCTTATTTCTAAATCAAACTATTAAAATTAAAATCTAGTTATATAATAATTATAGGTAGTCTCTAGGTATTCCTAAATTCCTTTTGATTCTTGTGTTTGCATAGTATTTACAATGATCAGCCTTAGATATAACTGGTTTATAAAGGTAAATTATTTGCTTATTTTCTCATTTTTTATTGTGATTTTGGATTTTTATTGTGAATACATTTAATTGACTATAGCCTTCTGTAGCCTTTGGAAGCCTGTCATGTACAAATCTTCCTTTTTATCTAAAAAATGTTTAAAAATTTACTCTTTTGTTCTAAATCTAGTATCATGTAGAATCACTAATTTCTTCAAAGACTCAGGTCTGATATGTGTATATACATACTGAAATTAAAAGTCTAATTTATTTCATTTGTGAGAAAATTCTTCTATCAAAAGTCTGAAATAACTTACCATAAAAGTAGAAACCATGCCTAGAAATTAAGTTAAAAGTACTACTAATTCACAAAATTTATCTTCTATCATGTTTGACTCAATTATTAAACAAATGTCAAAATATGTGTGTATGCTATATCAATAGAAAGTAATGCATCTCCACCTATATAGATATGTGAAGGGAATTTTTATAGAATAAAAATATTTTGTAGAATATTTTACGTAAAAAAACAATGCAATATCTCAAACTGAAAGGAAACAAACTGGGCCTTCATCAGCCTGCCCAATTAAAAAATTTCTTTTGCAATCTACTTCTAAGACAGAGGAAGTGTTTTGGTAATTATTTTCACAGCAAAACAATAAAAATAAGATAAAATATACATTAAAACATAACAAGTTTAATAAGTAAACAATAGCAATAAAACAAATTGAAAATAATTTGTGCAAGAGGAACAAATACCATTTGACTCAGTAGAACTGACAACATTTTAACTTGGGACTACTTCTACCATGTTTAATGATAACATGTACAATATCTGGCAACAGTAAAGATTGTAAAGTGATCTGCTCTCTTTTGTACTTCTATTAAAAGCACTATCCTTGGAGGATAATTAATCAAAACTTGCTACTTATTTTAAAGAAAGTTCCTATTTTTCAAATTTAGTGATAATCATGCTTAACTCATACTTAAATAACTAGCAACCTGAAACATCTAAATATCTTATTTTATAATTTAAGATGTGAGCAATAAGGGGTTGTTCTGGAATTTAAAAATATATTGGAAAAATGAATTATAAAATGTAATTTTTGAAAGCTCTGATGTATTACTGCCAGGGGTCACTGCTGTAGAAGACACCCCAAAAGAATATGAAAACAGAAAATCCTAATTAGTCACCCTAGGTGACTGTAGCAACCAGTGAAAGAACAAAGCAAAGCTACTTCTCATTTTCGAATTGTCTCATGTTTGAAATTGAATTTTGAACATAAATATCCCTGGGAATAGAGTATATAATAATAAGGAAAAGTTATTTAAAGAACTCCTTAGCAGACCACTAAATCATAATGATAATTATAATATATAGAAGCATATATAACAATAAAATCAGAACTTAAAACCTTAACAGCACACTCAGTAGCTAAATAATTTCAATGATATATTGTTAATTAACAGTAATCAAATAAACTCCTCAAAATATTATCACAACATTTAATATTAACAATATTAAAAATTATTAATATTGGAATAATCTGACTGTACACATGCTATTATAAGTTACTTAAATGTTCAATTTCAAACATAATGTAGAGCCTATTTAACAAAATAAAATATCTTAGGTGCATAAGACCTTAAATTGAACAGAAAATTTGCAAAGGATATTAATAATATTTTTCAATAACAAAACTAACCCATGACTTAAGAATTTACTGAAATTAAAATAAAGTACTACAAAATAGAATACTAATAAAAATTGTACATTTTTATAAACAAAAGTTCATAGAGAAATTGTGAGGTAGTAATAACTTCTGTAGTTGGGATTTAAGGAAAATAAGAGTGAAGGGATAATCAGTAAATGTGAATATTGATTGATATTATAGAAGAAGCAAGCTGAAAATAAATAGGAGGACAAATAAGTTGAATCTCAAAGTATTATACAGAAATACAATTTTTATGAAGAAAGGATAAATGAAAATGACATAAAATTGAATATATGATTTACAAAACATCAATTTTATGAGAACCTTTAGTTACTTACTCAATGTTAAGGTTTTCCAAGTACTCAAAATTCAAATTCTCCATATCAAAGGCAAGTTAATAAAATCATTGACCCAAAATAATTGTTGAAACAATAAATTAGAACACTATTACAAGAGGGAGATTCTCAAAATATTAACAAGTGTTTCTAATCAGAAAGCATAGAAATTAAAGCAATAGCAGGACATATGCAAACTACAGAAAATAAATAATAATTTGCAGTGATATAAACTTGCTTTTTATGGACAATTAAGTTAGTGACAAATAACACATGTTAAATTTGTTAATAACTGAGATACTTTATAAGACATATTCAATGCATCTCTTCATCCAAAATGAAAAGACACAGTAAATAAAATGAGGTTATATAAGTAAATATAAAGCAGTATAAATGTGTTTTGTGTGTAGCATTTACATGCTTTGAAAAAATAGTTTTCCAAAATAAACACTGAAATAATGAGGCATAATGTGTTGAGGGTAATATTTAAAATGGCAGCACCCAATCTGGCTGTTCCTGACTAGACAAGGCCTGAGGCCAATAGCAATGGCATGCTCCTGCTGCTGCTTTGCTCAGACAGAAAGAAGCTCAGGCTGGCCAGAAGCACCGGTCCTGGCACCCACAAGACACCAGTGTGGGAAATGGCTCTGCCAATCTATCACACTGTCTTCACAATGTTTGTCGGAGCTCAGAATACCCACCATGCCCGCAGTACCCAGTAGAATGAAGACTATTAATACTTAATGGCTATCCATTGGTACATAAATTTGGAAATCCTTATTTAACAAGATGCTCACACAAATTGAATTGTAAACCCAGTTAACTAACCTAGATATGAATAACCACCCAAGACAGCTAAAGATATGCGTACATCTCCAGCCATCTTCTCTCCTGCTCCCAGTCCTTCATCTCCTCCTTCCTCCTCTTCCTTCCCCTCTTCGTTCTCCCACATTAGCTCTTCCTCAATTGCTCCACTGCAAACAATGTAGCAGCAGCAGGAAACCATCCTGCTACAATAATGTAAAATGATTTAAATTATTTCGAGGTGATGAAAGTAACTGGATGTGCAATATAGATAATTTATTTTAATATTGTGGACACTATGGTAGCATTATTATTTTCATTTTCACTGTTGTAAATGAAGCTAAAACATGTTAGGCCATGGGAAACTACCTAAAATATATACCAGAGGAAAACAAAGTAATTCAAAGATAAATGAGGAAATATCTCATGCAAACTGTACATTGAATACAGGAATGAGAAAAGAAATTGCTATAGCTTTATTTTATTTATAATTTCACTAAATGAGAACCAACATTTTGTTCAAAATTTAGATATTTATAGAAGTAAATTAAATTTAAATAATATAGCAGAATAATTATTTTACATTGAAAGAAATAAATCTGTCAATAAACACATTTGAAAGGTAAATATTATGTTAGTAAATAATAAGCCATATTAAGTAGCTCAGCTAATTCCATACAAAATATTCCTAATATCTTGACCAAATAAATGAGTGTTTGACAGAAAATTTAATAATAGATATATTTATGTTAATACCTATAGAAGTACTCTAAAACTAAGGTGGAGAAGCTTCTTTTGCAGTGGACAGCAGTCAATGGAGAAATTCATAACTGGTCAAAGCACAGCAAATAAGAAGCTCAATGTTCATCCCCAAGTGAGATTTCTATAACATGCCACATGCTCAGGGAACATCCTGAAAGAGGAGATGGAAAGAAGACATAAACTGGAGAATGAAGATGAATCTTGTAAAATGTCTTCTGGGTGTAGTGAGGGTATCACAATCATGAGCTCACAGCAGCTGTGGTTACCTACAAAAGACCTACATATGATCAACACAGCCCTAATTACAATAGAGGTGGGGTAGATGACTTTCAGGTTGCATCTGAAACTGAGGTGCTATTGGCATTGATTAGCTGGAGAGAAGTGAGTAACCTGTTTTACAGATGTTATAAAACTGGAAGATATAAAAGTAGATGGATGGCCCAATAAGCAAGCAGAAATAATTGGACATAGTGAAGTGTCAAAAAGACATGAAGTTAAGAGCATGGTGTGTTGAGGGAACATAAAATTTGTTGGAAAATAACATAGATAGGTAGACATTATCATATTTCATTATATCCATGAATTAATATCATAAAAGTTAAACATTTAAAAAATACTCCAGAAAAAATAAAACCTAGAAACTCAATCTTGTCATTTGCCTTCAACATAGTTCTTAAAGGGAACGTCATATCTCTTTACAAAACAAAGAAAGAATTCAAATAATCTAACATTCTACCTTAGGGAAGTATGTGCTAAAATCAAAACTAACCCATGCAGCAAGATAGTGATAAAAAATACTGCATCATAGATAGAAATTTCTTAGTAAAATATTGTCAAAATAGATTAAATTTGATGAAAATGTGATTATAGACTGTGACCAAACTGGAAAAAGTAAATTTTAGAAAGAGTAAAAAGATTTCATAATCACTTCAAAAATATAGAAAATGTATGACAAGTAATATCATACTGTTCGGTGATGAATGCAAACCTGCAGACATACACATATTAGGAATCACAGGGAAATTTTACAACTTGATAGTGGATGGTTTCATGTGGAATACTGAGAAATTTTCCAATAGAATCAAGCACTCTGTTCTCTTGAGTTCCATTCTTTGCTGTAGTGAGTTTGCATTCAGGGCAATTTAGCATGGGAAGTAAATTAAAATTACAGAAATTGTAAAGGGAAAACACAAATTATTTATTCTTACATCTGATATGGAGAAACTCAGTGGCTTTCAAACAAATCATGGAAGGGAACAGGACACTTAGGGAAAGAGGACATTAGGAGTCAGAGAGTTGGAAGGAGATTCTAAAGGACAGAGAGTTGCAATAAATTGAATACATTTTATACATGCATGAAAATGTCAGATAACTCTATAAAATTTATGTTAAAAAAGTCCTTTTTAGAAAAATGTTAAGAAATAAAGTAAAACACTTTTAGAATTCACAAAAGAGGATCTCAATCAAAATATGTACATTTATGTAAATAATAATGTTGTTGAGAAACTAAGAAAAAACTCTATAATATTCTATGAAAAAAATTTACTTTGTTTTTCTATAGAAATTCAAAAAACAAGAGTGTGAATTAGCCAATCTTTACTTATAAAACTTAGTAGTTTTAAAATTCTAACTATTGCCAAATTATTCTACAGATTCAATCCATCTCATAAGTCTAAACTTGATAAACTTGGAAATTGTGAAGCTGATAATAAAACTCACTTGGAATATGACATTGGCCAAGGACAAGGAAGTAGGCTTCAGGCAGGAATCAGACATTAGTCTAGAAGTAATTTCAGATAGGAATCTAAATTTTAGACTAGAACAAGGAAGTAGGCTTCAGACAAGAAAATGACTTGGGGCTAGGACAGGGAAGTTGGCTCAGATATTTTGACCATCCTGATAAGCCCTTAGAAACAGTGATCATGGGAGTGTTCACAGAATTGGGTTTAATGCCTTGCTATTTCTTTGACTACTTGTGTTTATTGCCTTGCTTGTTCCTTGACCAAGTCATGTGTACATGTGATCTATCTTTGTCCTGAAAGTTGCCAGTTTACATTTTCTATTTTAATTTTTGTTTTATTTAGTTGGCATATTGTTTTCAAATTACATAGAAATTCTTATTTCTGAGTCTACCTCCTTTTCCAATAATTTAGACTGTTATAATAATGAGTAGGGCAACAGACTAAATTTTTAAATGTACTGTCTTTTTTACAGAAACATTTATTTTTATCATGAAAAAAAACATGAATGTGTTCAAGGATGTTTTTTCTTTTTACAGGTTCCCAGACCTCATGGTGACTCATAAAAAATTGACTCTAGATACTTATATCGATCAACCAGACATACTAAAACATTTTCTCAATGTATATATTCAAATAGCCCATCCTTAAACTATGACAACTTATTATGACTATAAAATATAGTCATTATTTTTCTATTTTAAACTTTTATTTTGAAATTTTAATGAAAACTATCAGAAGCAGAAACAGTGGCACATATTATACAAATTTGATGTTTATGTTTTTATAATTTTTCTGTTTTTTTTCCTTTTCCTCTCATTAGCACATATACTGTACACACCTCTCATCTGTATGTATACAGTACTTGTGTTTAAGAAATTGTTAAAGTGCATGTTAATGGAACATGTTACCTTAGTACTTTTTATTTTGCTAATTGACTAATTGAGGCTACATAAATTAAAAAGACCAAAGACTTATTATTCACAGTTCAGAATGTTTGAAAATTCTAGGACAAAGCATTAACATCTGATCAGCATCCAAAGAGAGCTTTCATGGTGTATCATAATATGGAGGAGGGCATCATAGTGCAAGAGAAGATACTTTGATTAAGAGTAGGTATGTGATCAAGAAAAGAAGATATTTAATCAGGAAAAAAAGAGAAACTTTCACATAAACATCAATCAAATGTTTAAAAACATCGTATGAATAAGGAATTATTCTCCATCAACTACTGTTGCTTATGTTGTTCATCAATTCAGAATCCATGACACTGTTGTTTAGCCCATACTTTTTTATTTTGACCACACTATAAAATAACCAATTGACTTAATTTGGCAAAAATTCAGGAGTTCTCTATGGTGCATAACTTTCAGTAATGAAACTAGAAAAACAGTCATGAAAACACTAAGGCAATTGGTCACACCTTGAGTGTATGATGAAAGACTTTATTACTTATTATTTTGTAATTCAAGACTTCAGGATCATATTAGCTTTGTGAAATTAAAACATGCACTCTATCTGATATCTATGATTGTATTTCTAAAGCTTACTTTAAGGGTAAGTACATCAATGACTGCATTCTCTATTTAGATAGGAAACAGTATGCAATTTCTCCCTTGGGGGACTTTTTTTAAAGGTTACTTTGAAATTCATTGTGTACACTGAATGTCAGAGACTGGCAAGTTGAAAAGCTACAGATTTAATCAACAGTCCTCCAGTTAACAGTTCATAAAAGTAGTTACAACTAAGAAAAATCAACTAGAAGAATAATGTTTTGTATATATAGGACATAAAAATAGTTCATGAACAAAAAAGATGCAACCCATTCTCTGAAGTTTGATCCTAACGTTAACTTGTCTTTACTCATTCAACTTACTTCCCATGCATATGCCTGTCAAACAATTACATTTAAAATAGAACTTAAGGAAATTGTGTATCCTTTCCTAAGTGAACTAAAAATGATTCATATACATCTTGTTATTATGACACACACTATAATTATAAATAAAAGTAAATCTGGGATTGAAGAGATTTCTAGGAGTTTAAGAGCACTTGATTGCTCAATTATGAAGTCAAAAGTTCAGATCAAAGTTCACATATAAGAACCTGAGGACACATATGGGTCTGTAACTCCAGGATTTTTTGTTTTGTTTTGTTTTTTGTTTTTGTATTGAGAGGACAGAGAGAGAAAGAGAAACTGGAGCTCTCTGGGTTTTAGCATAGCTGAGAGAATATAAGCCTCATGTTAATGGAGAGACCTTGACTCAAAAAAAAGAAGAAAAGAATATAATTATAGAAAAGGATACCCAGTGTTCCAGTGTTATCATTTAGCATACATATGCCATCCAGACACACACATGTGTGCAAACACTCACATTACACTTGGGTCTCTATTTTCTCCCTGGGTACCATTACCATTCATGAAAATTTTTGCCTTAAATTCCAAAATCACAGGAGAGGTACTGGAAGAGATCATAGTAAGAAAAAGACAAATATATCACTTATGGCAATCATTGTTTTGAATATATTAAGAAGCTTTTTTATAGATTAATTTATTTCTTTTCAGCACTAGAAGTCTGTGAAGAAATTATCTAGGTAATTATCTTCAAGACTTTTGCTACTTTTCCTTTTCCAGTAACCCATTTGTCTCAGAAAATGGTTCTAATCAGTTACTCTTTCTTTCTCAAAATTAACAATTAATTTACAACTGGAGATATTGTGACATGAATTTCTTCAGAGTAAATTAAAAATAGATTAATACATTGGTTTTAATATACTTCTTTAAAGGGTGCATTAAACTTTTTTTCTATTCGGAATTATTATCTTTGATGTGATGAGTGATATTCATCAAAAAGTATTATAACATAATTTCAATGCCAATACAGGAATGAAAGTAAGTGTGAAGTATTTCAGATTAATATCAAGGCAAGATATGTTCTTGATTTAGAGTTTAGAAATAGCACATTTGTGGACAAGAAATTGATGATAACTTATACTTTACTTTTACAATATTCAGAACTATATGGAGACACATCAATAAAATTTCCATAAAAATATCTACATGGTATTCACTCACTGATAATTGGATATTAGCCCAGAAGCTCGCAATACCCAAGATGCAACTCACAGACTGCATGAAGCTTATGAAGAAGGAAGACCAAAGTGTAGGTGCTTCAGTCCTTCTTAGGAGTAACAAGATACTCAAGAGAGCAAATATGGAGACAAAGCCTGGAATAGAAACTGAAGGAGTGGTTGTCTGGAGACTGCTCCATTTGGGTATTTATCCCACGTGCAATTACCAAAGGTAAATGCTGATGTGGATGCCAGGAAGCTCATGCTGACAGGAGCCTGATATAGCTGTCTACTTAGAGGTCTGCGAGAGCCTGACATATACAGAGGCAGATGCTCACAGCTAACCATTGAACTGATCATGGGGTTCCCAATGGAGGAGTTAGGGAGAAGTCTGAAGAAACTGAAAGTGTTGGTGGCCCCATGGGGAGAGCAACAATACCAACCAACCAGAGCTCCCAGGGTCTAAACCACCAGCCTAGGAGCACATAGGGAGGGATCCATGACTCCAGCTGTATTTGTAGGGGAGGATGACAGTGTCAGGCATAGGTGGGAGATGAAGTCCTTGGTCCAGTGAAGGCTGGATGCCTCAGTGTGGGGGAAATTGTGGGTGGGGAGGTGGCAGTGGGAGTGTGGGTGGGGCATATTCTCATAGAAGTAGGAGGAGGGGGGATAAGTTAGGGGTTCCTGGGTGGGGGGAAAATGGGGTAAGGGAATAACATCTGAAATGTAAATAAAATATCCAATAAAAAACACACGTATTCTTCTGCACTTCAAGGGTGTTTTTAACACAATGCACAACTCTATCATTCATCAGTTTTATGACTCTCTCTACTCATCCATATTCTACATTTGTACCACTCATAAATTCATTTTTGGGTATTAAAAAATCTAATCATTATATTCAGGTCAAAATATGCTTAGGTAAATGTGTCATATCCTAATAAAAATGTATTAGATTTAAAATACATAAGTTATTTCTAAGCTTATGTAGCATCTCTTTAACTTATTATATTATAATTACATCAATTCTGCTTTCTTATTCCCCTCTTCAAATCCTCCCATGTACCCCTCATTGCTTTTTTTCAAGGTCATGTTCAAAATTTTCATTAATTGTTGATTTTATATTTAAAGCACATATATACATATATATGCTTTATAATATATATATATATATATATATATATATATATATATATATATAATACAAACTGGTCAGTCTTTTCATTTCTAATTGCATGTATGATACTAGGGATAAGTATTTGGTATGGTATTGGATAACCAATTGATATGTTTTCCCTAGAGAAGATTATTTCTCTCATTCTTAGATTACTTAGTTCCCTGTAGCTCTTTGTGTATGATTGAGGTATCATGGGCTTTTTTCCCCTCTACTTTGGCATGCCTATTTGTGTCATCCTTGTACAGTTCATATAAAAGCAGCCATGCTCGTGAGACTTTATGGGTATAGCTTCAGGCATTACCAGGAAACAGAGTATCACAGCAATTTCCCCAGTCCATTGGCTCCTACAGTCTTTCTGTCCCCTCTTCCACAATGTTCCCTGACCATTAAGTGAATGAGTTATTACTGTAAAAGTATCCATTGGGACTGAGCTTCAAAACTCAGCATTTTGATTTGTTGAGATTTTCCTACAGTGGTCTTCCATCCTTTTAGAAGAAAACTCTCTTTGATAAGTGTTGAAGACTCTACGTATCTGTGTATATGTACAAATATCTTGAGTGTTACATATTATGCTGGTTTAGTAAAATAGTAGTTGTAGGTTCTCTTTCAATATTCCAAGAGCATTGAGTTCTTGGCTAGGTTTTCAGTACAAGTCCTAATTTCCCTCTTGTTCAGCGTGTCTAAAGTCCAATTAGAGAGCTTTTATTTTCCCCCAAAGTGTGTGGACCACTATTGCATCCTTATGGTTACTATTCCATGTTGTTCATTTTTGTGGTTAATACACCTTGTAGCTGAATAAGACTTCTGGTTGTTTCCCTCCTTTTTATGCATAGGAGGTGCCTTCTTGCATAGTGAAAGCTTGTCTTCAGGGAGCATGCATTCATGTCAGTTTCAGAGCAGGGGCTTCTGAGTCCTGTGTCTGAACGAAGTATGTGATGTCTTCCACAGGATGATCTTACCTTCCAGGTTTAGGGGCAGCTAAAGGCAATAGGAACAGTCTTTGTATTTTGGGTACCTCTAGTGAACTATTGCCAACAACTTGCCAATGTCTCTCATAAATATAAACTGGAAAATAAAACCTCAAAATTAGTAAAAGAGGCAAAAAAGAGATTTTTGCCACTCAGACAAAATCAAAAGTAAAAACAGCACCACTAATAACTGTGCTGGTGATAGTAATGAATTCCTCAGACCTCTTACTGGGGCCTCCTTTAGATATATATTGCCTGAAAATCACCCTGAAGAATGGGGTGAGGAATTTAGTAATCAATCTAATACTAAATTCTCTGTACTTCCTGATGAGGATTTAGGAGACTCTGTGAAAATGCTAAGTTTACAACCTAGGCAAGCTAAGGCATGACAGGGAAACAGAATTCATTTCCCAATTCCTCCATGGCCTCAGGAACTGCACTTAGTATTTCAGATGCACTAACTAATCTGTTTAAACTCTAGAAGGAAAGTGTTGGTTAGATCTCACATATTAACTTGAGAGGCAGGAAAGGAACTATAGCTATTTGAATCAGATAAAAGAGGCTGTCGCGTATCAAGTGGATTTTTTGCTGCCTTTAAACTTACTTATTTTCCTTACTAAATTATCTCCGACAGATATTATAGCACAAGAGGATAAATCTCTGGAATGGATATATTTACACCAGAAAAAAGATAAAATACTGACTGCTTATCTTACTCTTCTTTTCTCAATTAGTAAATCAGGAAGAACATGTAATATCAACAATTATATGGGTTTAATTCTTGGGGTATTATAGTGCCTTTAACTAAGAATCAGTTTTTAAGAGCATTATACAACTTTATTTATTTTCAAATTTCATTCTTTGATTACTATAGGAAAGATAAGAAATCATTATTATTCAACTGGTAAGCTTTGTGATTTTCTTATATAAACTGAATTTGTGATAACAAAAACTTGTGCAACCTTCTTCCATTCCACAGCAAGATACTTATTTATAGTTTATCAAATTGTATAGGAGGAATTCATGGTCCAGATATTCATCAGTTTATTAATATTTCTTTTTATTCAGACAAACAAATGGAATGGGCTCTTGATTCATCTGTTAGTTCATAAACCTTCAAATATTGTTTCAGATTCTGATTGTTGTAGGATTATTTCCAGCTATAGACTTATACACATACACACTCTAACCTGATGCAATAACTTGCCCTATTTTACATCTTGAGATAAATGAGGGAAGGAACATATATCTGTCACTGTAGATGGATTCACTGAAATATTTTGGATCCCCGCCTCCCTGCTCCTTTAGCCTAGGGACATCAAAGACAATGGCAAAGGGGGAGGAGACAGTAAAAGTCACCAAAAATATAGTGATTCTCCAGCTGAAAGCGAAAAAAAAAAAGATATCAACTGTATCATGAGAAGACAAGTCTGCCCCCCCCCCTTGGCCCAGTTAAGACCCTATGCACCAAGGGATAAGTTACTACTAATGATTCTGTATTGATGACTGGACCTTGGGTCTGTAATACACTCATTCATTCATCTAGAGAAGGGACCGCATTTATTTTTCTTCGGGATTTAAATCAATTTTATTTGTATTCCTACTAAAGTATAAGATGACCTTACATGTATGTTTTTTGATGGTTGAATAAATTCTATGGTATAAATGTACCGTATTTTTTATAGCCACTCATCCATTAATGGGTATCCAAATTGTTTCCAGTTTCTGGTTATTATGATGGAGGAGTAATATACATGATTGAGCAAGTATTTATATAAATGGGTAAAATTATCTTTGGGTTTATGCCCAAGAATAGTGTAGCTGGATTTTGAGATATAACTATTCCCAGCTTCTAGAGACACTGCCACATTGATTTCTATAGGGGCTGTACAAGTTTCACCCTCACTAGTAATGGATGAGTGTTCCCCTTACTTCATATGCTCATCAGCATGAATTCTCATTTGTTTTATTGATCTTGGTGATTCTGACTGATGAAATATTAAGCTTCAAAATAGTTCTGATTTTCATTTCCTGATAACTAAGGATGTTGATTCTACCTTTCTTCCTTTTGTTTTCTTTAAAGCAATGTAGTTTAATGCAAGATCAGGCCTCTGATCTTCTGTAGACTAAGGTAAAATATACTCAGAGCTGTTTTGTTTTATTTTGTTTAAATTATTTTATTTATTTATATTCCAGCCATTGTCCTGCAACTTTCTGCTCCCTCGTCCTATAGTTTCTCATCCCACTTCTCTTCCCCCTTGCCTCTAAGAGGGTGTTTCCAAGTCCACCAGGCCTCCCCTTCCCTGGGGCCTCAATTCTCTGTAGGAATAGGTTCATCTTCTCCCAGTGAGGCCAGAACAAACAGTCCTCTGCTACACATGTGCCAGGGACCCCAGACTGCCATGTATGCTTCTGGTTGTTGACAAAGTATCTGGGAGATCCCTCGGGTCCAGAATAGTTGAGATTGCTGTTTTTTTTTATGTGGTCACCCTCCCCTTCAGCTTTTGCAATCCTTCCCCTGATTCAACCATAGAGGTTTCCAACTTCAGTCCAATGGTTGAGTGTAAGTATCTGCAACTGTCTCAGTAAGATGCTAGTAGAGCTTCTCAGAAAATAGCCATACCAGAATTCTGACTTCAGTCTCTTCTCCATTTTTGTCCCTGCAATTCGTTTACACAGGAACAGTTCTGGATCAGAAATTTTGACTGTGGGTAAGTTACCTCATCCCTCCACTGGAGGTCCTGTCTATCTACTGGAGGTACACACTTCAAGTTCCCTCTTTTCATTATTGGACATTTTAGATAAGGTCACCCCTAGTGAGTCATGAGTGTCTCTTACCTCCAAGGTTTCTGGCACATTCTAGAGGATCCCCCCAGCTCCAAACACCCCTGAGGTTACATTTTTCATTCATTCTCCTGGCCTTCTTGGCTTTTCTCTTGCCCTCTCATATCTGATCCTGTTCCCATTTCCCCCCCCCCTCCTTTCTCCCATCTAGGTCCCTCTCTCCCTCTGCCTTCTGTGATTATTTTCTTTCCCCTTCTAAGTGAGATTGAAGCATTCTTTCTTGGGCCTTTCTGTTCGTTAACCTTCTTTAGTTCTGTGTGTTGTATCTTAGGTGTTCTGTACTTTTTGGCTAATATCCACCTATCAATGAGTACATACCATTCACATTCTTTTGGGTCTGAATTACCTCACTCAAGATGATTTTGGAATTTGATCCATTGGCCTGCAAAATTCATGATATCATTGTTTTTAATAGTGGAATAGTATTCCATTGTGTGAATGAACAACATTTTCTGTATCCATTCTTCACTTGAGGGACATCTGTGTTGTTTCCAGCTTCTAGCTATAAGGCTGTAATAAACATAGAAGGAAAAAGTGGAAAAGAGCCTTGAATTCATTGGTACATGGGGACATTTCCTGAGCAGAATACCAATGACACAAGCTCTAAGATCAACAATGGATTAATGGGAACTTATGAAATTGAAAAGCATCTGTCAGGCAAAAGACATCAACAATAGGAAAAATCAGCAACCTACAGATTGGGAAAAACTCTTCATTAATTCTACATCCAACAAAGGACTAATATCCAAAATACACAAAGAACTCAAGAACTTAATCTCCAAAAATCCAAATACCCCAATTTAAAAAAGGAGTACAGAACTAAATAGAAAATTCACAGCAGAAGAATCTTGAGTGGCTGAGAAGCACTTAAAGAAATGGTTAAAGTCCTTAGTCATCATGGAAATGCAAATCAAAATGACCCTGAGATTCCACCTTACAACAGTCAGAATTGCTAAGATCAAAAACTCAGGTGACAGCAGATGGTGGTGAGGAGATGGAGAAAGATGGTGGGATTGCAGACTGGTGCAACCACTCTAGAAATCAATCTGGTGGTTCCTCAGACAATTGGAAGTAGATCTACTTGAAGACTCAGCTATAACACTTTTGGGGATATAGCAAAAAGGTGCCCCATCATACCACAAGGACGCATGCTCTGCTGACTCTTTCTTTTTTTAATTTAATTTTATTTTTTAATAAATTTTATTAATCATTCCATTTGTTTACATCTTAAATGATATCCCACTTCCTGGCTACCCCCTCCACCAATTCCCCATCCCATGATATCTCACCTCCCAGTTACCCCTCTGCCACCTCTCCATTCCTCATCTTTCCTGCCCCCTTTATTTTGCCTGTATGAGAGTGCACACCCACCCATCTATACTCTCCTACCCAACATTCCATCATCCCCCTACTCTGAGGCATCAAACCTCCTGGAGACTAAAAGTTGACATTCTTATTGCTGTCAGGCAAGGTTGTCATCTGCCACATATGCATCTGGAGCCAAAACTGCCCCTTATATACATTCCTTGGTTGTTGGTCTAGGCTCTGGGAGAACTGGTCTAGGCCCTGGGACAACTTTCAGCTTATGTTGTTTTTCCAATGTGGTTGCAATCTGCCCCTGCTCCTCCAGACCTTCTTCCAGCTCACCCACCAGGTTCCCTGAGTTCAGCATGATGGTTGGTTACAAGCATCTGCCTTTGCATTGGTCAGTGCTGGCTGAACCTTCCCAGGAACTGCCATACTTAGTTCCTGTCAGCAAGTATCTCTTAACCACTGCAACAATGTTAAAAACAATGAATGCATAAAATTCTTAGACAAATGGGTGCAACTAAAAAGTATCATCCTGAGTGAGGTAACCCAGACACAAAAGAACACACATGGTATTCATTCAATGATAATTGGATATTAGCCCAGAAGCTTGTAATACCCAAGATACAACTCACAGACCACATGAAGCTCATGAAGAAGGAAGACCAAAGTGTGGGTGCTTTGGTCCTTCCTAGAAGAAGTAACAAAATACTCATGGGAGCAAATATGGAGACCAAGTATGGAACAGAAACTGAAGGAGAGGTCGTCTAGGGATTGTTCCATCTGGGTATCCATCCCATGTGCAGTCATCAAAGGTAGTCACTGATGTGAATGCCAAGAAGTGCATGCTGACAGGAGCCTGTCTCCTTAGAGGTCTGCCAGAGCCTGACATAAACAGAGGCAGATGCTCACAGCTAACCATTGAACTGATTATGGGGTTCCCAATGGAGGAATGTAGTCTTCTTAGGGAGAAAACTGAAGTAGCTGAAAAGTTTTGCGGCCCCATGGTGAGAGCAACAATACCAATCAACCAGAGCACCCAGGGTCTAAACCACCAGCCTGGGAGCACATAGGGAGGAACCTGTGGCTCCAGCTGTATATGTAGGAGAGGATAGCCTCGTTGGGCATAGGTGGGAAAGGAGATTCTTGATCCCATAAATGCTGGATGCCGCAGTGTGGGGGAATTGAAGGGTGGGGAGGTGGGAGTTGATGGGTGGGTGGGTGCATATTCTCATAGAAAGCAGGAGGAGGGGGGATGGGATTGGGAGTTCCTGGGTGGGAACTGAAATGTAAATAAAATATCCAATCAAAAAATTATGTAAAAAGCACAATATTATAAGGTACATGATGTTTTTTCTTTGTACAAAGAGCAGAGTTCAGAATTATGAAAAATAAAGATGATAAAAGTTGCTACAACAATCTTCAGATAGTTTGCATATGGTATACACATAACCATACACACACACACACACACACACACACACACACACACACACACACATCATATATGTACATGTATATATGTTTATATGAATGTGTGTATGTATAGAACTTGGATGGTATTTGCTACATACACATAAGAGTGTGTGTGTGTGTGTGTGTGTGTGTGTGTGTGTGTGTATTCTTTATATACTTGAGTGCCTAAATGGTTATGCAATATTTGGTCACATCTAACAAAGAGGAGAAAACAGAAGAGGTGGTAAACACATCTGTAAAGCAAATGGAGAGTTGGAATGTGAGGGCTAAAGCTTCAGAAGCTAATGGAAAAGTATACATAATGAATGATGCTGAAACAAATGTACATTATCAGTTATACTCAGAAGATGCTCCAACATATAACAAGGACACATGCTTCACTATGTTCATAACAACCTTATTTATAATAGCCAGAGGTTGGAAAGAACCCAGATGTCTTTCAACAGAGGAATGAATACAGAAAATATGGTACATTTACACAATGGAGTACCACTCAGCAATTAAAAACAATGACTTCATGAAATTCACAGGCAAATGGATAGAACTAGAAAATATCATCCTGAGTAAGGTAACCCAGTCACAAAAGAACTCACATAATATATTCTCACTAATAAGTGGATGCTAACCCAAAAGCTCACAATGCATATGATACAGACCATATGAAGCATAGAAGGAAGAAAGATCTCGGGCTGCATGCTTCAGCCCTGTACTGAGAGGGGAACTGGACAATTGTGGGAGATGGAAGGAGAGGGGGACAAGGGAAGGAAAAAGGAGGATGAAGAAATAAGTGTGGCAGTATTAAAATCTGGGGGAGACTGGAAAGAGATACAGAGATCAGAAAATCAAATAAAATTAGGTAGCAGGGGCATAAGGAATTGGGGGTAGCCACTGGTGGGTGTTAATTATTTCTTTAAGTGCTTCTTTTAATTTGAGTTTCTTCTTTGCAGAAGTCTCTTTGTATCTGTACTTCATTTTTTAGTTGAGATATTTGTGCTGATTTTTAAGTCTTTTATATATTTTGTATATTAGCTTTTTATTTGATATGTTACCAAAATCCTGATGATTTGCCCATACAGTGGTGTCCTTTGTCATGCTATGCTGGATTTAAAATGTTGCTTACACTTTAAAAAGTAATTTAATGTTTTAGGTGTTTTAATTTCACTATCTATTGTGACTCTATGTTTTGCTTGGTATAGCATTCTGGTTTGGCATCCATGGTATCTTAGAACATGCAGAACATCTTGGTAAGCCTTTCTGATTTTAGAGTCTATTCAAAAGTAAAAAATTATTCTAATATGTTTGCTTTTATATGTTGTTTGGTCTTTTCCCTTTTTAATAGTCTTTTAATATTTTTTCTTTGTTCCTTTTTGTCATTGTTCTGTTTTGATTTGTCATGGGAAATTTCTTTTCTCATCTATTTGGTGTTCTGTATGCTCCCTGTACTTTGATAGGCATCTCCTTCTTTAGGTAAAGAATTTCTTTCTTTGAATTTTGTTGAAAATATTTTCTATATCTTTAAACAGTGCCTTTTCTCCTTCCTACTAATTGTAGAGTTGGTCTTATCACCATGTCCCAGATATCTTGGGTGTTTGTGACTGGTTTAAATTTTTCATTGATTGGAATATCTGTAAGGACCTAACCTTCTAATTCACCCAAATGGCCTTGTAAGAACTATGGTAGTCTTGGCTCATCTCTAGCTAGACTCAGGCTTAATAGTAGATAGATCAGAGCCTACTCTCACAATTTCTCATAAATCCGAGAAAAGGCTTTTTGCCTGCAAGGAAGGGTCACTTCCCTTATTTCCTCTTACCTAAGGCAAATAGAGTGTGTGATTCCTAATACCAGAGCCCACATGCTAGCCTCCTGGCTCTCCCCATTCTTCTGCGCTATGCTATCTCTCAGGATTACCAGTTTGCTGTCTTACCTTCTAACCCAGGGAGTTTCCTTTATAATCAGCTTGGCACCTAATCTCTTCTCTCAGCTCTGGAGTGATAGCCTTGGCCACTGGCTGTCTTATCACTGTTTTATTCCACTGGATTTTTTTCACATCCTCTTTAAGAACCTCTAGCATATTTATAAAAGCTATTTTGAAGTCATTGTCTGTGGTACATGTATATTCTATCTCTCAGGGCCTAGTGTAGTAGACTTGCTAGGCTCTAGTGGAGACATACTGTTTAGGCTCTTATGATTGTTTTTGTTATGCTGAATACTAGACATTGTGCTTTGGTTGTTTAGAATTATATGTACTGATATTTATTCATGTCTTTTTGTGGTGTATGTTTCATTCCCTGGTTTCTGTTGTCATCTCTGGTACTTAGAAAAATGTGGCTGCTTTGAGTTGCCTACTAAGGAATGCATCTAAAATTCTGCTGGGTGTCTTGGGTACCATGTAGAAGGTGTTTTTAGATATTAGAAGCTGACAGTTATGGAGATTGGCTAGAAGGTATTGGCAGGCTGGGCAGGTACCATGGAAGCAGTAAACAGAGCATGCCACTAAAATCTGTATAGATCCATGGTGTTATGGCGATTCCTGGTTCTCAACAAGATTATATCTGGAATGCACTACAATCTAGAAATGGAGCGCTCACCTGTGGTTCATATCTTGAAGCTAGAAGACAGGTTTCTGACCTGGATGTTAACATGGAGATCTTGAGGCATAGTGGCCCTGAAAATCTTAAGCCCAGGCAAGGTTGTACATGCCTTAATTTCAGGAGACTGAAACAAGCAGATCTCTGATTTCAAGGTCTACCTGGGACAAAGCAATTTTTGATCCAGATTTGGTGGTACACACCTTTAATCTGAGCCATACCTTCTTCTGGAGGCCTATATAAGGACATTGGAAGAAGGATGATTTACTCTTCTTTGACAACTCGCACTTACTTGCCAGAACAACTGTTGGAACCTACTTCTACAGAAGACCAGCTTAAACAACTAGACTCAGGGACTTAGAAACTAGACTCTTGGACATCCCATTTACTGCTGCCCATTGTTGGGTTGTGCGGGTAATTGGCTGGAGAGCACAGGGAGTCCCTCCAGCTGTGGGTTGGGTGGCTGGGAATTCTTAGAGTTCCTCCATGGGGAAGTTAGGCGCAGCAGTTCTTGTGGCACATTAAAGGCCTCCTCCACTGTTCCTCACTGGAGTAGCCTCAATGACACGAGAAAGTCACTGGGTTTCCAAAATGGGTTTATTGGCATGACGGATTATGGTTGAGTCTAGATGTGCACTCCCTGTAAAACCCAGGGCAGACCTGAGTTAAATAGGGAGGGAGAAAGGGGGGAGGGGCTGGGGAAGAATGTTTAAATGGCTCCACCCTCTGGCTTTCAGGTACTCATTAGTATGTAAATCTTGCTAGGGCCTGAGGCCTAATCTTCTGAAGGTCTTAGACCTCTCTGTGGGAGGGGTTGTTGGAGGGCTGAAGCTAAATGAAAAGAACCAGGGCCTGGGAGCACAATTGAACTCCTGCCTTACAATAAGGTTTGGGGTTTCCAAGCTCATGCTCCAGACCAAGCACCCAGCAGCTTCTTACAGCCCACTGCCCCATAGGGTTGAAAACTGTAAGTCATTAAAATAATTTCCCTTAATATATAAAGAGACATTCCATAAGTTCTGTGATTCTGGAGAACCCTAATAAAGACACATGGGAAAAGGGGAAGAGAAGAAAGAGAGATCATAGCAGGTGAGCTGGTACAGAGTTGGAGATAAGACTGAGAATTGGACCTGGAAGAGAAGAAGTAAAGCAAAAGTCAACTATTTGGTTTCCTGGCTGCTGGCTGTTTCTAGAGATTACCTGCACGAATCTGGGGCTGAGATGGAGTATGAGGTGATAGACAAAGATATGAAGAGAAGATCTGTGTAATTCCCCTGGGGATGGAGGCAGAAAAGAAAGGGAGACCACATAGAGTCTACTACAGATTATGTAATAATACAGAGAATTGGAGGTGAGGAGGGAGAATGGAGATGCCAACCTGTTTTCCTGGCTGTTAAAGACAGCAGGTTTCCAGGGAATGTCTGAGGGAGGTGGCAGTTGGGGTACAGGTATCGGGTAGTGAAGAATACTTTAGGAAAAGATATGTTGAAATTGATTTTTGAATCATTATCTTCAAATTATTGTAAGTTTACATCTTAGGTAAGGTTTTACTGCTGTGAACAGACACCATGAACAAGGACAACATTTAATTAGGACTTACAGGTTTAGAGGTTCAGTTCATTATTATCAAGGTAGGAACATGGCAACATCCAGGCAGGCATGGTTTGGGAGGAGCTGAGAGTTCTACATCTTCATCTGAAGGCTGCTCATAGAATATTGATTTCTAGGAAACTAGGATGAGGCTCTTAAAGCCCACACCCACAGTGATACAGCTATTCCATCAAGGCCACACCTCCAAATAGTGCCACTCCCTGGCCCAGGCATATTCAAACCATGATAGTTTATCAAGACATAACCAAGTTGCAAGAAGATATACATCTACCATACATTTGGATGGGATTTTATATTTGGCCTTTGCAGACTGACCATTTTCACTAGCCTTCCATACATAATATTTTTAATTTGTCATGTTTTTTTAATTTTTAAAGTATTTAATAATATTCTAAGGGATTTATGTACCATTGTGAATGTATTTATATACCTATTAAATAGCATTTTGGAGGATTTCCAGTTTGGGTTATGAGGAATAAACCTGCTATAAAACTAATGTGAAACATTTTGCTAAAGATGCATTTTTAAATTATATATACATACACACATACATATATGTGTGTGTGTGTGTGTGTGTGTATAATATTATGTATATATATGAAGTCATCACATTTTAGTCTCCTAAAATTGCTAAATATATTTATTAATTGGCTGTATTATATCAGTTTACATTCAGAATAAATGTCTTTCTGTTGTCCTTTCTGTTGTTCCATTATGAATAATATTTTAATTTTCTATTTTTTATATCCTATATCATTAAATGTCTTTTTATATGCTTAATTTTAATTTAGGTATTAAGTTTATTTACAAGTTGGTTTAGTACTTTTTTTTGCTTTCAAAATTAATTAATTTTTTATATTATTGCACATAAGAAATTTTGTGGGCTGTGTACAATTTGACAAAGGACCTTCTGTATAGTGTATGCTTTGAAAATACATTCTTGAACACTGTTAATTGTCTTTTCCTTTTATTGGTGGTGCCTTTCCCAGAGAAGAGTGAATGTTTAATTGAACTTAAATTGTTCAATGTTTTCATGAGTTCTGCTTTTGCTGTAAAGAATCAGACATTATCACCAAACCTAAGGAACCAAAATGTCCTCCTGTGTGTGTTTCAAGTGCTTTATAGCTGCATGTTATACTTAGATCTATCATCCATTTTAGTTGAAATAAATGTGTTAAGGTTTTATAGAATTTTGTTTTTAAATGTTTGTTTGTTTTTTTTTTAATTATGTGCACTTGTGTGCCCTTTTGTGGATATGGGTACATAAGTACATAGGTTCCTATGCAAGATAGAAGAAGGCATCTAATCCCAAAGATCTGGAATAACAGGCACTTGTAAGGCACTTGATGTGGGTACTGGGATCTCCACTCAGATCATATTAAAGAGGCATACACACTCTTAACTCTTGATGCTTATCACCACCCTCTAGAATCATTTTTATACTTCGTTGCTGTATAATGCTGTTATATCTATGTAAGAATGGTGATATGAAGTGAAACTTAAAGATATATAAAAATAGTATAATTGTGCAAATCACATTTTAAAATACTATTGAACTACAGCCATGTAGCTAAAAGAAAAAGAGAATCATGATACTTGAGAATGTTATACATGTAGATAATGAAGAGACAAATAAGATGCTCAAAACCAAATGCATTCTCACCTCAGAAAAATAAATTTATATAGATTGGAAAATAAGAAATCATCATTGTTGATATAAAATTTTATTGAAATATGTGTAAAAATAATTTAAGAGAAGACCTGTGAAAGACTAAAGGATTGTGACTCAAACCAATTATATAACTGGTCCTAATAGTGGTATAATGAAGTAAAGTTTATTTTCCTTTTTGGGAAGAATATACTATAAAAATCCTGATTATATAAAAACATTGTTCAACTGAAACAAGAAACATAATCTGGTTACTTTTTACATGTTTACAATTTTAATTTCAAGTATGCTTAGTGTATGGGAAGAAGGCTATTTTTGTTTTTACTTTTGGTGAGCCTATGGGAAATTGAAATTAATTCCCCATTTTTAAAGGCACATACAAATAATAATATGCAAAGAAAGTATATGAAAATATTGTGTCCTTCCACTGACTCCACCTGGTCCTTTCTGTTGGGGCAGATTTTGAACTGGACTGCTCCTGGGAAGACACCATAATCTGAATCATCCCAGAGGATCCTCTGCACTCAGAGCAATTGGCAAAACCATTCCAGGGTCTAAACCACCAGCCTGGGAGCACATAGGGAGGGACCCATGACTCCATCTGTATATGTATCGGAGGATGGCCTTGTTGGGCATAGGTGGGAGAGGAGATCCTTGGTCCCATGAAGGGTGGATGCCCCAGTGTGGGGGAATTCAAGGGTGAGGAGACAGGACTGGGTAGATGAGTGGGGGCAGACCCTCATAAAAATAGGAGGAGAGAGGATGGGATAAGGGGTTTCGGAGGGTGAGATGAGAAAAGGGGATGACATCTGAAATGTAAATAAATAAAATATTTACAATTAAAAAATAAACAGATAATGGAACTGGCTATTGCACTTCACCTTTCCTTGTTATTGTTATTGCTGTTTCCAGTGCTGGATTGATTTCTAGACCAGTATATGATTGAGTCCTAATAATTGGTCACATTTTAAAAAAATTACAAGAGTCATTATAACTTCTCTTTTTGATTCTCTGCTCTACAAGATCTAAAATCTTGAGGCAAGGCATCTTGTCCCATCAGGGGTATAGGTAAGCAAAGGTGGGTCAGGAACATATGTCCAATACAGCTTCCCAGTCACCATTGTCAGGGCACTCAGCAACCTCGAAGGTCAGCATCATTCTTTGTCCTGGAATCAGCATGTCTCATCTGTTGCTCTAGCAGGCACCATGCTCCTTCAGCATCCTGCAGAAAAAAACACAAACATACCCTCTTCCCAGTATTAAATACCTGATCAGGAGCATGCCATATGCCAGTAAATGGATCCTTCCCTTTCACCTATGCATATGTATGCCTAGTTGTAGAGTGCCATAGACACGCAGCAGAAAGTTCCTTGGCATCCAATTTAAAAAAAAAAAAATGAAAAAAGATTTAAATAAATTTGTGGTGTATGAGGTTATACCTTCCCCCTTTTATTATTTTATGAACATATTTTTTAAAGTACCATGGTCCCTTTCCACAGTCGCTTATCCTTGACAATTAAAAGGAATCCCAGTAATATGGGTAATATTAAATTGCTGCCAAAAGTCTTAAATGTTCGACTGCTATAGCCAGTTCCATTATCTGTTTTCTTGGTTTGTTTGTTTGTCTTTCTTTTTAGTTTTTCTTTTTTTAAAATAATTGGATAATTTATTTATCTATATTTCAGTTGTTATTCCATTTCCCCCTTCCCCAGCCCGAGAAACCCCTTAACCCAATCTCCCTCCTCCTATTTTTATGAGGGTCTGCTTCCACCCATCCACCCACACCTCCCTTGAATTCCCCTTCTATGGGACATTCAGCCTTCAAGGGATCTAGGCCCTCCACTCCCACTGATCTCCAACAAGGCCATCCTCCACTACATATACAGCTGGAGACATTGGTCTCTCCATGTGTGTTTCCATGCTAGCTATTTAGACCCTGGGAGCTCTGGTTGGTTAGTATTATTGCTCTCCCCATGAGGCCACAAGCCCCTTCAACTCCTTCAGTCTTCTCTCTAACTCCTCCACTGGGGACTCTGTGATCAGTTCTATGATTAGCTGGAAGCATCTGCATATGTATATGTTAGGCTCTGGCAATGCCTCTCAGGAGACAGGTATATCAGGCTCCTGTCAGCATGTACTTCTGTACATCCACACCAGTGTTTGCATATGGTGATTGCACCTGGGGTGGATCTATTGTGAAGGGTGTTATTTCCCTAATTTCTTTCTCAGCCTGCTTATTCTTTAAGTAGAGGAAGGCTACTAATTTGGTTGAGTTAATTTTATATCCAGCCACTTTGCTGAAGTTGTTTATCCAGTTTAGGAGTTCTCTGCTGGAAGTCTGAGGGTCACTTAAGTATATTATCTTATTATCTACAAATAGTGATATTTTGACTTCTTCCTTTCCAATTTGTATCCCTTTGATCTCCTTTTGTAGTCTAATTGCTCTGGCTAGGATTTCGAGAGGGCACCTTTGTCTAGTGCCTGATCTTAGTGGGATGGCTTCAAGTTTCTCTCCATTTAGTTTGATGTTGGTGACTGGCTTGCTGTGTATCACGTTTTACTATGGACCTTGAATTCCTGTTCTTTCCAAAACTTTTACCATGAAGGGATGTTGAATTTTGTCAAATCCTTTCTCACCATCTAGTGAGATGATCTTGTGCTTGTTTTTTGTTTTTTGTTTTTTGTTTTTTGTTTTTTGTTTTTTTTTTTTTTACTTTTTTGAGTTTGTTTATATAGTGGATTACTTTGATGGATTTCTGAATATTGAACCATCCCTGCATTCCTGGGATAAAGTCTACTTAATCATGGAGAATGATTGTTTTGATGTGTTCTTCGATTCGGTTTGCAAGAATTTTATCAAGTAGTTTTGCATTGATCTTCATAAGAGAGATTGGTCTGAGGTTCTCTTTCATTGTTGGGTCTCTGTGTGATTTAGGTAGTGTAATTGTGACTTCATAGACTGAATTGGGTAGTGTTCTTTCTTTTTTTATTTTGTGGAATATTTTATAGAGAATTGGTATTAGGTCTTCCTTGAAGGTCTGATAGAATTCTGCACTAAAACCATCTGGTCCTGGGCTTTTTGGTTGGGAGACGTTTAATATCTGCTGCTATTTCTTTAGGAGTTATAGGATTATTTAGATGGTTTGTCTGTTCCTGATTTAACTTTGTTACCTGCTATCTGTCTAGGAAATTGTCCATTTCATCCAGATTTTCCACTTTGGTTGAGTGTAGTCTTTTGTAGTAGGATTTGGTGCTTTTTTTTTTTAATTTCCTTGGTTTCTGTTGTTATATCTTCCTTTTCAGTTCTGATTTTATTAATTTGATTACTGTGTCTATGCCCTCTAATTAGTCTGGCTACAGGTTTATCTATTTCGTTGTTTTTCTCAAAGAACCAGCTCCAGGTTTTGTTGATTCTTTGTATAGTTCTTTTTGTTTCTACTTGGTTGATTTCAGCCCTGAGTTTGATTATTTCCTGCTGTCTACTCCTCTTGGGTATATTTGCTTCTTTTTGTTCTAGAGCTTTCAGGTGTGCTGTCAAGTTGTTAGTGTATGCTCTCTCCAGTCCTCCAGTCTCTTTTTATAGGCACTTAGAACTATAAGTTTTCCTCTTAGCATTGCTTTCATTGTGTCCCATAGGTTTTGGTATGATGTGTCCTCATTTTCATTAAATTCTAAAAAGTCTTTAATTTCTTTCTTTATTTCTTCCCTGACCAAGTTATCATTGAGTAGAACATTGTTCAGTGTACACGTGTATGTGGGCTTTCCATTGATTTTATCATTATTGAAGACCAGCTTTAGTCTGTGGTGATTTGATAGGATGCATAGGATTATTTCAGTTTTCTTGTATCTGTTGAGGCCTGTTTTGTGACCAATTATATGTTCAGTTTTGTAGAAGGTACCATCAGGTGGTAAGAAGAAGGTGTATTCTTAATTTTGGGGGTGAAATGTTATACAAATATCTGCTAAACACATTTGGTTTGTACATTCTCTTAATTTCACTGTGCCTTTGTTTAGTTTCTGTTTCCATGATCTGTCCATTGCTGAGAGTGGGGTGTTGCAATCCCCCACTATTATTGTGTGAGGTGCAATGTATGCTTTGAGCTTTAGTAAAGTTTCTTTTATGTATATAGGTGCCCTTGCATTTGGAGCATAGATGTTCAGAATTAAGATTCCATCTTGGTTATTTTTTCCTGTGATGAGTATGAAGTGTACATACTTATCTTTCTCAATAACGTCTGGTTGAAAGTCGATTTTATTCAATATTAGAATGGCTACCTCAGCTTGTTTCTTGGGAGCATTTGCTTGGAAAATTGTTTTCCAGTCTTTTAGTCTGAGGTAGTATCTGTCTTTGTCACTGAGGTGCTTTTCTTGTATGCAGCAAAATGTTGGGTCCTGTTTACATATCCAATCCATTAGTCTATGTCTTTTTACTGGGGAATTGAGTCCATTGATATTAAGAGATATTAAGGAAACATGATGGTTACTTCTTGTTTTTGTTGTGAGAGGTGGAGTTATGTTTGTGTTACTATCTTCTTTTGGGTTTGTTGGAAGAAGATTACTTTCTTGCTTTTCTAGGGCATAATTTACCTCCTTGTGTTGGAGGTTTCTCTCTATTATCCTTTGTAGAACTGGATTTGTGGAAAGATATTGTGTAAATTTGGTTTTCTCGTGGAATATCTTGGTTTCTCCATCTATGGTAATTGAGTGTTTTGCTGGGTGTTGTAGCGTACACTGACATTTGTGTTCTCTTAGGGTCTGTATGACATCTGTCCAGGATCTTCTGGCTTTTACAGGCTCTGGTGAGAATTCTGATGCAGTTCTGACAGGTCTGCCTTTATGTGTTACTTAACCTTTTGCCTTACTTCTTTTAATATACTTTCTATGCTTTGTGCATTTGGTGTTTTGATTATTATAGGACAGGGGGATTTCTTTTATTATCTAGTCTATTGGAAGTTCTGTAGGCTTCTTGTATGTTTATAGGCATTTTTTTCTTTAGGTTTGGGAAGTTTTCTTTTATAATTTTGTTGAAGATATTTACTGGCCCTTTAAGTTGAGTATCTTCTCTTTCTTCTATACCTATTATTCTTAGGTTTGGTCTTCTCATTTTGTCTTGAATTTCCTGGATGTTTTGGGTTAGGTTTTTTTTTTTTTTTGCATGTTGTATTTTCTTTGAGAGTTCTGTCAGTGTTTTCTAAGGTATCTTCTGCACCTGAGATTCTCTCTTTTATCTCTTGTATTCTGTTGAAGCTTGCATCCATGACTCCTGATCCCTTTCCTAGGTTTTCTGTCCCCAGGGTAGACTCCCTTTGTAATTTCTTTATTGTTTCTACTTCCATTTTTATGTCCTGAATGGTTTTGTTCAATTCCTTCACCTGTTTGGTTGTGTTTTCTTGTCATTCTTTAAGAGATTTGTGTGTTTCCTCTTTAAGGGCTTCTACCTGCTTACATGTGTTCTCCTGTTTATGTTCTTCCTTAAGTCCTCTATCATCATCAAGAGAAGTGATTTTAAATATGAATCTTGGTTTTCTGTTGTAATGGGGTATTTAGGACTTCCTATGATGGGAGAACTGGGTTCTGATGATGCCAAGTAAATGTGGTTTCTGTTGCTTACATTCTTGCACTTGCCTTTTACCATCTGGTTATTTTTAGTGCTATCTTCACTCACTGTCTCTGACTGGAGCCTTTCTGTCCTGTTATCTTGGTTGTCTCACATCTTCTCAATGTCCAGCTGTCTCTGTGATTCTGTGATCCTGAGTTTCTGGTTGTGATAGCTCCTGGGACTCCAGCTGCTTCTGGAATCCTAAAATTCTGGTGTGCCCAATCTCCTGAGATCCTGTGATCCTATTATCCTATGTTCCTGGGCATGTTAGAGCTCCTGGGAGTCCAACCACCTCTGGGTTTTGGGAGATTGGCTGCAGAGCTAGCACCCTAGGACTGCTCTGGGCACAGATGCAGACTGGAACGGTCTAGTGCCACTGGCCTTGAGGTACTTCTTGGGTCCCTGTGTGTCCCAATTCCTCCCCGTTTTGCCAGGTCATAGCCTAGTCACAATCCTGGGCTTGTTAGAGCTCTTGGGAATCCAGCCTTCTCTGGTTTGGGGGATTGGGTGCAGAGATGATGCCCTAGGACTGCTCTGGGCACAGTTGCAGACTGGAAGGCAGTTTTCTTTTCTTACTGATGATGTTTTTGGTGAAATTACTTGTGTAAATGTATGACTGTCTATTAGGATCACTAATAGGATGCTAATTAGAATCTGATGTACAGAATGTCATGATTTTACCTTTTAAGCTTGAATCCCTTTCTGGAGGCATAAGGTAAGAAACAGTCCCTTTCTTTTACTCAGGCTACAAGGTGACTTTTTCTTTTAAAATTACACTAGCTTTTGTCCTTATTCAAACCACAACAATAGCTTGAATCTTTCTAATATTAAAAATCTATTATTTTGCCTGCCTTTCCAACACTTAATACTCTTATGCAGAAGAAATATACAAAGACCATGTAGAATGGGATGAGAAAATGTTGGAGGGTAAAACAGGAAAGGGATAATGACTGGACTGCATAAAAAGATTAAAGATAATAATATAATAATAACAGTAAAAGAATACACTTATTTTATGGTGATTTAAAATGCAATGTACTTGCATCATCAATTTGAATTCTGGTATGTCAAGTAATGGTGCATTCATAGTTTCAGAGGATTAGATTTGGTCCCAGCTAACCAGGAACCATAACCATGGCAAATATTATAAAAACAAATAACTGGGGTTCACTTTCATTTTCCAAGGTTTATTCTATTATCATGGCATGAAGCATGGTAGTAAATAGGCCAACATGGCGCTGGAAAAAGAACTGATAGTTCTACATTTGGATAAGTGAGCAGCAGGGAGAAAGGGAGATAGTGGGCTTAACTTGAGTTTCTGAAATGTCAAAGACCAATCTTAGTGACATACTTTCTCAAAAAATTCCACACCTACTCTAACAAGGCCACAAGTCCTTTCATGAGTCTATGGTGGTGATTTTCATGTAAATATCCAGTCTCCATTAGATTGCTTGTAGGCAAGTCTGTAGGATATTTCTTGATTGGTGTAAGAGGGGCTAGCCAACTGTAGGTGGAACAAATTCTCGTATATGGTCTTGAATTCTGTAAAAAAGGAGGCTGAGCAATTCATGGGGAACAAAGCCCTTAAGCAATATTTCTCTGTGTTTTTTGTTTCAGTTCCTACCTCCAGATACCTTCCTTGAACTTCTGCCCTGATTTTTCTCAGTGATAGAAGATAGCCTGAGAGTTAATAGGTGAAATTCATTACTCCACAAGTTGCTTTTAGCTGGGACATTTAATCACAACAATAGAAATCAAACTAAGACAGAATATTTTTTAAAAATTTGCTTACTGCCCATTGTCTTTCAGGGCCACAGCTCCACCTGTACCCAATGCAGATCTGGGTGCCCAACCTCCAACCCATCGCCCTACCTGTCTCCCAGAAGAACTGATCAAACCAGGAACATAGGATTGCTATAACTAGGGCCATAGGAGGCCTGCTATAACCAAAGACACAGCACTGCTTGCCTCCCAGGAGGCCTGCTCTAACCTAGGACACACAGCTTCACCAGCCTTCAGGGAGGCAGGTGCTCCAGTCCTGGACACTCAGGCCAGTAAACACCAAAGACTAGCAGATGACTAAAGACAAGTCCATGAATAAAATCAACAGAAGTCAATGCAGTTTAGCAACATGAAAACCTAGCTGTCCTACTATAGTAAGACCTAGATATCCTAACACAACTAAAGAACAAGATTTGACCATAAATCCCATGTCATGAATATGATAAAGGCCTTTAAAGAGTATATAAATAAAGAGGATATAAACAATCCCCTTGCAGAAATATTGAAAACACAGGCAAACAGGTAGATAAGCCCTTAAAGAGAAAACAAATATATATCTTAGAGAAATACAGAAAAATGCAATCAAAGAGGGAATGAAATAAAGAAAAGGGTTCAAGCCCAAAACATAGAAATAGAAACTATAAAGAAACAGAGATGGAGGCAACTCTTTGGATGGAAAACCTAGGAATAAGAGCAGGAACTACAGACACAAGCATCACCAACAAAATAAAGAAGATAGAAGAGAGAATCGCAAGTGTAGAAAATACCGCAGAAGATTTTAATACATTGGTTAAAGAAAATATCTAAGGCAAAAGACACCATCAATAGGACAGAACAGCAATCCACAGATTGGGAATACTTACCAATCCCACATGCTATAGAGGTATAATATCCAAAATGCACAAAACCTTAAAATGTTAGATGGCAGGGAACCAAATAACTCTATTAAAAAATGGGATATCTAAACAGAATTCTCAACCAAGGAATCTTGAATGGCTGTGAAGCACCTAAAAAAAATGTTCACCATTCTTAGTCATCAGAGAATTGCAAACCAAAACAACTCAGATTCTATCTCAAACCATTCAGAACGGCTAAGATCAAAAACTCAGGTGATGGTAGATGCTGGCAAGAATGCGGAGAAAGAGGAACACTCCTCCATTGCTGGTGGGATTGCAAACTGGAAGAACCACTCTGGAAATAAATCTGGTGGTTCCTCAGAAAATTGGACATAGCATTACCTGAGGACCCAGCTATACCACTCCTGGGCATATACCCAAAAGATGCTCCAACATATAACAAGTACTCATGCTCCACTATGTTCATAGCAGCCTTCTTTATAATAGCCAGGAGCTTGAAACAACCCAGATGTCCCTCAACAGAGGAATGGATACAGAAAATTGTGTTACATTTACACAGTAGAGTACTTCTCAGCTATTAAAAAACAATGAATTCACGGAATTCACAGGCAAATGACTGAAACTAGAAATTATTATCCTGTGTGAGGTAACTCAGTCTCACAGGCACACACACACACACACACACACACATGGCATGCAGCCACTGATAAGTGGATATTAGCCAAAGACAAGCTTGGAATACTCATAATACAATTCACAAACCATATGAAACACAAGAAATATGGATACCAAAGTGTGGATGTTTCAGTTCTACTCAGAAGGGGAAGAAAATAGTCATGGGAGATAGAGGGAAGGAGGGATCTTGGAGGGAGAAAGGAGGGTAGGGCAAAGTGGGGGCAGAATCAGGTATGGAAGGAGACAGGAGAGAAGTACAGAGGGTCAGAAAATTGAATAGAGGTGTGTAGCAGTAGGGGATGGTAAAATGGGAATAGCCACTGGAAAGTCTCAGATACCAGGGACCTAAGCAGGGCCAAACAGGAATTATATTATCTAAAATATCCAACAAAGGGGAGAGAGAACCTGTAGAAGCCATATCCAGTGGATAGGCATGGCCCCCCATTGAAGGATGAGGCCACACACACATCTCAAAAATATTAATCAAGAATTTCTCCTGTCAAAAGGAAATGCAGGGACAAAGAGTGGAACAGAGACTGAAGTAAAGTCCATCCAGAGACTGCCCCACCTAGGGATCCATCCCATCTACAGACACCAAACCCAGACACTATTGTTGATGCCATGAAACACTTGGTGACAGGAGCCTGGTATAGCTGTCCCCTGATAGGCTGTGACGGAGCCTGACCAATACAGATGTGGATGCATGCAGCCAACCATTGGACTAAGCCCAGACTGCAATGAATGATTTAGGAGAAGGGCTGAAGGAGCTGAAGGGGTTAGCAACTCCACAAGAAGAACAACAACATCAACAAATCAGTCCCCCTAAGACTCACAGGGACTAAACTACCAACCAAAGAGTACACATGGAGGGACCCATGGCTCCAGCTAGATATGTAGCAGAGGATTATCTTATCTGGTATCAATGGGAGAGGAGCCTCTTGGTCCTGTGGAGCCTTGATGTCCTAGCTTAGTGGAATTCTAGGGCACTGAAGAAAGAGGGAGTGGGTGGGGGAGCACCCTGATAGAAGCAGGGAGTAGTACAGGGGAGAGAATAGGGGGTTTAACTTGGAAGGAGGATAACATTTGAAATGTAGGTAAATAAAATGGCCAATAAAATTTAAAAACTTCAAAGTGTAAAAGTTCCTAACCGAAAACATCCAGGAAATTTGGGATGCAATGAAAAGACCAAACTTAAGAATGAAAGTAATAGAAGGTGATGATTGCTAGTTCAAAGAGACAGAAAACATCTTCAACAAGATCCAAAAGGAAAACTTTCTTAAGCTAAAGAAAGAGATGACATAAAAAGCCTACAGAACACCATATAGATTGAACCAGAAAATTAAATCTTCCTCCCACATAATAATCAAAACAGTAAATATACAGAACAAAGAAAGAATATTAAAAGCTGTAAGTGAGAAAGGTCAAGTAACATATAAAGCCAGACCTATCAGAATTACACCTAACTTCTCAACAAAGACTCTAAAAGCCAGAACATCCTGGACAGATGTCTTGCACACAAAAAGAGACAGTAGATGCCAGCCCAGGCTATCATACCGAGCAAAACTCACACTCACCATAGATGGAGAGTCTAAGATATTCCATGACATAACCAAATTTAAACAACATCTTTCTACTTATCCATTCCTACAGAGAATGTGTGAAGAAAAACTTGAACACAAGGAGCTTAACTATATCCAATAAATCTCAAGAAATCATATCACAACAAACCCAAAAGAAGAGAATTGCACACACATACTACCACCTCCAACAACAAAATAGCAGGAAGTAACAATCATTGGTCATTAATACCTCTCAATGTCAATGAACTCAATTCACCAATTAAAAGACACACTAACACACTGGATACTGAAACAGGATCCACCATTCTGCTGCATACAATAAACACGTCTCAGCAACAAAGAAAAAAACTACCTAAAATTAAAGGGCTGGAAAAATATTTTTTAAACAAAGAATCCTAAGAAAAAAGCTAGAGTAGCCATTCTAATATCCAATAAAATAGACTATCAGCCAAAAGTAATCAAAGGAGATTGGGAAGATCATTTCATAGTCATCAAAGGAACAATCCACCAAGATAAAGTTTCAATTCTAAACATCTATATCCCAAATGCGAGGGTACTCCCATTTGTAAAAGAATTTTATTAAAGCTCAAAACATACATCGAACCTCATGCAATAATAAAGGGAGACTTCAACACCCCACTCTTACCAATGGACAGGTCATTGAAACAGAAACTAAACAGAGACACAATGAAACTAGTAGAAGTTACGAAACAAATGGTTTCAACAGATGTCTACGGAATGTTTTAACCCAAAACAAAAGAATATACCTTCTCAGCACCTCAGGGAACCTTTTCCAAAACTGATCATATAATCAGACACAAAACAAGCCTCACAGATACAGTAACTTTGAAATTCTATCAGATCACCAAGGACTAAGGCTGGAATTCAACAAAACACAAGCAATAGGAAGCTCACCAATGAGGAAAAGATATTCACTAACCCTACATTTGACAAAGGACTAATACTGAAAATATATAAAGAATTCAAGAAATTTAACTCTAAAAATCAAATAATTCAATTTAAAAAATGGCGTACAGAGGTAAACAGAGAATTCTCAACTGAGAAATCTTGAATGGCTGAGAAGCATTTAAAGAAATGTTCAACATCTTTAGTCATCAGAGAAATGCAAATCAAGTAACCTTGAGATTCCACCTTATACCAATCAGAATGGCAAAGATAAAAAAAAAAAAAACAAAAAAAAAAAACAAAACAAAAAAAAAACCCTCAAGTGACAGCACATGCTGATGAGCATGTGGAGAAAGGGGAACATTCCTGCATTACTGGTGAGATTGCAAACATGTACAACTGCTCTGAACATCAATCTGGAGGCTCCTCAGAAAACTGCAAATTGTTCTAACTGCAGAGTCAGCTACACTGCTCCTGGGCATATACCAAAAAGATGCTTCATCATATCACAAGGACATGTGCTCCACTACTGTCACAGCAGCCTTATTTGTAATATCTGGAATGTGGAAAAAACCCAGATGTCCCTTAATTTTCTTTTAAAAACATTCTTTATTAAACTTTTGGTAATTTCTCTCATGTGTACAAATTATTTAATCATGATAAACCGTTATTTCTTCACTTCCCTCCCCTCAGACATTGCTCCCATTTTTTATATCTACTTCCAGCTCTATTTTCTTTTCTGAAAAAACAAAAGAAATCACAAACTCCAATTTGTGCTATAAATTTATTTGTGGGTGTTGGGCCATATACTGCAGTGAGTTTAAACTACTAGGAGGAAAATCTTTAAAAACTTTAAACTTTCCCACAGAAGAAATCATCTGTTATAGCTCTCCACCTAAGGACTAGGAGTCTCACTTCTTTAACCATATTTTTATATCTATAAAAGTCTTCTTTGTTTTAAAATTTCAAGTGTTTGTGTTTTGTTCATTCATTCATTTTATTCATTCATTCTCAATATTCTTTTTCTAATTACTTTCATTTTATTACTGTCCAGTGGTTGTCTACTTTCTGTTGTGGGAAATTTTCCCCACAAGTTGAGAGGAGCTAAGATGGGAGGAGTAAGGAGAGGAAGAGGAGGAGCAGAGAGACAGAGATGTAGGAAGATGGAGAACCATGCCTGGACCGAGAGCAGTCCTGAGTAAAAACTTATATCTAGGTTAGTTAATTGGTTAACTCTGCCAATTGGGTGGGCATCTTGTTATTGAGCATTACCAAACATATAAAGCCTTTGGTTAATCATTATGTATTATAGTCTCATTTTATACCGGGTACCTCATGGATGGCAGGATGGTCTGGGCTCAGCCCAGCCTTGTGGAGACAGTGTGAAAGATTGGCAGAGCCATCTCCCATGCTGGTGACTCCTGGGTGGCAGGGCTGATGTTTCTGGTTGGCCATTCCTAGCTGTGGTGCTTGCATGTGGTCTCTGGCTCTTACTAGCTGCAGTGCGCATGTGGCCTCTGGCAGGGAACATGGCAGCAGAGCTAAGGAGAGATAGTAGGCCAGTGCAGCCCCTTTTATTAAATATTAACATGAACAACTTTCTGATTCACCCCCCCCCCACAGTTCAACATCTTATTTCTCCTCCCATCTCACTTCAAGAGGATTCCCACCCACCCCCCAAGGCCACCTCACTTCCTGAGGCCTTAAATCTCTCAAGGGATAGGTGCATTTTCTCCCACTGAGGCCAGTGCATTTTCTCCCACTGAGGCCAGACCAGGGAGTCCTCTTCTGTGTATTTGTTGGGGGCCTTCTACCAGCTAGTGTATATTGCCTCATTGGAGGCTCAATGTCTGAGCAATCTCTGGGGTCCAGGTTTGTTAAGAATGCTTGTCTTCCTATTGGGTCTCCCTCTTCCTCAACTTCTTCCATCCTTTCCCTAATTCAATCACAGGGGTCCTGGACTTCAGTCCATTGGTTGGGTGTAAGTATTCACATGTGTCTCAGTCAGGTGCTTGTCGCACCTTTCAGAGGGCAGCCTTGCTTGGCTCTTATCTGTATGTACACCCTAGCATCAGTAATAGTCAAGACTTGGGGCCTCCCCCTGAGCTGGATCTCAATTTGGGCCTGTCACTGGACCTCCTTTCTCTCGGGATCTTCTCCATTTTTGTCACTGAATTACTTTTAGACAGGAACAATTCTGGGTCAGTTTTTGACTGTAGAATGGCAACCCCATCCCTCCACTTAATGCCCTGTCTTTCTATTGAAGACGGACTCTACGAGTTCCTTTTCTCTGCTATAGAGCATTTTATTTAAGGTCCTTCACTTTGAGTTCTGAAAATCTCTCACCTCACAGGTCTCTGTACTTTCTAGAGGGCCCCCTTACCTCTCACAACCTGAGATTGCATATTCCCATTCATTCTGCTGGCCCTCATGGTTTCTCTCCTGCTTCTCCCTCTCTATACCTGATCATCTTCCTTTTTACCCTTCTGCCTTCACTCTCTCATCCAGGTACCTTCCTCCTCCTGTCTCCCATGATTGTTCTCTTCTACCTCCCAAGTGGGATTGATGCATTTTCATTTGGGCCCTTCTGGTTCTTAACCTTTTATAGTTCTGGGGATAGTATGCTAGGTATTGTGTACTTTTTTTGCTAATATGTATTTATTAGTAAGTACATACATGCATGTCCTTTTGGGTCTGAGTTACCTCACTCAAGATGTGTTTTATGTTGGAATTCACTCATGTAGATTGAGTTATTGAGTTAGTACTTTTTAGAGGGCATACTTGACTTAAGTAGCTATTTTTGACACTTTTCATTCTCCTTGCTTCTAAAATAATAGACTAGATTTTGGCCTAGTCTACTGTGCTTAAGACTCAGTTCTAGAGAAACTCTTCTGATACTGACTTGGGGTGGGATATCTGAAAGTGATTTGGCTCACTTCAAAAGATGCATCTTCTTACCTCATAAACAATAATTAGTGCAGGGTGGACATGGGCTGGTGGGTTGTACTTGAATAATGTTGATGGACCTGGGGATTCTACCAGGTTTAGCTTCAGAAACTGGAAAACACATAGGGCATTATAAGTTCTCTTGTTTTTACAGTCTGAGACTGTGAGCACTAGTAGGGGTATGAATTGGAGTTAGAGAAAAAAAATTTGTTTCTCTGGTTTTACCATATAGGTTCTCATTGACTGGCCAAGGTGAACATTAATAGTAGAAAAAAATGTTCTCAAGATGTCAAAGGTTCTTGAATTTCTTCTCTGTCTAAGCCAGATTTTGATAAATATTCAGAGTTAACAGGAGGTTGTGAAACATCTTGCCTGGATGAGGCTAATATAGTAGAAGTCTGTATAGGGAACAAGAGTTTTGAGAAGCTTCAACATATCCTAGATTGGTGATGACATGTTGGTAGAAGTATCCACATAATTTCACTATTATAAATTTTCATAATACTACATCTATCATTAGTAGATTACTTTTAAATTTTGCCAGCATATACACTATCTGACTTTGTCAATTAGATGTGTCCTATAAAAGTGCAGCTTAAAGTTGTAAATATTTTTCTCATCTAAACTGTACAAATTTAATGTAATGATACCTCTTGAGCTATAATATAAGTAAAACCAAGCGTGATCTGACTGTAACATGTGGTAGTTGGAACTGATGTCACTATAAAATAAACAGTGGACAATAGTGCCCAATGTAAGAACAATAAAAAGTTTGAGGGAAATACAAGAATTCACTTAAAATATGAAGCTTTATTGTAATGACAATTACTGATTGTCAATTTGACTATATATGGAGTGAACTGCAATGTAGAATTGGAAGGCTCACCTGTGCTCCAGATCTTGAGGCTAAGAGACACAAGTTTCTGACGTGGGTCTTGGCATGGAGACCTTGAGGCATAGGGGCTATGAATCCTAGGAGTCTAAGGCAAAGTGATCTCTGAGTTCAAGGTCATCTGGGACAAAGCAAGTTCCATATCTGAGTGTGGTGGTACACATGTTAATCTGGACCATACCTTCTGCTGGAGACCTATATAAGGACAGCAAAAGAAGGAAACTTCACTCTTTGATTGTTTGCATTTACTTGCCAGCACATCTATTGGGATCTACTAGGCTTGTGGGACTGAGTAACTACTAGATCCTTGTACTTTCCATTCATAGCTGGCCATCATTGGGGAGTTGGATTATAGACTGTCAGTAATCATAACAAATTCCCTTACTATACAGAGACTATCCATAAGTTCTTTGACTCTAGGGGACCCTGACTAATACATATATAATAGAGAAATAAGCACATAATAATCACATACTTTCAGCTCTTTAAACATATCTTTAATAAAACTGCTGTTCAAATTAAAGCAATTTTGATTTAGAAAAACTAGGTAGCATGTATGTTTTATAATGAAGTGATAAGATGAAAAAACAAGACTGTCCATTTGGGTAAATATCTGGAAAATTTTAATTATTTATTTATAGCAGCTTTTCTTTCAGTCACTCAATACACAGAATATCATTGGTAGCTACTTAAAGATGTATATGGATAGATAGGTGAAAAAACAAGTAAATCAGAACATTCCACAAAAGGCATCTATGGGCCTTTCTAGAAAAATTTAAACCAAAAGTCAAATTTTAGGGAGATATCCTCAATTATTGTTTTTGTAACCCAATCATATTATGATACATCAAAGAAGGGCAATGTTGTATATTTCATAAAATAACCATAATTTTGTCAATGGCCCACCCAGGCCTTTTGTTGTAAGGAGTTTTGTTCAACAAAGCACTGGACAAAGGGCAAAAACTTAATGATTTCTGACCCACTAATGTTCTTTGGCCTTTTTTCCCTCTTTACTATATTGGGGGCAAGAAATTGATGGCTTTTTGCTTATTCTTTGGCACAGAGCTGCTGGCGTCATTTTTCTTTAAATCTCTGTGCTTAAATAAGCTCTGGAAAAACTTATCACTATAACTTTCTTATTATTGATAATTAAAGAAACAATAATTTAAGGTTTTGACACATTCTGTTTAGCAGCAGTCACTTAAGTAGAAAGATTTATTGCTAGAGCATTTTTTCTCTGACAAATCACCCAGGAACCCCTTGCTGACCCAGTGAGAGGCTCAGCATGCATTAACTTTTTTTGAACCAGAGAGAAAAGAAAGAAGAGGAGAAGAGAGGAGAGGAGAGGAGAGGAGAGGAGAGGAGAGGAGAGGAGAGGAGAGGAGAGGTCACTTACCCAGAAAACATACAAACTGGGTGAGGCAGAAAATGGCTACACCTCCTTTCTTTACTGTTTTTAGCCTTTTGATAGATTTTAGACAAAAAAGTTCCCTACTAAGAAAGAATTATCCTGTAGAGAAAATGTTACATAAAAGGGGAGTTACAGAAAGGTATATATAATAAGTTCAAAGCAGAGTTTCATACTGTAAGCTCATTATCAGTTCAGAGCAACAGTTTTCACATGGCCTGGTCATATCATAGTGCATAACTGTGGCTTCATCCTTTGAATTGAATGTTTTTCCTTGGACACAAATTTGTCACAAGCCTATCTATTTTTTAAGTATAATGTATGAAAGCTAATTGTATTTCTTATTATGCACACTTTACATTCTATTCTTGATTCTATCATTATACATCTTCCTAGCAAAGCATCTAAAACTACCTCTTAAAGCTGTCTTCTAAAGATTATTTGAATCAAATCAGGAATTCTATGAAATCATTAATTTATCTAAACAGCATTAATTTATAAAATTTCATCTTTATGTTTATTTGCAGGAAGTTTGCTCAATAGGGTTGGCTAATGCCCAGGGATTGTTAAGGTGTATAATGGTGACAAGAAAGGCATATCAGCAATAAGAAGTAATCGTTGCAATGAAGTCTCTTGGGGCCTTGTCTTTTAGAGCTTACCCACTGTATACCATGAAAAGAGGGTAAGGTACCTCCTAGAAGGCTATATTCTAGCCATTGCCCTTACTAGATGGCTCCTGACATAAGGTGTGTAAGGACTTATTGAAAAGCACAGGTGGACAATCATTCAAATAAGATAAAAATTATGAGTTGCTTCTCTATGCACTTGGTAAAACTGCAATGGCAGCTGTATATAGTACATCTGTGTCAATCAAATAGTCAATTTGTGATAGAGAGATGAAGACAAAATACAAATGGTATTGATTGAAAAATTACCACCAGTCATAGATATTCATTCGGGATTGCTGGAATAGTAAGAACAAAGTACAACTGTTCAAAAAACTCTTACTTTTCTTCCAGAAAAAATCATATATAGGCACTACTATTTTGAGAAAATCAGTACCTTTGATTCAAACATACTCATCTACCAAATTGATTTCTCTGAGCAGAACATAAAGCATTACAGATAATAAATAGGTAAGAGTGATGTAATCTATTTGAACATGTTGAGTTTCACAGATACTGTTCTTTTCTTCCTTCAGACTGAAAATTGTTCTGAAATGATTTCTTTACATAATCTTAATGTAGTTTTTTTGTTCTTTCTGAAATTTCTAAAATAAATGTATGCATTTTCTTGGAAAGATTGCATCGTCCATTTTTAGTTTCAAGCCATGTAATTTTGTTGCCAACTGTTGATATTGTTAAAGACAAACTTTCACACGATGGGCAGGAATAAAAGTATTCCCAGGACAAAAAGACTAGCATGATCAAGTTATATATGTCATTGTTGAAGCTTGACTAAAATAGATATACTGACCTCGAGCTATAGATAATATTATCAGCATTATCTGCTGCATCAACACACAGCAGAGCACCATTAAATTCATAAACTCACTAAGTTAGAATACCCAGAGAGCTGTTAGAATTATGCCAAATATACTTCAAGGGTCTTTAAACTTTTTTCTAATTATAATGACTATTATTGTAAATTGTGGAAGTAACACAAATCCAATGGTATTTGGCATGACACTCGAAATGGCTCCTTACTCTTAAATTCTGAACTTCCTTCCACCCCCAGACAGAGTTATTAATTTAACAGTCTGGCAAGCCAAGGATGGGTAAGACTCTGCACAGAGCTTTATCAACCTAAGACATACGTGTATTGATTTTGATAATGCATATTGCATGATGGGTAAGGAAGGCATTCTTGTCAGAATGACCTAAGACAGGCTCAGTCTTGTTTATGAAATTAAAAAAAAAAAAAGGAGGAGAGGTGGAGAGCTTTTTTTGGCTGCTTGGCAAGAATCTGACATTGACCAAGGACAAGAAAATGGGTTTCAGGCAGGAATCTAAATCTTAGGCTTGAACAAAGAAGTAGGCTTCAGACATGAAAATTACTTTTGGCCAGGACAGGAACGTAGGCTCAGATATTGTGGTCATCATGATAAGCCCTTAGAAATAATGATCTTGGGACTGATCATGGAACTTTATTGCCTTGCTTGTTCTTTGACTATTTGTGTTTATTGTCTTGCTTGTTCCTTGACTGTTTGCATGTATTATATTGCTAGTTACTCAATGTAGAACTGACCTTAATACCTGCATGCAATTAAAATGGTATAAAAGCAAAAGAGGATAGGGGATGGGATAGGGGGTTTCTAGGGAGAGGAAATGGGGAAACGGGATGACATCTGAAATGTAAATAAATAAAAAAAATTCACTTATCATTAATTTGAAGTTTGTTCATTTTTTTCTGTGTGAATAGATTACTTCAAATTATCTCTTCTTTATATTTTGAAATTTACTGTCTGTTTAATTTTACATTTCACTTATTATGATCTTCAGTTCCAATTTTTTCTCTGCATTTATTTTACAATTTTTTAAAAAAACCCATGTTTTTTTTTAAAGTTCTTTCACTGTGTATATGCATGTTGTATGTCATGTGTGCACAGGTGTCTGAGTAGGCCAGAAGAGGGGATTTAATCCTTTATTACTGCAGTTAGAAGTGCTTGTGGAATGTCTGTCATAGGTACTAGGACTCTAGTCCTATGAAAGAGAAAGATATCCTCTTAACCTTTGAGACATCTCTTAAGACCTCTATGTTTTACTCTTCTACATCCTTGTTGAATTTTGTTCATTCTTATTTCATTGTGCCACATAATTTTATGTCAATGATAAAACATGTATATCCTTCTGATATCATAAAATTATAATAGATCTGAAAAATTCTTGATAACATTGTACCACTCTAATACAGTTTATGTTTTGCATGTGGATCTGTAGTTGTGCTATTTAAACAACTGGAGTTTTTCCCAATTGTGCAAATGTATAGCACTTAAAATTAATTTTGTAAAGTATAAAATATATATTAAATTAAAAATTAATAAATTACAATGTTATTGATTTACATATTTACTATACATTAAAAACATTTTAGAAAACATGTCCATTCCTTTAAATTATTTACTATAAAACTATTTGCCACGTTCTGATAGCAGCAGTCTCATGCGGGGACCTGACAGAAGGCAGCTATCATACTTGCAGCCATCTTGCATCATATACCCTGACAAGAGATTTGTTTTCAACAGCCTACAACAGCTGGGCACACTCTGATAATATCTTGTTTTATATACCCAGGATTTTCCCTTGGGTGTGTGTGACTTAAAAGCATAATTTATAGGTGTGACTTGAGAAGTCAGACTTATAAAAGGCGAGAGGAAGACAAAAGAAAGGGATGGGAAAACTTGGAACTTGGAGGCACTAGGGACTAAAAACTCAAGACTTGGGACTTGGACTGGGAACTAGGGACTTGGAGAGAAGAGAGATTGGAGAATAAACAGGACTGAATCACACTCTGTCTGATCTCCATTCTTTGCATCCATCCTCACTCTCTCGCTGAACCTTGACCTGTGGACCGGAGCAGCTTGGGGCAGTGTGGGCTCTAACAATTTAGCCCCCAAAGCTTTTGGCAGTGTGGGTTCCAACATTGATAGAGCAGTCCCCAAGAGTCTCATACTTCTGTTGTTCACCATAGCTCAATTTCTTCAAGAAGCTGTGCTTAGTTATTGATTTATACCACCTAGACTTGTGTAAATGTGTTGTATGGCATTTTCCTAACAATAATATTGCTTAATGGTGCATTTTTAAAACCAGGTCTTCAATCTTAAATAATACATAACTACACAAAACTCTCTCTACTATCTTATCTGTCATTTTATAAATTATAAATCTTGGAAATAATTGTGTTAGTTTTTCATGTACTTTATCAAGATCTATTATATTATTGGGCTTTACTTGTTTGGTTTGATGGTATCATGTTTCTGTGATTATGAAAGTTTGTACATTAGCAAAATAAATGTATCTTTCCACCTCTAATTGCATTATCCAGCCTACCCAGAGATTTAGGATAAGACATCCAATGGAATTTTTGTATGAATGATTTCTGAGGCCTGTGTTACTATACAATATGGCATGGCACATAAATTTACAACTGAAATACTGGTTTCTCAGTTCATGGGGGCAAGTATGGGTCTTAGACACAGTAGAGTGATCTTTGAGTATGATTTATTAAATTTCCTGGGTTCATAAAGAATATCATTACACATTGATCAACTCTGGTGAGGCTGGTAAATGGAGTCACTGATAATAGGCATGGGGCATATTGTCTCTGAAGAAATACATCATCCTAAAATCAGTAAGTTCAGTTTGATAACTGAATTAACAGGGACAAATCTAGAACTTTGTACATGAGGGTTAGGCCTGGCCAACGGGTTAGCTGGTACTTAATGCTGTATAGACTGATCACTAATATGCATTTGTTAGCAATGTCTCTCCAACATTCTAGTAGATAGTCTGTAGTTTGTGTCTATGTTTATGATCTGAGAGCAGTGTGTGTTATTCATATGGGTATGTAGGAGATTTCCTGAATCCTGAGTGTACTAGGATCAATCTTGTGTTTGCATTCACCGAAGAGATCCTGACACTTGTTTATTTAGCAAGTGATCCAAAAACAGAGAATCTAGAGGAAGTCAGAGTTGATAAGACTACTATTAAAAGCCTAGTTTATGGACCAGCTGGCTTCTGATGTCATGAGATATGATCTGAAGCCTGGATCCAGGGCAATTTCCCTGAGGTTTCAGAATATAAGTTTCTATTCTTATGTCAGATACCAAAGGTACTGAGCAAGCTTCAAGGACACTAGAATCCAATCAGGTACTGGAATATGACTAGATGTAGTATCTACACGGATTGAACTTGAACCTCAGCTATGAATGTGGGCCCAGTGTGGGAAATATAAGAACTAGAATTACAGGGAGCAACATAGAACATGAGGCCATAGGACCAGACAGACCATGGAGTATAGCATTCGGTCAGTGATTACAGGGGTAAGAACACTCTTCCCTACAACTAAGTCTGTAGGTACTAAGGTTCTCCTGGAATTGGAGTTGGTGAAGACTACTTAATTTTAGGGTTTAGTGAGGCATTATTGGTTATGTTTTTTATGATAATGTTGAATGCTTAATTCACTCTATTGCCCTCAGACTAAGTGTTTCCATGTTCTCTGCTTGAGAGCAAAGGTGAGAGTATACTACTGACCATTTTTATTGTCTTTTGTTTTAAATCTGTACTTTGCTTAGGTGTTCATGCTTTTTCCCTGGATCTGTTAATTCTTCTTGAATAATGTTCATACATAGGTAAACTCAGTAAGATGCTGTTGTCAGGGGATGAAAGTTGGGAAACCTCCTGTAGTATCATATTGTTGAGATCACCCTGACATACTATTTTCATGTATTTAACCATTACATTTCTAGGTATAGTTTACATTCTACCTCCTTGTAATACATGGAAAATAGATTTGAAAAAAAAATAAAAGTAGTAGTTTAGGCAGTTTTCAATCCTAATGGAATAATTATTGATAGTAGATTTGCCTCAAATGACTAATTGTACACCATTCAGATTTCATTTATCCTTAGAAGTCAAATTCATAAAGACTAAGGGGAAATAATGATGTTTTCTGTTTCCAATTTTATTTTCATATTTTTATTGTTTAAGATTATAATATAATTAAATAATTTTCTCCCTTTCCTCCTTCTAAAATGTTCTATGTAAATACTGACCCCCTTGTTTGCTTTCAGATTCTTGATGATTTTTCTTTGTTTTTACATATACAGTATATAGATATAGATGTAAAAATAGTTTCTTTACTGCGGTGGCAAAAGTGAATCTATGAGCTACTAATGCATTCCAATTGAAACCTGATGTCTTTAAAAAATATTAATGCAATGATTTGTCAAAGCTGGCTTGAATTAGAGATGATCATGATGGGTGCAGCATAAATAGAACCACCCTTATTATGTTTTCTATTTAATGTTTGTGGTATAAAGACATAAGTGATTTTAAACACTTAATCTTCTATAGTAATTCTTATACGTTTAAGAAATATGTAGTACAAGTGTTATACTATATACTAAAATTGTCTCAGCATTGTGTTTTAGGTGACCAATACTTTAAAAAAAAACTTGATTAATTAAATAAAATTTTTAAACTTTGTTATGCAAGCTACTTAGTAAAAAATTTACCTTACAGTTTTTTTTTAAAATACATGTGTCTTCAAATAAAATGGAACATATTTTAATTAATATTAAATTTAAATTTATTGGGTTATTACTGTTAAAACCCAATAGCAGCCATTATGCTCCTCCCAGTACCTGCTCATGCAAGTCCTTCCCCCAGTTCCCCTTCTGAAAAAAGAAGAGTAAGCACCACTCTGGTTGTCAACACCCCCCACCCCCAACACACACACACACACACACACACACACACACACACACACACACACACATCAAGTTACTGCAGGACTAGGCACATCCTTTACCATCAAGGACAGACAAGGTTGTTGATTTAGGGGCTCAGCATCCACACAAAGACACACAGGCAACAAGCTCAGTTACAATCACTGCTCCAGTTGTTTACAGGACCCACATAAAGACCAAGCTGCTTATCTGCTACATATTTTCCTTGGGTCTTAGTCTAGCCTGTGCTCACTCTTCTGTAGGTGACTCAGTCTCTGGGAGCTCCCAAGGGTCCAATTTAGCTGACTCTCTTGGTCTTTCTATTGAATCCCTGTCCTCTTCAGATCTCTCAATCTTTCTCACATCTTTTCCATTAGACTCCTCTAGCTCCATCTAATGTTTTGATGTGAATCTCTGCATCACTTTTTACTGGCTGCTGAGTAGAGCCTTTTCCTGGACAGTTATGCTTGCTTCCTCTCTGCAAGCATAATGGAGTATCATTAATAATGTCAGGGATTGGATCTTGGCCATAAGATGGGTCTCAACTTGAGCAGTCATTCCCCATTACCTCAGTTTCTGCTCTATCTTAGTCCCTGTACATCTTTATAGGTAAGGCACATAATGAATCAAAGTTTTTTTTTGGGGGGGGGTGGGTAGGTTGCTGTCTCTATCCTTGCACTGGTAGTTCTAGAGGACTTCTTGCCTACAGGAAGTGACCACTTAAAAATCTGTGTCTCCCACTGCTAGGAATCTCAGCTAGAGTCACCCCCTTAAGTATGGACATCTCCCCATTCCTGATCTTTGGGACTTCCTAGAAATTGCCCCTCCCCAGCCAATGATCTCGTATATTTGATGTCCCCCCAACCTGCCCTGCTACCCCCATACCCTCTTCTACCTGCTTCTCTCCTTCCATCTATATTCAATATCTATTTTGTTTCCTCCTCTGAGAGAGGTTCAAACATCTTCTCTTGTGCCCTCCTTGTTATTTGGCTTCTTTGGGTCTCTTTATTATAGGATGAGTATACTGTATTTTATGGCTAATATCCACTTCTAAGTGAATACATACCATGCATGTCCTTGTGCATCTGAGTTACCTCAGCCAGAATGATATTTTCTAGTTCCACTCATTTGCCTGTGAAATTCATGATGCCATCATTTTTAATAGCTGAATAGTATTCAATTTTCTAGATATACCACATTTTCTCTATCCATTCTTCAGTTGAGAAATATGTAGGTTGCTTCCAGTTTGTGGCTATTATGAAAAAAAGCTGCTATGTACATATTTGAGACAGTGTCTTTGTGGGATGGTAGGGAATCTTTTGCGTATATGCCCAGGAGTGGGTCTTGAGTAATAACTATTAAAAATCTGAGAAACCACCAAATTGATTTCCAGAGTGGTTGTACAAGCTTCTACTACCACCCAGAGTGGAGGAGTGTTTCTTTTGCTCTATAACCTCACTGGAATATGCTGTCTTTTGAGTTTTTGATCTTAGCCATCCTGATGGATGTAAGGTGGAATTTCTGAGTAGTTTTGATTTGTATTCCCCTGATGACTATGGACTCTGAGTGCTTCTTTGCCATTTGAGATTCCTTTGTTGAGAATTCTCTGCTTATCTCTGTACTTCATTTTAAAATTGTATTATTTGTATTTTCAATGTCTAGCTTCTTGAGTTCCTTATATATGAGTTCCTCCTACACATGGAGGGTTAGGAAAGATTTTTCTCCCTATCTTTAGTTTTGTCCTGATGATGGTCTTCTTTGACTTACAGAAGTCTTTCAGGTTCCTAAAGTCCAATTTATTTGTCCTTCACCTTAGTACCTGAGCCATTGTTGTTCTGTTCATGAAGTTGTCTCCTATACCAATGACGTCAAGGTTAGTTCCCAATTTCTGTTCTGTATGTGGAGGTCTTTAATCTGTTTGGACTTAAGTTTTGTGCAAGATGATAAATACAGATCTATTTGCATTGTTCTACATGCAGACATCCAGTTAGACTATCACTATTTTTTGAAGATGTTCTCCCTTTTCCATTGTATGGTTTTGACTTCTTTGTCAAAAATCAAGTATCTGTAGGTATGTGGGTTTATTTCTTGGTCTTCAATTCAATTCCATTTATTCACCTATCTGGTATTATATCAATAATATGAAGTTTTAATTACTATTGCTCTGTAGTACAGATTAGATTCAGGAATAGTGATACCCCCAGTTGATCTTTTATTTTTCAGGATTGTTTTAGCTATCCTGGGTTTTTGTTGTTGTTGTTGTTTATCTGTATACACTTGAGAATTGATATTTCAAGATCACATGATCATCTGTGAAGAATTTTGTTGAAATTTTTATGGTAATTGCATAGAATCTGTAGACAGCTTTTGTTAAAATAGACATATTGATTGTGTCAATCTTGCCAATCCATGAGCAAGGGAGATATTTCCAAATTCTGATATCCTCATCAATTTATTTCTTCAGAGATCTGAAGTTCTTGTTGTACAGATTTTTTGCTTGCTTAGTTAGAGTTACACCAAGGTTTTTAATATTATTTGTGGCTATTGTGAAAGGTACTGTTTCCCTAACTTCTTTCTCAGCCCATTTATTACTTGTGTAGAGGAAAGCTACTTATTTCTTTGAATTAATTTTATATCCAGCCACTTTCCTGTAGGTGTTTATCAGCTATAAGAGTTCCCTGGTAGAATTTTTGGGGTTTCTTATATACACTATCATATCATCTGAGAATAGTGATATATTGATTTCTTCCTTTCTAATTTCTATCCTCTTTATCCTTTTTTATTTTATTTTTGCTCTAGCTAGAACTTCAAGTACTATTTTGAAAAGATATGGGGAGAGTGGCAGCTTTGACTTTTTCCTGATTTTAATAGAAATGTTTTCTTTTCTTCATTTATTTGATGTTATCTATTGGCTTGTAGTGTATTACCTTTATTATCTTTACTTATCCCTGTATATCTATGAGTTTTTCCAAGACATTAACATGAAAGGGTGTTAGATTTTGTCAAATGTTTTTTTTTTTTTCATCAAGTGAGGTGGCTATGTGTTTTTAATTTTTCAGTTTGATTTTATTGTAGATTACATGGATGGAATTTTTTATGTTGAACTGACCCTGAATCCCTGGGATAAAGCCTATTTGATCATGGTAGATGATGACTTTGATGTGCTTTTAGATTTGTTTTTCTGAGTATTTTATTGAGCATATTTGCATCAATATTCTTGAGGGAAATTGGTCTGAAATTCATTTTCTTTGTTGAGTCTTTGTGTGTTTTTGGTTCCTACGGGGATTGTAAGCAGAAAATTCACAAATATCTGTGCCACATTTTTTCACCCATCATGATTTAGGGAGAGAGAATTTTCTTAAGAACATTTATTTGTTGTATAGTTATCCTGTTCCCATTGGTTGGCATACAACTCTAGCATGAGACTTGCCTTCTCCAATATTCATGTTCTAACTTTTCTACCATGATGGAACTTGTCTAGTATTCTTGTCTTAACTTGCCTACCAAGATGTCAGTTTCCAAGGAGGTCTTTGGAACTTAAATTTTACTGGACCACTATTGCTGATAGAAGTCTTATTCCAAATAGTTTCTTATATTGGTGCAGCAGGTGTATTTCTTATGATGGGGTATATCCCAGGTATACCACAAAAGCTTATACACAGGTGCAGATCGTGCTGTTGAGTGGTTGGTTCAGGTCCAAGCATATTGTGGGTAGCTATATAAAACAGTTCTTTTAACTTTTATTGTGATTGATTGCCAGGGTCACAGATCATAACAGAATATGTAATCAATCTTGCATTAGAAAGATTCCTGGTAACAGCCGAAAAACATATACACATATAAAGTTTTCTTATAATGGCAGGCTAGCCAAGTAACTGTTACCTAGGCCTTAACATTTTACCTAGGCCTTAATATTCCATATATGCCTTATTATTTTACCTTGGCCTTAACATTCCTCCATTTTGAGTTGTTCCTAAAAGTCAGATCTTTGACTCTAACATTTGTGATGCCAGTATAGTATATTAGATCTGAAAAATCATAAATTGGACTGTGGGAATGTGCTGTTTAACAAAAGAAAGTAGAATATTAATTATCCAAGATTACTGGTGAGACTCAGCAAAAAGAAGCATAGGGCATCAATCAGGACTATTATGCCCTATGGTTATTATAATACACTCTAGGTGGTATTCTTTGTCATTGTGTATATCTCTTCTTGGAGATCTTGATCATTGTCAGGATTTGGGAGTCTATGTCACTGTAAGTTTAAACATATTAAATTCCATATTCAGTAGATCTCTGACAATTTTGAGGGCCAGCATTTACCTATCTTATCTGAGTTAAACAAACTTTAACTGTTTTAAGCTCTTTGTTCTAAACTTTACCTTGAAAGCATAAAATTGGAGACTAAATAGGGCTTTAATCTTATAATAGTACTTTGTGAAATCATGAGAGCTGATTACATTATAAGCCTGATTTTTTCTTATTCCAATCTATGATGTGTAGTTTATCTGTAGATGCAAATTCATAAAGATGAATAAAATATACTCTCTTTCTATGTGATTACAAATTAGTTCTAAGTGCAGATACAGGAATGGCAAGTTCTAATCAATGTAGATTTGGAGATATTCAAGAAAGAATTGAATGAAACCCATAAAAGAAGAGAGAAAGGGGGATTAATTCTTCATCAAGAAGTAGTGATGTGAAAATAATTTTTATTTACCAGATATAATTGTAGTCAAAGAGACATACGGCTAGAATTCACCCTTTCTAGTTGTTTCTGAACTCTGGCTGGCTGGTTCAACTCAGATGTTCTGGCTCAAACTTCTTTCCAAACTGTCTCATTCATATTGTCTTCTCTAAGCTTCTGACTGAGTTGTTCTACTTGGGAAGACTGCCTCTATATTCCATGAACTCAACTGCTCTGAACTAATCTGAATGTAACTGAACATAATTTCAGTCAACTGAACTTCACCAAACTGAACTTCTCCAAACTGAATTGAGCATAACTGAATTGAATTGAATTGAATTCTCTCTCCATCACTACTCTTTATGTACTCTCTCATTTGTGTGTGTTCTCATGAACATTGAGCATATGCAACCTCTGATTCATTCTATCAAATCTTTCTCTAATTCATTTGACAAAATTTTCTTTCAAGTAGATGTGATTGTTTGGTATTAAAGTGTGTGCTAAAGGCATGTCTGTATTTCATAAAGAGGGATCAATGTTATGTGTTAATGTTGTCTGGTATGTCTGCATTCCAACCAAATCATAGCTTTAGATATGATCCCATGCTAGAGCAGCCATGTTGCTGAATTAAAACTTCTCTACATTGAAAAAAAACTTTGATAAACAAATAGAAACAATAGTAATTAACTTGAATTTGAACAGGGGTAAGATGAATAAAGATGCTTCTGTAAAGAGAACAGTATGGAAAGGATACAAATACATAAAACAAATGGCCTACCATGCAATTGGAAACAAAATCAAGCTACAAGTTATATTTGTGGAGTTATATTATTTTTTTCTTAATTAAAAGACATAAAATGGGAAGTTTCAATTTTAATCAATATCTTTTCTGGTAGGAATGTCTACCTTTAATCTAGGTCATACCTTCTTGTAGTAACCTATATAAAGAATATGTTAGAAGGAAGCTCTTGACTCTTGACCAGCTTGCCCTCACTTGTCATTGTCAAGTTTATGCCATCATGGGTATTAGAGCCTATTTCTTTAGATTATGAAATATACTGAAGAGCAGCTGAGATATTCAGCCTTGTGGACTGAAGAAATAACTCCTGTATTGTTGGACCTTCCATTTGTAGATAGCCATTGTTGGCCTACATATACCATGCCATTTCTAATAAATATTTCACTCTAATACATCACTTGTCTTTATAAAGATAGACATAGTGATAGAGAGATTCATTGTTTATGTTTTGTTTCTCTAGAAAATCCTGACAAATATATTAATTTAAGAAAAACTACATGAACAACAAGATGTACACAGTAGAGAAGACTATGATAGATTTGATGTAAGTAGAATTACCCTTATTTTGTTTTGTATTTAATGTTCATGATTTAAATATGAAAAATGCTCATTGGTATGACTGCTTTATAACAAAAGGGAGGCATTGAAATACTGGGATTCCTTGTACCAGTGTGTAAACTCAGTCTTTTAAAAATAATTCAATTTCTAGAATTTTTCTATGCCAACTAATAAATGGTAAATGTAATCACTTGTAGCAAGTTAGTAATTGTGAATTTAGAGTGACTTTTTTTCTAAAATATTTTCTTGTTAGGTAGTTTTATTTTTAAAAATTACTTTTGGCATAGTTGACATAATCTGATATGATATGTTTAGATGCTGTAATGGTTCAATTGGCATAATTTGAAAAATAATATCCTTGATTCATTTGCCATCACTAAATAAGTTTTTCTTATTAACTCAAATGGATTGAAAGAATTGCAAAACCTTTTTAGGTTTAAGTTGATCAGTTACAGAAAACATTTCAGTATTTCAATGTTAGAATAGTGTATTGTAATCTATTTTATTTTAAGAAAATCTCCTTCTGGTCTGGGCCCAAGCACTGAGCAGATCCCGGGCAGCAGCTCTTTACCCAATCTTACAGAAGCCGGAGAAAGTGGGCCTCCCAGGAGCTCTAACATGGGCAGTATCTTAGGTAAGGATACAGCAACACCTGCTTCAAACAGGGAGTAACTGGGACCCACTATGACCCAGGAATTTACTCCTGGCCTGGAACACTGGTTCTTTCTGGTCTGTGCCCGAGCACCAAGCAGATCTTGGTCCTCAGCTCTAACCCCAGTAGCAACACCCACCCCACACAGCTCTGACACAAACAAAATAATTGGAAATACAGGCTCCAGTCAGTGACAGGGCAGGTAGCACTAAGGAGATCCATATGGCAAAAGGCAAGCACAAGAACATAAGCATCAGCAAACCAGGGTACTTGGCATCATCAGAACTTAGTTCTCCCACACTAGAAAGTCCTGAATTCCCCATATAACCAGGAAAGCAAGAGTCAGATCTAAAATCACTTCTAATGATGATGATAGAGGACTTTAAGAAGGACATAAATAACACTCCCAAAGAAATTGGGGGGAACACAGGTAAACAGGTAGAAGCCCTTAAAGAAGAAACACAAAAATCCCTTAAAGAATTACAGGAGAATACAACCAAACAGGTGAAGGAATTGAGCAAAAATATCCAGGACATAAAGATGGAAGTAGAAACAATAAAGAAATCACAAAGGGAGACTACCCTGGAGATAGAAAACCTAGAAAAAAAATCAGAAGTCATGGATGCAAGCATCACCAACAGAATATGAGAGATAGAAGAGAGAATCTCAGGTGCAGAAGATACTATAGAAAATATTGACACAACTATCAAAGAAAACACAAAATGCAAAGAGTTCTTAACACAAAATATCCAGGAATTCCAGGACACAATGAGAAGAAGAAATCTAAGGATAATAGGTATAGAAGAGAGTGAAGATTCCCAAATTAAAGGGCCAATAAATATCCTCAACAAAATTATAAAAGAAAATTTCCCTAACCTAAAGAATGAGATACCCATAACCATACAAGAAGTCTACAGAATGCCAAATAGACTAGACCAGAAAAGAAATACCTCCTGTCACATAGTAATCAAAACACCAAATAAACAATGCAAAGAAAGAATATTAAATGCAGTAAGGGAAAAAGGCCAAGTAACATATGCAGACCTATCAGAATTACACCAGATGTATCCCCAGATAGTATAAAAGCGAGAAGATCCTGGAGAGATGTCATACATACCCCAAGAGAACACAAATGCCAGCTCAGTCTACTATACCCAGCAAAACTCTCAATTAACATAGTTGGAGAAACCAAGATATTTCACAACAAAACCAAATTTACACAATATCATTCCACAAAACCAGCATGACAAAGGATAATAGCAAGAAAGCTCCAATACAAGGAGGGAAATTATATCCTAGAAAGATCAAGAAAGTAATCCTCTTCCAACAAATCCAATAGAAGATAGTCACACAAAGATAATTCCGCCTCTAATACCAAAGATAATAGGAAGCAACAATCACTGTTCCTTAATATCTCTTAACATCAATGGACTCAATTTCCCAATAAAAAGACATAGGCTAATGGACTAGATATGTAAACAGGACCCAGCATTTTGCTGCATACAGGAAACCCACCTCAGTGATAAAGACAGACTCTCCCTTAGAGTAAAAGGCTGGAAAACAATTTTTGCTAAGAAACAAGCTGGAGTAGTTATTTTAATATCCCTAGCCTGAGAACACTAAGGGAGGGACTCATAGCTCCACCTGTATAGGTAGTTGAGGGTGGCCTTGTAATGCATCAGTGCAAGTGGAGGACCTTGGTGCCTGAAAGTTTGGATTTCCTAGTGTTGGAGTATTCAAGAGCAGGGAGGTGAGAATGGGGGGATAGTGGGAGCCCACCCTCACAGAAATAGAAGGAGGGGGGATGGGATAAGGGGTTTTGTGGGGGAACTGGAGAGGAGAAAACATTGAAAGGCAAATAAATAAAATATCCAATTAAAAAAAAAACAGATAATGGGTCTGGCAATTGTAGTTGAGCAGTCAAGATGTTTTGTCAACAATTTATTATGAGAATTTTGTATAATCCTGAAGAACGTGGTACTGTGGAAGAGGCCCATGGAACTTTAAAAAGATTGGTGAGACATTCTGTTGCTGAGACAAAAAATGATGCCTCCCTGTGAGCTTGCTGAGTGTTCTGATAAGGGTGACTCAAGAGCTGTATTGGACTTATGTTCCTGACCCACCTTTGCTTGACTATATCCCAGATGGGACAAACTTCCTTGCCTCAAGATTTTAGACCTTGTGGGATTGAGAATCAAAAAAAGAAATTATGACTTTTGTATTCTTCTTACAGGTGCCCAGCTATTAGGACTCAATCATGTACTGGTCTAGACATCAATCCAGTGTGAGGAATTACAGTCTACTTTTGGAAGACTGGATCTGGACTTTGTCAGAGACATATTTGGAAGCTAGCTGTAGCTTGCTATGATGTTAGGATAATAAGAGATAATATTGGTACAGGATCTGGATTTCAAACAAGGATCAGTGCATGTTTTAAGGCTCTTGTAATTGTCAAGCTAAAATTGGTTTTGTCTCTTCTACAGCATTTATTGTAAGTTGCATTGACTGTATAATTTCCAATTATACATTGACTGTATATTTCCAATATCATTAGAAAAACGTTTAAAGACACCTGTAGGATATTTGGCATAATCCTAACACCTCTCTGGGTGTGTTAAGTTTGCATAGTGTGATTATGAATTTAAAGAATGCTGCTCTGTTGACCTTTGATGCTGCAGATAATGCCAATGAAATTATCCATGACCTGAGCTCAGTATTTCCATTTTGAACAAACCTCAGGAATGGCATATATAGCTTGACCAGGCTAGCACTTCTTGTCCTGGGAATATTTTTATTCCTGCCCATCATGTTAAAGCTTATCTATAACAACATCAGTATGTTGGCAGCCTAAGTACATAGCCTAAGTACATAGTACAAATGGACCCCCAGACAGAGTTATTAAATTAACAGGCTGACAAGCCAAGGATGGGTAAGATTCTGCACAAAGCCTTACCAATCTAAGACAGAAATGTATTGACTTTGATAATGCATATTCCATGACCAGTAAGGAAGGCATTCTTGTAAAAATGACCTAAGACAAGATCAGTTTTGTTGATGAATTAAAAATAAGAGGAGAGGTGGAGAGCCTTTGGGGCTGCTTGACAAGAAGCTGACATGGGCCAAGGACAAGGAAAGGGGCAGCTTGGCTGGAATGTGACATTGGCCAAGGACAAGGAAGTAAGCTTCAAGCAGGAATCTGACATTAGACTAGAACAAAGAAGTAATTTCAGGTATGAGTCTAAATTGTAGGGTACAACAAAGAAGTAATCTCAGTCAGGAATCTAAATATTAGGCCAGAACAAAGAAGTAATTTCAGATAGGAATCTACATTTTAGGCTAGAACAAGGAAGTAGGTTTCAAACATGAAAATGACCTTGGGCTAGGGCAGGGAAGTAGGCTCAGACACTTTGATCATCCTGATAAGCCCTTAGAAACAGTGATCATGAAGTGTTCACTTAACTGGGTTTGATGTCTTGCTTTTTCTTTGACTATTTGTGTTTATTGCTTGTTCCTCAACTATTTGCATCTATTGTATTGCTAGACCCTCAACTTAGAACTGACTTTAATACATGCATGCAATAAAAATGGTATAAAAGCATAAAGGAAGAGGGGCTATAAGATAGGGGGTTCTATGGAGGGGAAATGGGAAAGGGGATTGCATCTATGTTGTAAATAAATTAAATATCCAATAAAAAACAAATAACAACAACAACAAAAAAAGAAAATCAGTGTAAAAGGTGTCCTATTACCTAGACCTGGAAGGTATATATTACCTATATAAAGTGCTTGTTATGAGACAATATTTTTTCTTGACACTTTACCTTCTCATTCTTACAATCTTCTCTTGATTATCACACACATTTTTGCTATGCTCTGAGGGGAGAAAGTGGACATTTAAATAACATCATGTTTTTATTTATATGTGTACATGTGCATTTGTGTGTGGGCATGAGGACATTAGTACAGTGCCTGAGGAGAGTGAATAAGAGCTCTTTGTATCTTTGGGTCCATTGTAAGTGGGATGAGAGGCCTTTGGCAGTGGCCCAATATGGGTGCTGGGAGTTGAGCTTGTTTTCCATGAAATAGCAGTGGGTTCTCTTAATCATGGGATCATCTATCCAGCCCCAATAAAATACATTTTTAAAATTGAATTTGTGTATAGAACTTTGTTCAGCACCTGAAGTTTTAATGAGAATAAACTTAGGACATAATGTTACTTAGAATTGCCCTTATGGATAAATCTTCTGAGATCACATCTCATTACTTTTTCTGAACTTTTGATACATTCAGGAAACAGGAAAAAGTCAGTATCTTCTTAATTATAGAAATAATGAAATCACCTCATTGTTTACCAGTGTTATTGCCTACTTTTTGTATTCTATTAAAAATGATAAAGTAGCAAAGTAAAAATAATGTACTTTTGTAAATAACTTAGATGTATTGTTATGGCTTCCCTTTTACATTTTGAACATGAATATATAAGGAAATATATTGACATATACTCCATGAACTGGGAAGATGCTCACACAAAAATATTTAAAGCCTCGGTTTTTAAAATTATGCTTGGCTTTACTAAGGTATGGAAAATCATGTTTATGTTCAATGAGTTTTTGCTTATCTCAGTTATTTTCAGATAATTCCATTTTTACTTCTAGTCAGAATCTTTTTGCTTGTCATATTTAATTGAGAGCAAGAGATCAAGTCACACATCAGTACAAAGACCATCAGTAAAAATGTCATATCAAAATGAATTAAAGTAAATGGATTTATAGACTATCAGTGCTTCTGTCAAGATATTTTATTTCTTGGCTCTCACATACCATATGTATGAAATGTCTATCATGTCTTTTTTTCTGATGTGATATATGCATCAACAATTATAGCAATGGCTTAACAATGTAAAATCAATTGGCATAAACCTGTAATAAATTTATGTGTAAACCAGTGCAACTATAAGCATACAGATTAATTGAACAAAACACCAATTATAGAAGGAAAGACAGAAAGTAATTAGTTATTGTATAATAAGTAGAGCGTATCAAATTGAAATGGAAAAATTATAAACAGTCAAGTATGTTAAGATAAATAGTCATATATGTATGTAAAATATTTGCTTTTTAATTTCAGTTTTTGCTGTATTATTTTTTCTCATTCTCTCTTTTGTAATTACACAGACTTTGCTTTTATCCAAGGGTAAAAGTGAATTTTTTAAAATGTAGTCTAGATACCAGCCAGAAGCCAGAAATACATTCTACCCTGGACCCTTAGGCCACAGCTGGTAGGATCTCAAAAGAATTTACTCCAGGTGACCCACAATGAAGATGCTCTTCTATGAATCAGAGAAAGCAACAGAAACCAAGGAACATGACACACAATAACAAAAACAAGACCAAATATCAGCACCCAGAATTATAATCAGCCTAAAGCCAGAGGTCTAGAGGTCAGAATAAAAACAAAATCAGTAGCAGCTAGAAAAATTATGTCTCTATTCAAGAATAGCAAGCCTATTGCAGTAGACACTGAGAAATGCAGTATAGCTGAAACACAAGATAAAGTTTTCAAAATAGGTATCATGAACATGTTACAAGTTTTTAAACAAGATATGAATAAATCCATTTACAAAATCTATGAAAACCAAAAAGTGGAAAAAAATAAAGAAGCAGTTCAAGATGTGAAAGCAGAAATAGAGTCATTACATAATCTAGATGAAAAGAAATCTAGAAATAAAAACATTTAGGAAGACATACAAGAACCTCAGTGGCAAGCCTCACCAAGAGAATACAAGGGATAGAAGAGAGAATCTTAAGCAAGAAAGAAAAATGGATACTCCAGTCAAAGAAAAGATTAAAACACAGTCAAACAGCAAAACAAAACAAAAACAAAACAAACAAACAAAATAACTGTGGCACAAAACACCTAGGAAGTCTGGGATATCAGGAAAAGAACAAGTCTATGAATAATAGGAATTGAAGAAGAAAAAAAAAACCCAGGTCAAAGGTATAAAAATATTTTAAACAAAAACATAGAAGAAAATTTCCTTAACCTAAAGCAGGAGATGCCTATTCAGGTACAAGAAGCCTAGAGAACACCAAAATAGATGAAACCAGAAAACTAACTTCCCTCAGCACCTAAAAATCTAAAGTAAATATACAGAACAAAAAAATGTTAAAAACTTCATGGGAAAATGAGCAAATAAATAGACTGACCTGCTAGAATGATACTAGACTTTTGAATAGAAATGCTGAAAGACAGAAGGTCTGGGTAGATGTTATACAAACTCTTAGAGGATACAGACGCCAGATCAAACTACAATATCCAACAAAACTCTCACTGACAATAGATGGGTAAAAACAGGCACTTAATGATAAAACTAAGTTTTAGCAGTATCTATGTATAAACCCAGCCTTATTGAAAGAGCTGGAAAGAAAACTTCAAGCACCTAAGGTTAAACACACCAAAAAAAAAAAAATGGAATAAATAACATTAGATTAGAAAATTAAAAGAGGGCTGGAAAAAACCCACACTACATCAATAAAATAACAGGAATCAATAAACATTGCTCATTGCCAACTCTCAACATCCTTGGTCTCAAAGTCCTCCCACCTCCCACCCCCCAGAAAAGACACCAATTGAATAGATTCAAACACAAGATCTGTTCTTCTGCTATATCCATGAAATACAACTTTACAAGAAGGATATTTAGGTGGTTTGAATATGCTTGGCCCAGGAAGTGGCACTATTAGAAGGAGTGGCCTTGGAGAAGGTATGGCCTTATTGGAGGAGGAATTGTGTCACTGTGGGGGTTGGTTTTGATATCTTCATCCAAGTTGCCTGAGGACAGTCTGCTCCTGACTTAATTTATATGAAGACGTAAATCTCTCAGCTCTTCCAATACCATGCATGCTTGGATGCAGCCATGCTTCCTATGTTGATGATAATGGACTTATATGAACCTATAAGCCAGCCCCAATTAAATGTTATCCTTTATAAGAGATTTCTTGGTTGTGGTAACTGTTCACAGCAGTAAAACTCAAACTATAACAGATATATATCACCTCAGGATGAAACTATGAAAAGAGCAATTCTAAGCAAATGAATCCAAGAAGCAAGCTGGTATATCCATTTTAATATCTGAAAAAAGAGACTTCAAACCAAAACTGATCAGAAAAAAGGAAGAAAGAACAGTATATTATTATCAAAGGAAAATCTACCAAATGGAAATTTCAGTTTTGTCATCCAGGCAAAAATATATAAAAGAAATGCTTGGGATAAATAAATAAACCAAAATAATAGAAAATATTATACAAAATTTCACCAAAATATAAAGCAATATACTTTCTTCTCAACAGCTCATGAAATTTTCTGCATAATTGATCACATATTTGGACATAAAGCAAGTCACATCACACATACGAGAAATTGCGATAAAACTATGTTTTATCAAATCCTATTTGACTACACTGGATTAAAGTTGGGTATCAGTAGAATAGAAACAACAGAAAGGTTACAAACTAATGCAAGCTGAACTAGTCACTATATTAAAATGTGTCACGACTGAAATTAATAGAGAAGTTATAATGTTTTTAGAATTGAATGAAAATAAAAACAAAATATACCAAAACTTATGGGACTCATTAAAGGCAGTTCTAAGAAGTGAAACGCTAAGTGACTAGGAAAAAAAATATATATCTTATATTAGGACCATAAGAGCACACCTAAAACGCTAGAATAAATAAAATAACATACAAAAGTAGATGGAAAGAAATAATCAAACTGAGAGCTGAATTCAATGGAAATATAATACTAAGAATAAATGAAAGTTTGTTCTTAGAGAAAATAAATCACATTGACAAACTCTTATCCAAATTAAAAGGCTGAGTGAGCATTCCAATTAACAAAGTCAGAAATAAAAAGGAGAACATAATAATAGACATTTTTGCGTTCTGGGAATTGGCACCCAAACCACTCAGAAACAGATCTCAGTCAACTAGGATGGTTTCTTCAACGCCACATTCCAAAACTGATTGGTCAGGGACATCAATCAGGCTCAAGACATTGTGTTAAGATCCTACTGGGTTTTCAAGCCCGAGATCTACAAACATCTGTGCCTAATTATTCCACCAATCATGATTTATGGATAGGGGATTTCCTTAGTGATGCTGTTGTACATTTATCTTCTTCCCATTCATTGAAGTACTTAACTATGGCAGAGAACTTGCCTTCTCTAAAATTTATGTCTTTGCTTGCCAACCAGGATGTCAGTTTACGCACATACATGTCTCTTTCTTCCAAGTTGATGTCAGTTCCTAGAGAAGTCTTGGGAACTTATACTTTACGTAACCACTACTCAAAATGAAACTCGTATTTAAAAATGTTTCTTATATTGGTGAAGGTGTTTCTTATATTGGGGTCCATTCCAGGGTCAGCTTATAAAAGGAAATATCATAAAAGCATAAACACAGGTGCAGGAGAAGCCCTGGTGAGTGATTGGTTTGGGTCCAAGCTTATTGTGGGAAACTATACAAAGCAGCTCTACTGATGTCTACTATGGTTGTTTCCAATGCACAGAACATAAGAGAATATGTAATTAACTTGGCATTAGAAAGTTTTCTTGTAAAAACAGAAATATATGAGAAATTTTCCTTATAATGGTAGGCTCGGCAGGTAACAGTTACTGAGGTGTTAACATTCCATCTAAGCCTTAATATTTTGCCTAGGACTTAACAACAGAAAATCCAGAGAATCTTAAAGGCCTGTGCTTCAAAAAATGGAAAATTTAAAAAATATATAATTTTCTTGGTAGGTACAAATTACCAAAGTTAAATCAAGATTAAGCAAGTGATTTAATCACACCTGTAATGCCTAGTGCAATAGAAGTATTAAGTAAAAGTCTCTCAACCAAATAAAATCTCAGGGACAGATGGTTTTAGTGAACAATTCTAACAAACTTTCAAACAAGAATAATAAGATTTTTAAAGAGTGTACATTAAGAAAACAAATACACAATCTTAAAAAGGGGTGCATATTTAAAAAGAATTCTCATAAGAGAAAATCCCAATGGCTGAGGAATGTTTCAATAAATGTTCAACCTACTTAGTCATCAGGGAAATACAAATCAAAACTACTTTTAGATTTCATCTTACAATGCCAATAAACAAATGACAGCTCATTCTGGTGAGGATTTGCTGGCAGTTATGAAATCTTGTACAGTCACTATGGAATTCAGTGTGGCAGCTCCTCAGGAAGCTGGCAATGGATCTACCTCAGGATCCATTCTTGGGCATGTACCCAAAGGGTGTTTCATTCTGTCACAGAGACACTTGAGAACATGTAACCATCGTTGCTTTAATTATAATGGAAAACAACCTAGAGGTCCATCAAAAGGGTGAATGAATAAAGAGAATATGTTACCTTTACACAATGGGATATTATTCAGCTTCTACAAATAATAAAAATAAACAAGTAAAATGAAATTGGAAACTATATGGATGGAGCTAAGATAATCATACAAAATATGGTAACCCAGACCCAGAAAGACAGATGTGGTATGTATTCACTTGTATATGGCTATCAGATGTTAAGTCATTGATAAGCCGTCTATAAAACATATAACCAGAGATTACATATAGGATAAGAGCCTAGGTTGGAGCAATTGGTCATTCTAGGAAGGAGAAGTAGAGTATATTTTTGTGGATGGATAAGAAGAAGATGGAGGATAAAACAATAATGTCGCCTTCATTTGTGTGTGTGTGTGTGTGTGTGTGTGTGTGTGTGTGTGTGTGTGTATACATGGTTGTTTCTTCATGAGCTTTCCTCTGTTCAGTGTCAACATTAGCATGTGTAGAGATATTTACCAGTTCATCTCATATTTAGACAGTCATGTTTATGAGACTATAGGGATGTAATATTCATATTTAGTCATGTTTTTGAAACTTTATGGATATAACTTTTGACACTTCCAGGAGAAACAATTTCACTATTACTTTAGCTCTTAAAATCTCTCTGGTCCTCTGTTCCTTCTTTCACAGTGATCCCTAAGCCCTAGGTTCAGGAGGTGTGTTGTACCTGCACAAGTAGTGACTGGGTTCCATAGTTTTGTTTTGATTGGTTGGAGTTTTCTCTAATGGTCTCCAGCTCTTACAAAGAGGAGGTTACTAAATGAGTGGTAAGAACTATCTTTATCTGTTGGGGTGAAGGTCTGACATTTTGAATGTAGTTAGGCATTATTCAAGTTTAGTAAAATCTGTGTTTGTTGGTTATCTTCCAAGATACAATACTTCACTTCACTATCCCTTGGTAGTTGGCTAAGTTTCCAATATCAGGCACGATTTCTCTCTTATTGAGCAGGTTGTAAATCCTCTTAGAAAGCTGTTGCTATTGCCAAGGTATGAATTAGAACAGTGATTGCACACTTCAGAATTTTCCAGCTGAAAATAAGTAGTTTCTGGTGAACTTTAAATGGGATAAAAACATAAACTTTTTTTCCAAAATAATTACTGTTACATGGCACATAAGGGATCTGTTAATTTGCTCATGTGATGAAATCACATCTGGTAGAACAGCTCCATTTGGATACTCCATTTTAAGCATGATATTGTTCACTGTGGCTTCACCGTTCATTTGTATTCCATTTGGGACAATCAGGTGACTTGAATGGATCTTTGACAAAAAAATCATTGTTTCTACATTTTCTGAGTCCATAATGATGACATTAATCTCTTTAATAATTTCAAAATTTTGATACTATATCTGAATTACTGTTTTATTTTCTCTAAAGAAAAAGTTATATTACTCTTTACTTACTGTTTTCTGCCATGAGGGCTTACACTCTGTAGCTCCAGGTACCAAGGTCAGAATTTCACCAACTTATGAGTTTGACTGTTCTGATTATGTATTCCAGAACTGGGGGAATAGCTCAGAAAGAATATGGGACCCACTGGGTTCACATTGAGATTAAACTACATTGATTCCCTTATTTCTACAAGCCTCTAGTGGTCAATGGACTACAGTAATGTTCTTAGGTCTTTTAACACTGACATCAGGTAAGAAATAGTGTCATATAGTTCATGAATGGCAGTATCTCAGTAAGAAATTCCCTCAATGTCCTGTGGCATCTCATGAGAGATTTTAATTGGGTTAAATGGGGTGGATTGCTGAACCATTTTATGATATGAGCACTAAACTAAGATAAATGAATGAATGAATTGTTTTCTAACATGCACATGTTCATTGCCTCTCTGCTCTTGGCTGTAGATGTGGCTAGTTGTTTCATGTCCCTGCTACTGTGACATCTTTGCAATCAATAGTGGACTGTAAAATGGATTTTGTGAGCTGCATAAGTCCTTTTCTCGATAAATTGTCATTGTCAAAGTATTTAATCACATCAGTAGGGTGAAAGTTAGACACCACTCAGCCATTTGAATACCTCTAAACGTTTGAATCATTTCCTACATAATATATGCAGCCAAATGTGTTTGCTTAAACTATTCTAATACTGTCCATCTCATGTTACATATTTCAGTCAACAAAACAATATTTTAGAGCTTTTCATAACACTGTGTTACAACATATTTTAGATCATCTGTTTATTGTGTCCTTAAAAAAATTTGTCTTATCCAGTTTTATGCTCTTTTAGTAATCATGGTACATCCTTAAAACATGTCTGCAAACATTTCATTAGATTTCTGAGTGTATTAATGAAATCATCTAAATAAAACTTCTTGAAATTGTAGCACAACATATTGTATGTTACATTTCACACCTTTCTTTTGGAAATCTACTGAAACATAAGTTTATTGGTAAGTTTAAAAGCAGAGGCTTGTTTAGATGTGTTCTGATGAGAATATACATTGTATAACAGGGAAACTACCTCAAAAGAGGCACTCTAATTTCTTCAGGTAATGTATGTAATTGAATTCAAAAGTCATTTTCTTGATATTAACAAGACTTAATTTCTCATCATTGTGTGTATGTCAGATTTAGTTGCTAGGTCACATTTGCTAGTTTAAATACAAATATAACCTTGAGACTGGGGATGTAGACAACTCTTAGGTGCTAAGTATGGTCCCAAACTAGAATTTGATATTTGCAAACAAGAGTATTCAATCCTCCTTTTATTGATATGTGTTATGTTTCTGCATTCCAGAACTGCAAGCAAAGACTTTGCTTTAAGTTGCTACATCTGTGCTTATTTGATTTTCAATATTTGGAAAATCAGCTCAGCACATCATTTTAATTTTTTTCTGAATCATTCCTTTGTGTTAATAGATCATGACATTAGCATTTATTATATTGGTTTTGGACATATAATTTGGTTCAGGTTTGTGGTGAGAATGAATAATCTACCACAAAATGTAAATTTTGTCAGTGTCTATGAATATTCACCTCTCTCATGTATACGTTTGGTATTAAAGTCTTATGTAAAAGATTATGCTAATCTACATTTGCTGCGTATATTACACTAACAGAGAACTTTACACAGTGCTCACATTAATATCCAGTCTCATATGACTGAATAGAAATTATAATTGCTACATATGTGTACACTAATATACACTACATTTTTTTATAGTTATGTTTATGGGATTGCATCTATATGTATTCTTTTGCCTTAATTTATATTTTTCTAATAAGTAATGGACTTAAGGTTTTCCTATAAATATTTACATTATAATGTAGTTTTGAACATTTTATGTATATTAAATTTGTTCTCGATCACTCAAGAGACGCTGCCACCTCCTCCCACGCAGCAGCCCTGTTTTTCCGCTCAGGTTGAATCAACCAAAGCGATGGTTATGGAGAAGCCTAGTCCCCTGCTGGTCGGGTGGGAGTTTGTGCTACAGTACTACACTCTGTTGAACCAGGCCCCGGACATGCTGCACAGATTTTATGGAAAAAACTCTTCCTATGCCCACGGGGGCTTGGATTCCAATGGGAAGCCAGCAGATGCAGTCTACAGGCAGAAGGAAATCCACAGGAAAGTGATATCACAAAACTTCACCAACTGCCACACCAAGATCCACCACATGGATGCTCATGCAACTCTGAATGATGGGGTGGTGGTCCAAGTGATGGGGCTGCTGTCCAACAACAACCAGCCTTTGCGGAGGTTCATGCAGACCCTTGTCCTTTCTCCTGAGGGTTCTGTTGCCAACAAATTCTATGTTCACAACATCTTCAGATACCAAGATGAAGTCTTCGGTGGCTTTGTCACAGAGCCTCAAGAGGGTGAATCCGAGGAAGAAGTAGAGGAACCTGAAGAAAGACCTCAGACACCAGAGGTGGTGCCTGATGATTCTGGAACTTTCTATCATCAGACTGTCAGCAATGACTTGGAGGAGGATTTAGAGGAGCCTGTTGTGGAACCGGAGCCAGAGCCAGAGTTGGAGATGGAACCTGTGCCCGACATTCAAGAGGATAAGCCTGAGCCTGCATTGGAAGAAGCTGCTCCCAAGGATGTGCAGAAGAGCACTGCCCTGCCCCTGGCAGACGTGACCCCAGCATAGGAGGACTCAAGGACATTTTCTTGGACATCTATGACTAGTAAGAACTTTTCTTCCAGAGGGGCTGTTCCAGTGATGGGGACACCACCTCAGGTGGTCAAAGTGCCAGCGTCACAGCCCAGTCCAGAATCTAAGCCTGACACTCAAATTCCACCACAAAGGCCTCAGAGAGATCAGAGAGTTCGAGAGCAACGGATCAATATCCCTCCTCAGAGAGGACCCCGACCAATCCGTGAGGCTGGTGAACCAGGAGATGTGGAACCTCGAAGGATGGTGAGGCACCCTGACAGTTACCAGCTCTTCATTGGGAACCTGCCACATGAGGTTGACAAGTCGGAACTGAAGGATCTTTTTCCAAAACTATGGGAACAACTTGGTGGAGCTGCACATCAACAGTGGAGGGAAGTTACCCAACTTCGAGTTTGGTGTGTTTGATGATCCTGAACCTTTTCAGAAGGTGCTTAATCAAAGGCCCATCATGTTCCGAGGCGCTGTTTGCCTGAATGTGGAAAAGAAGAAGACTTGAGCTGCCAGGGAAGGCGATCACGGGGATAACCGCCTTCGGGGACCTGAGGCCCACGTGTTGGGCCAAGTGGTGGGATGAGAGGCCCTCCCCACGGAGGCATGGTGCAGAAACCAGGCTTTGGCATGGGCAGGGGGATTACAACTCCAAGGCAGTGAAATGCTTGGCTCAGCTCTCCACACAGTACACAGCCCTGGCTTCTGCAGAATGGTGAATTCCTTCAACCAGCCTTTGGTGTCTCGGAGTAGTCTATTATAAACTGCTTGAGTTTGTACAATTTAAATTTCGCTTATGTTCATGGTGTGTGCTCCCCAACCCCCTTTCCACCCTCAACCATTTAGTCCTTCATTCCCAGTTTTCTGGAATGATACTTTAGGAGGAATATATTTGTACAGAAGAAGAGGAAAGACTAAGCTTCCTGCTCTCGCTGCATACACAGACTGGAGTTTCAAGGCCATTCCCCAGAGAAGTGTGTCTCAGTTTCACTGACAATGGATGTTTCGTCTGTTGAGAGACAAAGGATTTGATAAACATTTTGGAAGCAGGAAAAATCAAGTCACGACTCCTTTCTGGTGTGGAAAAATTGCCTTTTGGCAACTGCCATTGGGTCTCTACTGGTGTGGCTAACTGAATAAAAGGTGTTTCCAGAACTTTGTTCTTTTGACATGTGATTACCAAACAATTCTAAACCTCCATTTTTACCATTGAATTTTAAATTGTCAATGTCTAGGACACAGCTAAGGACTTTTGTTGAACTGTTAGATTTTTTTTTTTTTTGAGGTAGAGTTTCATGTTTCATTTGTATTTGTGAAAAACAAAGAGAAGAAGAAAGAAAGAAAGAAAGAAAGAAAAGAAAAAAATAGAAAAAAAAAAGGACAAAAAATTTCCAAGAGGGGAAAAAAAAATCTGATAACAAAACTAAGCAAAACTGTGCCTTCCATTTATCTTTGATTCCAGTCCCGGCAGTTGTTTAAAGAAAAGTAATAAAGACTCTAGATTTGTTTTCAGATTCAGAGTATGTGGGGGAACTGTAGAATTTTTTTGATCACGTGTATGTGTCGTGTTAACATTGTTCTGCCTTATCCTAAAAATCACGCCTCAGACTGGGATGCTTTTGAGGAAGGTGCTTCTGTGAGGCCTGTGACCTCAGTGGCTCTGTGTGCCATGCTCTGCTCTGCTGTCTGTCTGGGTTCCTGGCAGGCCATAAGAAAAATTTGGTTGAATATTGAACTTGGCTAATGTGCTCCAGGGTCTGCATTTTTTTCTTTAAATCATAGCCATATGATAAATTTTCTATTTTGTTACAGTTCTCTTTTACTGATGGACATGCAGTGGGTGTTTCTTGGGAAAAGGCCAATTTTTATTAAAATATTTCTGGAAAAAATAAAAGAAAAAAATAAATTTGTTCTCATTTGTAAATATAATATAATATAATATAATATAATATAATATAATATAATATAATATAATATATATAATATAATATTTTAAATCTGTTGGCCTATTTGAATGTTATGGGGATGGTCTGTGGTTTTGTATAGATTAATTAAAGCTTTAGTATTTCACATTCATATTGACAATGCATAGGTTTTTGAGATTCTGTTGTGTGACTTTTTTTTGTTTCGTAGACATATGCACAAATGTCTGTTTATTATACCTAGGGTACCAATGCCAAACCAAAGAATTAATTCCACACAATATAGCTCAATAAATCAATACTTTTCCTGTGGATAGGAGGAAAACTGAACAGAACTCATTTATAGGAGCATAACTGAAGGGTTACTTACCAGCGTGAGTCAAAGACAACTTCCACTAAACCTCACTAAAAAGCCCAACCAAGCTCAAGCAAAGACTCAGAAACACTGCATTTCTGGAGCTGTTAGATCAACATTTGGGCAGCTTGGCCAGAAGAATGCTTATTTACTCAGCAATGATTTCCTGCCTTTATCATCTTCAAGAGGATCTCTGTGAATCTTGGATATATCTGAAGCTCATACACCTCATATGTTTTATGAAGTTTCTGGACCACCTGAGACTCCATTTTCTCTCCAGTTCAGGTTATTTCAATGTGAAGAAGTAGCTTCACAATAGGCAGAAAACACTGTTACTTTCATTCTGTCCTCATGGCTATCAAATTGACCTAGCTAGCATTGTTCACTAATAAGTCATCCTTTTTCTTCATTGAAATGTAGTGAAAGCATAAAACTAACATCAAAAAAAATGCATAGATCAGTTTCTAGATTATTTTTGCTTTTAAATTTTAATTTGTTACATTTTGTACAACTAAGATTGTTTTTCTATTATTCAGCATACCGGTATTTGTAGTTTTCTTTTTCAAAGTATATGTATTTTTAATATTTTTGACTCTAGTTAAATATTTGACATTCCATAAAGATGTCAGAATTGAAAATATTTTTATAATATTGAGTTCAATTTTTTAAATCACCCTGTCATTATGTTTTCTTTATAATATTGGCCATAAGTTTGTGTTTGTTGATACAAAGACAATTTTCAATATAATATTTTATTTTGTTGAACTGATTGCAGAGCTAGAAAGTATTACAATGAATGAGATATACAAAATATTTCTCTGAAAATTAGGCATGTGCTATTCATTTTGCTTTTTATTAAGTACAATTTAAATTTGTATTAAAATATATATTTTCATATAATAGATTTTGATTATGTTTTTCCAATTTCTAACGCCTCTGAGATCCTTAACTACAACACACCTATTTTCACACCTGTTCTCTCTTGTTCTACCAGGAAAAAAAGAGACAACTAGAAACAAATAAGCAAATCAGGATAAAATAAAACAACAACAAAAGAAAAAGAAAAGAAAAAGCCCAAGAAGCACATATAAGTGAAGACAGGTGAAGAGACACATACACTCCCACAAACAGAAATCACACACAAAATACAAAATCAGAAATCCATATATAAGTAAAATTCTTATCCCTCCAAAAATACTATTGAGTTTGTTTTGTGCTCGGAATCTACTGGTGAGTATAGGACCTGCACTGAAGTACAGTTTATATACTCAGTGAAACTGCATTGGACAAAGCTGATTTTCTGTTTGAAAGTGTTTGACAATGGCATCTGGGAGAGGTATGGAGCTTTTGCCACCTTCTTATTCTCATTAATTGGACCTCATCTAGCTTAGACCTGAGAAGGCCACAGGGCATGTCAGCTCTGTGGTGTTAGAAGACTTTGATTACTCTGTATCTTCTATCCTCTCAGGATCTTACAGTTGTAGCATGTCTTCTTTTGAAGACTTCTCTGAACCCTGAGAGGAAGGCATTTCATGGAGACATCCCTGTTAAGACTGAGGATTTTTAAGATCTCTCATCCTCTACACATTGTCCAGTTCTGAGTCTCTGTGTTATTTTCTATCTGCAGCAGGTGGACGCTTCTCTGATAATAGCCTAGCAAGACCATAATCTATGAGTATATCAGAATGACATTAAGAGCCATTTTATTGCTATGTAAATTAATCAGGCAGTAAGTAGTATTTGGTTTACTGTAGGGCAATGGGTTCCAAATCACAGATGGCCACAGTGTCAGGCATAGGTTCCAAATTACAGAGTGGGCCTCAAATCTAATAAAATACTTGTTGGTTGCTCTCAGAGCTTTTATGAAATGAATTGATATTTACCTTCCTCCTTTGGTAGTATGAGGAGTGCCTTCTAGTACCATCAGCACTAGTCAGAATGGGTGACGGCTCTATTTAAGCAACAGCTTGATTCCTCCTGGTTCAATGATTTATGTAGGCAGTATCATCAGCAATAGGGCATTATCATTGGTTTGTGAAAAACAAAGGTATTTGCAATAGCCTGGATTGTTTGTAGGGATGCATATGTCCCTTTTGGTCAACAACTCACTTATATACAACCCATTCCTGCCACTGAAGGGTTTCATTTGGTATTGAGTGGTGTCCGGTTGGAGTTTTATCTCCCCCTTTATATGGTGATTCCATTTAGATATTTTTCATATGCGTATATATTTTAAGAAGATTCTACTGTGATAGGTTTTCATATGACCCCACAAATGGCCCTTAGTTAAAACTGTTCCTCCCCATAGACACTTATCCAACCCTTGCTGTTCCTTTTTCATCTCTATTTAGTCTTCACATCTAATCCTCATATACACTCACACATAACTCTATATTCTATTTTTCTCCTTGGAATAGTCTTCCCTCTACTTTAGTTCTTTACTCTTTACCTAACTTCTGTGGTTATCTGGATTGTGACTTGTTTATCAAAGTCTTAAATGCTAATATATATAAGCAATCATCCATTTACCTTCAAATTTTCTGATTTAATTTTATTAACATCAGAGTAATCTATTTTGCAAGTGTACCACATATTCTTAATCTATTCATGCAGTGACAGATAACTAGGCTACTTCCAATTTCTGATTCTTATAAATAGAACAGCAATAAACATGTGGATGAGCATATTTCTCCATACATAGTAGAATATAGATATAGTCCTCTGCTGTATGCCCAAGAGTGGTGTAGCTGAATCTTGAGTTGAATGATTCCTATCTTCCTGAGGAACTGCCACACTGGCACCCATGTGCCAGCATGAGAGGGCATAGATGCTATTCCTCTTGACTATTCTGACTTCTATAAAACGACATACTAAATTACTTTTAATTTAAATTTCCTTGATGACTAAGATTGTTAAACATTTCTTTATTACATAGGTTTAATGATCATTAATGTACACAATCATATCACCTGCAAATAACTATACCTTGAGTTCTGCCTTTCCAATTTGCATCCCCATGATATTTTTCTTATTTGAATCTTCATAGCCTTATTCTTATTTGTATCTCCACAATCCATTTTCTTCTTGCCCTAGCCAAGATGTCAAGTACTATATTGAATAAGTATGGAGAGAGTAGACAACCTTTCGTTTTTCTTGATTTTAATGGAGTTGCTTCAAGTTTCTCTATAGGTTGATCTTGTTTGTGGGCTTAGTATACATTAGATTTATGTTGAGATGATCTGTTGAGATAATATGTTGATATACTTACTCACTGTATTTCTGTTTTTTTCTCAGAATTTTTTTTTTTTAAATCGTGGACTGTGTGATTTTTTCTGGATCTTGTCTGATGATCATGTGTTTTTTGTCTTTTAGTCTACTTATATAATAGACTGCATTTATTTGTTTAGTGTATATTCAACTATTATTCATTTTTCTTTTTAAAAATTCACTTTATAGCCTGGTTGAAGCTCTCCTCTCTCTTCTCCTCCCCTTTCTACCCTCACACCTCTCATCCATTTTACTAAGAGAATGGAAGGCTCCCCATGGGTATCAACTCACCCTGGAGCATCAAGTTGCAGCTGGAGTAAGCACATCCTCTACAACTGAGGTTAAGCAAGGCAAATCAGCTATGGGAAAACAATCCAAAGGCAGACAACAGAGTTAGAGATAACCCCACTCCACTTGGTAGGGGATCCACATAAATACCAAGCTGCACATCTGCTACATATATGTAGGGAACCTTGGTCCAGCCTATGCATGTACTTTGGTTAGTGCATCAGTCTCCATGAATACCCCCCACCCCCTTGGTCAAAGTTAGTTTACTCTGTAGCCCCTGTGGCATCTGGGATCCTTCAGTGTCCCTTAATCCTTCTTCTGACTCTTCATTCTTGGATCTCTGGAATGAAGCCTATTTAAGTTTGATAACCTTTTTGATGGGTTCTTGAATTTGGATAGCAAACATTTTATAGGGAAGGTTTACATATATTTTCATAAGTGAAACTAGTCTGTAAATTTCTGTCTTTTTTGAGTATTTGTGTATTTTAAATATCAGAGTAATTGTGGCCCCATAAATATAATTAGGCAATATTTCAATTCCTGTTTTGAGGAATAATTTGAGGAGTATTGGAAACTGTTCTTTGTAGTCCTGATAGAATTTTGCACTGAATTCATATATCCATGTTCCTTTCCCCATTAATTAATTATTTTACATCCTAATTGAAGCCTACCTCCTTTGACTAGTCCCCTTCCTCACAGAGTCTTTCCCTTCACTTATCCCTCCCACTTTTCTCTGAAAAGAAGGAGCCCTGTTGTGGTAAATATGCTACCCAAACAAGTCCGGTCAAGGAAAACACAACTCAATATTTATGATTATAAACTGCAAGCCTAGATTGGGCAGAATTACCGTTGCACTATTCTAATCCCCTTACAACTTGTGGTTTTCTAAGCTATGCTCTTCTCCTTCTTTTTTCCTTTCACCAATGGCTCCAACGGCTCCTCCAGCTCCTCCCACTCCGTAAGGCCACCTAAGGAAACTCAGTCAGGAAAACAGAATCTACAGTTATGGTTTACAATATTATTTATTTATTTATTTATTTATTTATTTATTTTGGAGATTTTAGTTACTGCTTCCATTTCACTAGGATTTGGATTGGGCCAAAAGAGGGACTGAGGGCTTCTTTGTGACAGAGGAAACCTAGATCCACCACAAGGTTTTGCAGAGTCCATAGATGATAGAGTAGGTAGACATGTTCTTTAAGTGGTCTACTACAAGTCTTTAGATGAGACTGGGGAATTGCAGTGAAGGACAGGAAGGAAAGTGAAGATTGCTTATCTGATCTCTAGACCAGTGTGGCCATTAGGTTACAAGGTAGAGAATGTTTCTAGATATTGTTGGTTGACACAAAAATGCTTAGATGGGCTAGAAAAGGTGTTGAAAGTATAGACAGGATAAGAAAAAGTAGAATTTGCAGAAAGTTTTGATGGAGTCTCAAGGTAATGGAGGCAGAGTGGGAAAAGAATCCCCTGAAAGTCAGTACTTCAAGAAAGCAGGATGAGTAAGCTATGAGGATCAAACCAGTTAGCAGTACTCCTCTGTAGCCTGTGCATCGGCTACTGCCTCCAGGTTTCTGTACAGTTTTGGTTACAGCCATGGCTTTTCTCAGTGGATTGTGATTCAAGATACGTAAGTCAATTAAACACTTCCCCTGTCAAACTGCTTTTGGTAATGACATTTCATCATAATAGTAGTAAAGTAACTAAGACATATAGATATAAGTGTCATTTCATTTTTATTTTTCTTTAGCAAAATAACAATAGCTTTTACCATAATTGGGTTACATCAAATTGAACTGTTGGTGGAAGAGTTTCTATGGGAATCTTCAAAACAACTCAGGCTGTTGTTAAGACTATGCCTTATTTTCCACAAACTGACAGAAAGGCTCTTTCTTTTTAAAGACAACTTCTGCCCAGTACTTTGAAAATGGAAAGCTCTTGCTTATGCCTATGTAGAACCTTTACTCCTATGTCCTTTTGTCTTTGTACAGGAAAATACTATGCAAGTTACATAAATAGAAGTGTAAACATCAGTCCAACCACAGATCCTTGGATCAAAAATATTGTCCTCTTTGAAAGATATGCTAGTGAAATTTTTGAACAAAACTTCTGGAAAAAGACACAGACATTCACTCTCACACACACACACAAACATAGCATAAAGCAGTGAATGATAAACGTGGCTATGGATTTGAAAAAGAGCAAGAATGGGTATATGGAAATATGTTGAGGGAGGAAACAAAAAGGGAAATAATGAGTGTAATATCAAAAATTAAGGAAAATCAAAAAAATGTTTTCCCATAACATTTTTGCCACTATTGCATCCATATATCTTTCAGATTTCTTTTGTAGGTCAGAGTATTTGTAGCTGTGTGATATTTATGTTTACTTTTCTCCCACCGTAATATGCAAATTGTCTCCCAGCCCTCTGAACAGTAGTCAGTAAATATACAGCTTCTAGTTGGTCACCAACTCAGTTCTACCATGTTTGTTCACATCAGTGAATGTTGTCTTCAGTGTTAGTTTCAGATTGTGGTGGGTAACCAATAGCCTTGTGATCTTTTGTGGTTTCGAAGTGGTGCTTGCAGCTACATCCAACCCATTCTTGGCACAGTAGGTTTTATTTTGTGGCATGTAATATCTAGTTGGGGCATTGTCTTTTCTTATTATGTGGCTATTACATTTAAATTCCTTTCATACGTGTATATATTTTAGGAATATGCTATAGTAGCTGAATTCTATATGACTTTCCAAATACTTTTAATGTTAACTGTCCTCCACATTTCGTCCTTTATCCTGTCTACCCATTTATTTCTCATTCTGTTTTCTTCTTTATTGATTCATAATAACCTACTATCTTAGCATATCTACACCTCAAATTATACAGTGATCCCTTAGTAGATTCATAATGACTAAGGTTATTCTGATTTCATTTGCTCAACTATGTTCACAGAAACTTTATAATAGCCAGAAACTACAAACAACCTAGGATATCTCTCAACAGCAGAATGGATAAAGAAAATGTAGTACGTCTATACAATGGAGTACTATTCAGTTATTAAAAACACAGACACCGTGAATTTTGCAGACAAATGGATGGAACTTGAGACTATCATCGTGAGTGAGATAATCCATACCCAAAAGGGCATGTATGGTATGGACTCACTTATAAGTCAATATGGAAATCTTCAATTTGTAGGGGTTGCAGGGATCAAGAGTGGGGGCTGGGCATCTAAAGGAAGTGACAGAGACCTGGGTTAGGGGAGACATCCAAGAGTCAATTAGGGTAAACGTAGCTCTGACTCACAACATTGAGCTTATGGAAAACTGAAGAGGCTACCTCCTATAACCAGGCAGGAACCTCAGTAGAACTATAGGCACACTTACCCATCCACAAAACTTTTGACTCAAAATTTATCTGCCCCCCATCAGCTGACTCAGACAGATACAATCACCTACAGCCAAAGATTGGATGGAGATTCCGGATTCTTATGGAAGAGTTAGGGGAGAGATTGAGGACCTCATAGGGGAGAGGAACTCCAGAGACAAAAAAAAATCAACTAACATGGACCCTTTGGGCTCAATGATACTGAACCACCAACTGAATAGAATACAACAGACTGAACTTGCCCTGCCCCCACATATGTAGCAGATGTACAGATCTTACATTGTATAAATTCCATGGCATTTATTGCTAGTTACATCAGTGATATCAGCAGAGATTCACAGGGCAGGAGAGATCGTGCACATAAGCCTCTTTTCTAGTGGCAAGAAGGATCATTGACATCAAAATGGTTAGAGGTGAGAATACCTATCTCTGGCAGGATGGATCATCAACATCAATAGCAAATCTGGTGGCTATAAGAATCCTTTACAAGATATGGTCTACATTTAGCACTCCATGCATGCATCAGGGAAATCACCAGTTTCCTGTGTCAGGTAGTTTTTCAGTAAGTTCTATGAACACCATTTTGCTTGCTGGTGACAGCAGACAGTATTACTATTGTCATAGCTTCCAGTTGTAAGTATGATAACATGCATCTCTCAGGTGGCATCTCAGAACCTTTACCATGAACTTAGGCAGTAGTATCATCCATGAATTTCAAGATAGACTCTTCTGGTAAGAGGCTCACAGACATCAGCAAGCTCTTCAGAGTCAACACTGACTAGTGTTGTCAACAGGATATCAAAATATTTCCATTTGTAATTGGGATCAGTGATACCATCAGTATGGTCCAAAGTGGCACCAGGAATCACTAATATCCTGGTAGCTAATGGCAGCAAGCATCTCACATAAACCATGGTGATTGTTGCCAAGAGGTATAATTGACATGTACACAGTTTTAGAGAACATATCAAGCAATGGACAGAAATATCTACTCTGGTGGCAGGGTATCTTTGACATCAAATTGGTTCCAGCTGGCAGTACCTATCTCATACCCAACATGGTATCATGTGGCAGGCATGTGGATCACTGATTTCAGTATAGAATTTGGTGGCAGTTGGTGTAACTCATATTAATGTGGTTCCAAGTGGCACCAGAAAACACTAACATCGTGGCTGTTCCTGACATCAAGGATCATGGATGTACAGTGCTGTCTTTTCTTACAATATATCAGTGACCTCAATATAACGTATCTCAGAACACATAACATGTCCTCAAGCAGCAGTATTGACCATAAACTTCAAAATAGACTCTGGTAGTCATAGGGCTTCTTGACATTAACAATCTCTTTAGAAGCAACACAGACTATGGGTTTCAACATGGCTTCTGTTGGCAGCATGGATGATGGACTTGAACATAATTTCTAAAGGTATGTTGGATTGATGATATTAGCACAGTTCCCAGTGGCAGCAGGGAAGACTGACAACAAGATTTCCTGTAGCAGCATTAATCTTGGGCTACACTATGCTGTCGATTGCCAAGTACATTAGTGACATCAATATATACATAGAGGGCAAGAATTTATGGACATAAATTTCTTCTTGAGTCCCAGGATAGATCACTGACATAAATACCTCTTCTTGTAGCAGTAAGAATATTATACATAATACTGTCTATAGCAAGGGCTATATGCATGCATTAGGAGAATTACCACAGTTTCTTATTGTAGGTAGAATCTCAGTAGCAATGAAGTACATCATCTTGTTTGCTGGTGACAACAGGCAGCACTGAAATCAACATAGCTTCTGATAGTATGTCCAATCCAAGATATCCAACTCATTTCAGCTGACATCTCAGAACACTTAACTCAACATAAACCTAGACAACAGTACTAGCCACGAACTTCCAGATAGACTCTTCTGGAAACAGGGATCACAGACATCACTAAGCTCTTCAAACTCAACAGTGACTATAGATGTCAACATGATTACCAGGGACAGCATGGAAGAATGACATAAATACATTTCTGTTGGCAGTTGGGATCAGTGATATTGTCAACCTGGTCCAAAGTGACAGCGGGGATCACTATCATTCTGGTGGCTGGTGGCAGTTGGAATCTGCGATAAACCATGCTGTTTGTTGCCAGGAGGCCTCATCGATATTTACATAGTTTCAGGAGGCATGACAGAACATGAACAGAAACATATACTGTAATGGCAAGATGGATCTTTGATATCAAAATGGTTACAAGTGAGAGTACATATCTCTAGCAAGATGGATCATTGACAACAACAGCTCTTCTTGTGGCAGTAAGGATGTTATACGTAATATGGTCTACATTGAGGGATGCATTCCTATATCAAAGGCTTCATCATAATTTCCAATGGCAGGTAGGATCTCAGTAGGAATGAAGGCAGGATGAATCATTAACATCAATAGCAATTCTGGTGGAAGTTAGGTTGTTTTATATAATATGCTCTACATTAGAGGCTGAATGCATATATTAGGAAAATCACCATAGTTTTCTGTGGCTGGTAGGATCTCAGTATGATCTATGAACACCATCTTGTTTGTTAGTGACAGCAAGAAGCACGAATATGATCATAGATTCTGGTTACAAGCTGGATTCACATGCTGGGCAGTGGTGGCGTATGCCTTTAATCCCAGCACTTGGGAGGCAGAGGCAGGCGGATTTCTGAATTCGAGGCCAGCCTGGTCTACAGAATGAGTTCCAGGACAGCCAAGGCTATACAGAGAAACCCTATCTCGGAAAAACAAAAACAAAAAAAAAATGTTGGATTCACACACATCTTTCAGGTGGCAACTCAGAACATATAACTCAAACTAATTTAAGCAGCAGTATTGACTATGAATTTCTGGTAGACTCTTCTGGCAATAGGGTTCATAGATATCACCAAGCTCTTCAGAGTCAACACTTACTAGGGATGTCAACACGGTTATCATTAGAAGCAGGGTTGAGTGGCATTAATATATTTCCATTGGTAGGGGGATCACGATACCATCACCCTGGTCCAAAATGGGACCAGGGATCATTAACATCCCACTGTCTGTGGCAGCATAGATCTGGGATATACTATAATTTTTGTTACCAGGGAGTTATCAGTAACATTATAACTTCACAGGTCAGGTCATGGACCTACACTACATTTCTCTAGTTGAAGTATGAATTCTTGGCATGAAAATGGTTACAAATGGCAGTACAAATCTCTGTCAGAATGGATCAAGTACATCAGTAGCTCTTCTGATGGAAGTTAGGATCTTAGTAGGGGCTACATTCATACATCAGAGATATCACCCTAGTTTCCTGTAGTAGGTAGGATCTCAATAGAAACTATAGACAACATTGTGGTTGCTGGTGGACCAGAGGCATCAGTGATCTTGTATACACTTTGGTGTTTGCTTCCAGGAGGTATCAGTGACATCAACGCAGTTTCAGCAGACAGGTCAGACTTTGTGCAGAAATCTCTTCTATAATGGTAGGATAGATCTTTGGCATCAAAACAAGTACAGCACACAGCACATATTTCATATATAACATGCATGGTCTTAGATGGCAGAAAAATGGATCACTGAGATCAGTATAGATTCTGATGTCTGATGTCTGTTGCCACAATGTATCACTGACATCAGCATATCACAGAAAGGTTAAGGCAACATAACTTTAATTAGCAGTGTTGACTATGGACATTACCCTAGACTCTGGCAGCCATAGGGTTACTTGACATTAAAAATTTCTTCAGAAGCAATGCAGACTAAGGCATTCAACAAAGTTACTAATGTCAGCATGGATGATGGACATCAACATCAATACAGTTTCTGAAGATGTTTGGAGTAGTGATATTAACCTGGTACTCACTTCCAGCAGGGATCACCAAAGTCAAGGTTGCCTGTGGCAGCATGGATCTTGGATAAAATCACAGTATCTGTTTCCATGTGTATCATTGATCTCAGAACAGATTCAGAGGGCAGGAGAGAATATTAACATCAACATCTTCTCCACTGTCATGATGGATCATTGACATCAATAGTTCTTCTGGTTGAGGTAAGGATCTTATATATAATATAGTCAACAGCAGGGACTACATGTATATATAGGAATAATAAACACATTCATGATTACTGATGACACTAGGAAGCACTGTCATCAACACTGCTTCAGGTTGCAAGTCAGGTCACAAACATGAAAATCATCTCTGGTTGCAGCATGGTACACTAAAGTCAAGATGACTTAGGAAGCATTATTGACCATAAACTTCAATATAGACTCTTCTAGCAACAAGATTGACAGACATCACCAAGCTCTTCAGAGGCAGAAATTTCTATGGATATCAACATAGTTACAGGTAGCAGCATGGATGAGTGACATCACTGTATTTATGTTGGCAGCTGAGATCATTGATATCAGCATCCTGGCCCAAAGTAGCTGCACAAATTACTATTATAATGTTTGCGGTTGGCAGCAGGGATCCTGGATATATGTGTGGTGTCTGCTGGTAGCTGTAGCACTGACATCGGAGTAGATTCAGAGGGCAGAAGGAATTATGGACATAAACCTCTTCTTCAGTAGCAGGAGGGTTCATTTACACCAATAGCTCTTCTGATAGCAGCAAGGATATTACTTATAACAAGGTATAAAAAGAGAAAATACAAGCATGTATCAGAGACATTACTATAGTTTTAGTGGCAGGTAGGTTCTCAGACATCAATATGATCTCTAGTGTAAGCTAAGAATATTTAACTCAGTATGACCATACCTATTAGTATGGAACTTGGAATTAAGCCTGTCCTCATGCAGCAACACAGATCACTGCCATCAATATGGTTTTATTAGGAAATAAAAACTATGGATACTGACCATGAATTTCAAAATTGACACTTATGGCCACAGTGAACATAGACATTACCAAGCTCTTCAGAGTCAACACTGACTATAGATATCAATGTGGTTAAAAATGGTATGATAAATGAGTGACATCAATATATTTCTCTTAATGATAAATGTTATCATATTCTGGTCCAATGTGTCAATAAGGATCACTAAAATCCTGGTTGCTTATAGCATCAGAGATCTTGGATATACCATGCTGTCTATTGCCAGGAAGTATCAGGAACATCACAATAGTTTCACAGGGAAGGTAGTACAGTAAAGAGAAAGTACATCTATAGTGTCAGGATGGATCACTGACATCAAATTGGTTACAGCTGCTGAGAGTATACTTCTCAACAATAATCTCACAGGAGACAAAAGCATGCATCACTGTCATCAGTATAGGTTCCAATGGCAGTTGGAATCACTCATATTAATGTGGTCAAAAGTGGGAGAAAAGATCACTGACAATATGACTGCCTGTGCCATCTAAAAGGATAAAAATACAATGGTGTCACTTTCTATGATGTATCTATCAGTGAATTCATGGTTTATAGCAGGGACTACATGCAAGCATTAGATATTGCAACCAAATTTCTTGTGTCAGCTAGAATATCAGACATCAGTCTGTTCACCAGTGCCAGCAGCAGAACACTTACCTTGATATGACCTCAATATAATAGACTCTTCTGGCTGAAGGATCACAGATATACGGGAGCTCTTCAATGACGATACAGACTATGGGTTTCAACATGGTTGCCAATGGCAACATGGGTGAGTAGTACCAATATATTGCCCTTGGCAGTTAGGATCACAGATGCCATCTATGTCACTCAAAAGTGACAATCCACATCACTCACAATCTGGTTGTCTGTGGCAACAGGAATCTGGTAAATATTTTGGTGGATATTGCCAGGTAGTATCAGGGACATCAAGATAGTTTCAGCGGACAGGTATGACCATGTACAGAAATATCATCTCTACATCGTTACATCAAAATGCTTTTGGATTGCAGGACACATATCTTAAATTATTCAGAAGTATGGGATACTGACATCAGTAAAAATTCTTTTGACAATTGGACATTCCTATTATTGCAATCACAAGCAGTATCAGTGTCACGGACATCATGGCTGCTGGAGGCCTAAATTCTCACGGACATACAATTCTGTCTTTTTCCACTGTATGACTTCAGCATAACATATCTCACAAAATGCATCTCAACATGACCTGGGTCAGCGCCATTGACCTTGAACTTCACCCTAGATTCTGCTAGTCTCAGGGATGCTTTATATTAACAATGTCTTCAGAAGTAATATCGACTATGGATTTGGCTACTCTCAGAAGCATCGATGATTAGTACCAACCTAGTTTCTGCAGGCACTTTGGGTTAGTGGTACTAGCATGGTTCTCAGGGCACCTCGAATCACTGACAAGGTTACCATTGGCACCATGAATCTTGGGGAATACCATGGTGTTTATTGCCCAGTGTATATCATTGACACCAGCATTGATTCACAGGGCAGAATAAATTATGACCATAAATATCTTCTCCAGTGTCAGGATAGATCTTTGACGTAACTACCTCTTTTGGTGGCAGTCAAGATTTTGTACATTAAGTAGATGACAGCAGGCTCTACATACGTGCATCATGGACATAAAAAAATTTTGTGTGGCCGAGAGGATCTTAGGCATCAATCTGATCTGTTCTCCATTGTCAGCTTAGAATACTTACCTTAACATGGCCACTGGAATCATTGGGTACTTTGGAATTTATCAGATTCTCAAGCAGCAACACAGATCATAGCTATAACCAGGGTCTTCATCAGAAATAGAAATAATGGATTCTATCACGATTGCTGCTCACAACACACAGCAGTGACATGAACGTATCTTCTTCTTACAGGAAAGAGCACAGGTATCAAATCATATTGCATGTTCAACATCAGGTGCTGCATGAATGCATGCATCAGGATCATCAACTGAATTTTCTGTGACATGTAGGATCTCATACATCAATTTGATCTTAGTGTCAGCT
>JANHMN010000005.1:22171252-22195395 GCA_030674055.1 Rhabdomys pumilio
ACACACACACACACACACACACACACACACACACACACACACACACACACACATGTATATATATATAATGTCTGTTACTGGGAATATCAGGGACATCAAGATAGTTTCAGAGAGCAGGTAACACTATGTACAGAAACCTCTATTGTCAGGATTCAGTGGGACATCAAAATTGTTACAGCTGGCAGAACATTTCTAATAAATTGGACAGAATCATGTATAACTGACATCAGTAAATATTCCATTGCTTATCTGTCCACAATATCAGCTGGGTGTTGTGACATCAACATACTGCAATTAAGCAGTTTGAATTTTACACATTATATTAGTTCTTGGTTGCAAAATAGAACATTACCCTAAATATGGTCTCAAGAGGCAGTATTGACTATGGAGTTCAATAAGGTCTCCATTGGCAACAGGGATCACGGGCATGACAAGGTCTCCATTTGCATCAGGAACTATGGACATCAACATGGTTGCTTGGTGGCTGTGAATTGTCATTAGTTATTTCAACATAACTTCAGTTTGTCATTCAGGTCATAGACATCCAAGTGGATCACAGTAGCGGCACATACTTCAACATTGTCTTAAGCAGCAAGATGGACCAAGGGTTTCAACATGGTCTCTTGTCACAACATCAACATGGTCTTGTAGTGTGACATGGATCAGGATTGTTAACAAGATTTCTGTAGAACAAATGGAGTATTGATTGTCAACATGGTTATTGAAGGCAGCAGGAATCATGCACGTATTTCATTATAATTTAACACACGTGTTACCTCAGTTTTGGGTATATTTTGTTATTGTTAACACTAACAATTGATACTTTTTAAAGGATAAAATATTACAACAAAATGTACTATAAACACGCAATATATAACTTTTTAATATCACATACATAATGTTAATTCAGTCTTTTGAAAACTTTTCCTGACACCCAAACCTCTAGTTTTTCAAGTAATCTCTCCAACTTAAGTGATATATTCAGGTATTTCTTTTCCACCCTTTTGTAAATCTTCACAATCCACATATGTATACATCATCTTTGATTCCTTGAGATGAGACTTAACTGGGACTTTATCCTTGGGGTTAATTTTTGCATTACCCACAGTTTCCAATGACTCCTGAATGTATACTCTATAGGCTCTATGTACAGATAACTATAACAAAATAGGATACCAACAAATTTCAGTTTATACCCTTTGAACATGATATTCATTAATGACAATAATTTAAAAATTGTATTTCCTTTCAAATTCATCTTAAAGATAGCTGTCAATATTTACTTAAAATTGATAGTGAGACCCCTTACAAAATGAAATTTTAAAAAGAGAAGTTGTGTAAGTGTATGGCAGTGTAGGTCCCTGTTCTGAAAGGCTTCCCACAAAGATCTATGGCCTGTCCTGGTGCAGGGGGTCCAGGCCAAGGGATAGAGTGTAAACAGGAAGGGGGAACCACCTCTGTTGCCTCCTCTGCTGCCTCTACCTACATCTCCACTCTTGCCACCCAGTTGCTCCCAGGTGTGGCACCTGTCTCTCTTCGTTTAGACAGTCTAGGCTGGGCTGATGAGAAGCTGGATAGCTAGCAAGGAGGGGAGGGTCCTGAAGGCGCTAGGGGAGAGCAGATCTTTTCCCAAGTGTTACAGCTCTTGCGACAGAAACTCTCAGACAAGGGGATGATTCTCACACACCTTTACTTCTCCTGAATAGGGTTCTTACATACAGTTTTTGGGTGAGGTAGGGTCTGGCAGCAGATAACTCCTCTGAGAGCTTAGAGATACCTCATCTACATGTGGGAGAGCCTAAGGCACTGTTCCTACATGACTGATGGCCATAGACCTCTCTGTGGGATGGGATGTTGAGGGCTGAAGCTAAGTGAAAGGAACCAGTGGCCTAGGAGGAAGGCTGAACACTTACAGTTCCATTAGGGTCTGGGATTTAAGGCCTGTGCTCGACCAGGCGCCCAGCTGCCTCTCACATCTCACCTCCCCACATGGCAGTCTATGTTAAGGCAATTAGTTATCCACTAACCTTAATAACTTAGAAGAAAGCAAAAGTGCTCTCCTATGTAGCCTACATAGCACTGGAAACAACTAAATTCCACTAGGTTACAAGGAACTTTGTCCACAATTTTTATTTCTCTTTATCTGTTTCTCAATTTATAAATTAAAAAGTAATAAAATAAAAAATATATAAAGTAATTTTTAAAATTGTCTAAGTTTTCTGTCCTTATATGTTAAAAAAAAGATACTTCTAGATGTTAGTATAAATAGGAATAAAATATTAATTTGAAGTTTGTTTATTTAGTATTTTGTTGTATTAATTTTATTGATTTGAAATATGCTAAAAAGTATATCACTGGTTGGATATAGATGCTAAATTTTCTTTTATTTAAATAATCTATTAAGTATTTCTGCTTGTGTTCCACTTTATTTTCTTCCCTATTCCCTCACTCGTATATAACCATTCTTCACGCTTTACAATTAACATTTTTCTCTTATTTTCCTTTCCTTTTTGTTTCATATGATCTTATAATCTTTCATTTTAAATTCATTTCAGGCGGTATTCCAGTTTTTTGCTGTTTATCATTTCTCAAATGCTATACTACACTACATCAAAATCTTTGCCTTTACTTCAAAAATTTAAGTGCATGTTAAGAAAATGCTAGGAAAGAAAGTAATAGATAAGTGTTCGTGTTGTAGGGAAAGATCAAAGGATTCAGAGAGTGCTGACAATAATCTACAATGAGAAATGATCACATTTCCTCTAACAAGATCTTTCTCTTTATAGGTGAATTTCAGTACAGATTTGAAGAATTTTTCATGTAACTCTGGCCAAAACGCAAGTTTTATCTATAAAATGCTTTTTTAACTACATGTCTCTGAAAATTCATAACACGATGAGAAAAGTAAATCAAGGATGTTTTATGTTTAATAACAGAAATATGTCAGAAGTCAAATAACTTGGTATTCTTTATCAACATTTGGAAAACAGTACTTGAATGAAAGAATACTCATATTCTTTATAGTTCAATCTTTTTTAACCATTATCATTTCATTACATTTTGAGTACTATGATAAGTATTTAACATCATACATATTTTAATTCTCAATTATATAGTTTAAACAAAGTAACAATTGAAAAATGAGAGTGGCTGAACGGTAACTTTCTCAAGTGTTTATGGTGATCAGTCTGATCTGAGACTTTCTAGTTCTTTGATATTTTTTGAAAATCATGGAAATGTGTTATTCTTATATTTTCTATTAAACAGAAGTATCCCTATCACAGAGAACTGTTCTGAAAAATAATTATAATGTAAACATTAATAAGGCATGATTTATAATACCTAATATGGTGGTTAGTACTAATTAATTAATAAATTAATAATTAATTAATAGGGAGCAAGGCACTGAGCACACCTATGATAAATGAAGAAGAAATTAAGAACAATCTCAGTCTAAATCTCAGATATTGTGGAGGAATAACTTGACTATGTTACTTAATACAGGAAAGCCCATTTTGAATTTTGTTGAGAACCATTGTCCGAACTACATAAAGTGGAGACAGCAAGCTGATAATGTATTAATGCATTGGTCTCTGCTTTTGACTCGGTGTTTAATGTCATGAATTTTCTCAAGCTCCCACTGCTATGATTTCTCTGTCATGAAAACAATATCCTGAAGTTGGGAGCCAAATAAGACTTTTCTCTCTCAAAAACACAAAAGTAGCTTCTGTCAGACCATTTTATTGCAGCAATAGGGAAAGAAACTAAACATCTAGCTCCTACTCAGGCAAATTAAAAGGAATTTTTGTTTCTAGGTATGCTGAATATTATTACTCCTTGTTATATACCTAAACATTCAATATTCTTTGGTAAATATTTCTCAATAATATTCGTTGTTGCTATAGTCACAATAACTACAAAGTAGAATTAATATAAATGTCTTAACTGATGAATAATACCCAAATATGTGTGATATGTTTTCATGTGAGGATTGATTGATACTATATCCATTTAGCTAAAAATAATAATAGTAGGTTCTCATCTATGTACTATAACCTCCTTTGGTCAAATTTATATTATAAAAAATGTGTCTTCTCCAGTTTTTAACTCAATCAGAAACCTAACTTTTACATACTAAAGTTACATAGTTTCCTTATTCTTAGCTGATGGGTGTTTAGGTTAAAAAAAAAAAAAAGGAAAATCTACACACCATTTATCTCCTCTAATTCCTTCATTCCTTTTCTATCCTCAACTCTTAACTATTTCCTTCATATTTTCTTTGTTCTTTTTGATGAATTCAAGATGTCCATTGTATTAGTTACTTTCCAGTTGCTATGATAAAATACCATGGCCAAGGCATCTTACAGAAGAAATAGTTTACATTGCCATATGCTTTCAGATGGAAAATACTCTTTCATGGAAGAGTTGTATGGCAAAACGTGTCAGGAATAGTAGAACAAGTAGGAAGCTAAGAGTTGTCATCTTTTACAGGCACAAAAATGGTAACTAAATTGGAAGATCAGCGAGACTACATAGTCTTAAAGCCTGCATCCTGTAACTTCTTCCAGCATTGCCATAACCTGCTATACCTTCTCAAACACCAGTACATCAGGGGAATATAAAGTGTTCAAATACCTAACCCTTTAAGAGACATGCAGTTACTGCTATTATTATGTGCAAGGTCTAAATCTGTAAAAATAAAACTTTCCATTTCCCAATAATGACAAAAAGGAAGTGGTTAAAGTTCTTAACTTGCAGTGGGATTTTTCTAAAGATCTCTTCCCTACATCTTGAGATTTTTCTGGCTTGGTCTTGTACTTGTCTTGTGCATATAGCTATAGCCACTATCATTTTACATGTAGAAATGCCTTCGTGTGGCTGGAAAACAGGCTTTCTCTGTAGTCATTCACTATCTTTGGTTCTTGCAATTTTTCTACTGTCTCCTCCATGGTGACGCCTGAACCTTGAAAGGAGAGGGTGCTGTTGTGGTTTAAATAAGAAATTCCCCCTGTAATATTTGGAATTTGAACACTTAGTCTCAAATGGCTAGTGCTGCTTGCAGGGCTGGGGTTGGGGTGATGAATAAGTGTATCATCACAGACAGAAACTCAGAGTTAGTATCATCTCACTACCTCCAGTTTATTCTCCCTGCTTCTTGCTTTCAATTCAAGATGTGAGCACTCAATATCCTGACCTAACATGTACAAGCAAATGAATCTAAGAAGCAAGCTGGTTTACCCATTCTAATATCCAACAAAAAAAGTTTTCAAACCAAAAACTACGTACAAGAGATAAGAAAAGACACTTCATATCTATCAAAGAGAAGACACAAGGTGATCTTTAATTTCTTAGCATTTATGTCCCAAATGCAAGGGCATCTACACTTGTAAAGGAAACAAATTGTACAAAAGTTTTATTTATACATGAACTCCCACCCATTTATAGTGGGAGACTTTAATATCCCATTCCCAACAATAGAAAGGTCATGTAGACAAAAACAGAGATATACTGGAGTGAACAGACATTAGTGAACCAGATAGAGCTAACATAAATCTACCAAACATTTCACCAAACTACAGAAGAATACCATATCTTCTCATCACTTCATGGCACATTCTTCAAATTTTACCGCATATTCACAAAAATTAAATCTCAACAGATACAAGAAAATTGAAATAATCCTCTGTATCCTATCAGACCACCACAGACTAAATGTTAATTTAAACAACAATAGAAAGCCTACAAACTCAGAGAAAGTAAACGGACTTGCTACTGAATGACTGCTGGGTCATGACAGAAATAAAAAAATTATAATTCAATGAAAGTGAATTATGTACAACATAATGAAACTTTTGGAACACAATGGAGGTGATGCTAAAGAAAAAGTTCATGGCAATAAGTGCTACATAAAAAAATTGGAGAGGTCTCAGACTAGGAATTAGCAACACACCTGAAGACTCTAAAGCAAAAAAGGCAAAGACACCCTAGAGAAGTAGATGGCAGTAAATAATCAAACTGAGTGCTGAAATCATTACACACAAGAAGAACAATACAGAGAATCAGAAGAACCAAAAACCATTCTTTTGAAAAAAAATCTAAAAATAGGCAAGCCCTTAGCCAAACTAACTAAAAGACAGAGAGAATATCCAAATTAACAAAATCAGAGGCAAAAATACCTAATAAGGAAATCCAGAGAATCATGAAAACACACTTTTAAAGTCTGTAATTGATCAAATTATTCCATTTCTAAAAATTGACAATTTAATGGATAGATATCATTTCCTAAAGTTAAATAATGGTCAGATAAATTATTTAAATAGACCTATAACCTCTAAGGCAATAGAAGCAGTCATTAAAATGTAACAACTATAAAAGCCCCAGTGAGATGTTTTTAGTACTGGTTTTTACCAAATTTTTACAAAAGAGATAATACTAATACTACTCAAAACTATTCACAAAATCCGAGCAGATAGAATATTTCCAAATTCATTTTATGAGGTTACAGTCACCCTGACACCCAAACCACACAGAGATTCAACAAAGAAAGAGAATTACAGAACAATTTTTCTCATTAACATATATGCAAAAACACTCATAATAAAATACTCACAAACCAAATCCATATCAACATCATCATGCGTTATGGTCAAATATGCCTCATCCTAAAGATGCAGAGATGGGTCAGCATACAAATTCAGAAATGCAATCAATCATATAAACAAACTGAATGAAAAAACTACATGATAGTCTCATTGAATTCTAAAAAGTCTTGGAAAAAGATCCAATACCCTTCATGATTGAAGTCTGGGAAAAAATTGGGATACATTGAATATACCTAAATATAATAAAGACAATTTACATGAAGCCAACAGCCAAAATCAAATTAAATGGAAATAATTTCATATCAATGTCACCATAACTAGGAACAAGAAAAGGCTGTCCAGTGCAGGTGGAAGTGCAAACTAGTCCAGCCACTACGAAAATCAACATGATGCTTCCCCAGAAAATTACAAATTGTTATACCTCAAGACACAGTTATACCACTTTTGAGCATTTGCCCCAAAGTCTCTACTATCCTACCACAGGAACACTTGCTCAACCATCTTTATTGCATCTTTACTCACAATAGTCAGAAACTGTAAACAACCCAAATGTCCCTCAACTGAAGAATGAATAAAGAAAAAGTGGCACATTTACCCAATGTAATAAGAACTCAGTGGTTAAAAACAATGACATCCTTAAATTTGCAGGTAAATGTATGGAACTAAATATTATACTGAGTGACATAGCCCAGATACAGAAATACAAACATGGTATGTACTCACATATAAGTGTATATTAGTTGTTAAAGGACAATTGTGCTTCAGTCCTCAAACCAAGGGAGCTTAAGTAAGACAAGAAAGGTTCAGGGAGCGGGGCACTTATGGATCTTCCTGGGAAGTGGAAATAAAATAGATTTTGTAGGTGGATTTGAGGCAGATGGGAATGAAAATACAAGAAATAAGGCCGCGAGTGGGCAATATGAAGGGATTGAGTACTGGATATGGTGACTTGAGGGGGATTTGGGAGGTGAAAGTGTAGTCAAAACTCTCTGGAATCTATAAAAATGACCCTAAGAAAGTCTGCTAGTAATGGTGGGTATGGAGCCTGAACTGGCTATCTTCTATAACCAGGCAAAGCTCCTAGCAGGCAATATGGGAAATAAACCCAGTCATAAAACCTTCAGCCTACAATCTGTCCTGTCTACAAAATATGTTCAGGTAATAGAGGCCCAGACATTTGGGTGTGGTCAACCAAAGAGTAGTACAACTTAATGCCCATGACACAAGAGGAAGCCCATGCCTGACACTGTTTAGATGGCCAGGAACAAGAAGCAGAGTAGCTCAGAAACCAAGGGTGGAATCAAATATGGCTAGCAAAAAGTCAATGAAAGGATTTCTAATGGTATTATGTTTATATTTGTAGATTGGTACCTAGTCCAAATGTCATCAGAAAGGCATCATCCAGCAATCAAAGGAAGCAAATGCAGAGACCCATAGCCAACATTAGAAAGAGCCATCAAATCCCCACAGAAGAGGGAGAGGAAGGATTGTAGAAGCTAGGAGGTATGAGGAAACTAGAACACAGCCCACACAATCAACTAAGCATGGCTGATAGGGGTTCACAGAGAAGGAACAAACGTGGACACTGTATGAGCCTGAGGTAGGTCCTCTTATTATACCTTATAACTGTTGTGTAGCTTGGTGTTCTTTGGTATTCAAAACAATTGGGAGTTTAATTGTCTCTGACTTATACTGGCACCTGGGACCCTAATTCTTTTCTTGGTTACCATGTTTAGTTGTGATATGAGAGTTTGTGCCCAGTTTCATTGGATCTTGTTAGATCATAGTCAGTGATAGCCCCACAAGGCTTCCATTATTTTGAAGGGAAAAAAGAAAAGGTTGGCCTTGGGGATAGGAGGTGTGGGGAGAGACTAAGAGGAGTGAGAGATGTGAAACTATGGTTGAGATGTAATATGTGAGAGAAGAATTAAAAATGTAAAGAAGCAAACAAACAAACAAATAAAAACCTGAGATGTTTGTTAGAGAATGTGATATTGTAGGGTAGATGTAATAAAAAAAATGTTGTATGTATGAAATTCCCAAGGAAAATATACAATTTTTAAGAATAGAAAAAATATTCAAGTAAAGTAGAAATTGTCATTGAGGATAATCGTAAATTCATTCCCCAAAGACATGCTCATTGATATTTGGCTCAAAATAGATTTTTGCTATTCCTCTGTGGAATGAGAGATCTGATTTTGTCTACACAGTTATAAAACAGTTAAATCATGATCATTAAATCGGAATTAAAATACTAAATTATATTAAATATTGACATTAAGCTGAAATATTTAAACACTAAAATTACAGGGATCTATGTACTCTGAAAATTAGATAAAAGAAACTTTAACATAAAAAAGTGAAATAGACATGAAAAAATAAGTTAAGAAAAGCACAAAAAGATATCAACAAAACAACAGAGATTAATTTTATTGCTGATTTACATTTTTACAATAGATTATGATCTCTTAACACTATAAAGAAAAATACAATGTTATCCAGTATAAATAAAATGAAAAATTATGGAAAGGACATAATTAAAATATGCATTTAATTAATATGTATCTTAACATAAAGCCATTTGTTTTGAAAATAACATTAATATATTTTGTAACACATAGTTTATAAAACTCAAAAATTAAATATGACATTCAAATCATTCTACTGCTATTTTAAAAGTAAAAAGGACATCATCAATAGGACAGATGCACCTACAAAATGAGAAAAGATTTTTATCAACTTCACATCCCATAGATATATAATATCCAAAATATGTAAAGAACTCAAGAAACTAGATATTAAAAAATGAATAATAAAGTTATAAATTGGGTTACAAATCTAAATGGATTATTCTCAGTAAAGAAATCCCAACTGTGTGAGACAGTTAAAGAAATTGTCAATCCTTAGCCATCAGGTAAATGCAAATCGAAACTAAAATTCCTTCTTACATGTGGAAGAATGGCTAAGATCAATAACACAATTGAAAGCTCATGCAATTGAGGATGTAGAGTTGGTGGGAGTGAAAACTTTTAAACCCATAGAAAACAATATGCTGGTTCCTCAGAAAACTGGAAATTGATCTAACTTATTGACTAAGATATATTGCTCTTGAGCATATATCCAGAGGATACTTGATTGTATCACAAGGATACTTGCTTAACTATGTTCATTGTGAATTTATTCATAATAGCCAAGAACTGGAACTCAGCTGATGACTGGCCAAAAATATGTGGTATATTTATACAATGAAATATTACTCAGTGGTTAAAAAATGATATCATGAAATTTACAGGTGAATGAGTAGATCTAGAAAACATTATTCTGAGTTAGGTAACCCAGACCTAGAAATTTATACATTGTATACAATCACTTTCAAGTGGATGTTAGGTTTTAAGTAACTAATAATCAAGCTAGGTTGGGAACCAGTGGGAACTGGAGAGGTGGATATTAGGTTACCATGGATGGAATTTGGGGAACAGTGGAAGAAGAGACAGCTGAAATTGGAAGAGGTAAAGTGTGGAAGCCTAGGGAAATGAAAATGTCCTGGAATCTAAGAGTGTGACTTTAGAGAGATATCCTAGTGATAGAGCATAAGATGTTTGAACTGACCATCTTTTGTAGCCAGAAAATGTTTCCAGTAGTAGGACTATTTTACATTTGATTGAGTTATGGACAAGAAGGTCCATTGGACATCCCTAAACAACCAGAGCTGATGCTAGAACAACAGGTTACTCTCTGAAAACTGACAGTGGACTCCATCACCAAGGACATCTTCCATGTAGTTCATTGAACATAGAAAGGTCAAGTATGAGTGGGCTTGGAGATGTTACCCTACATTCTAGTGTCTTTTGTGTGAGAAGGTACTCTGCAGAAAGAGAAAGCTGAACACAATCTCAGTCACAAAACTAAACTAAACTCCACCTAAAAACTTTCCTGTGTGAAAGATGTACTGAGCCAATGGTAATACAAACTTATAGGACTGAATAAATAAAGAATAAAGAAAGAAGAGAATAAAGAAAGAAAGAAATAAAAGAGGGAGTAGTGTAGAAGGTGAGGGAGAAAGAGAAAGAAGAAAGAAAAAAGACAGACAGACAGATAGAAAGAAAAAAAGAAAAAAGAAAGGAAGAAAAAAAGAAAGAGGGACAAAGGAGAAAGGGAAATGAAAAGGACAAATACAATAGAAAAAAAGGGAATGGAAGTGGAAAAGAGGGGGGAAGGGAGGGGAAAGGAGGAGAAGAGAAGTCAAAAAGAAATTGGGCAGAGGCAGGCAGACCTCTTAGTTCAAGATCAGCCTCGTCTCCGGAAGAAGTTCCAGGACAGCCAAAGCTACAAAGAGAAATCCTTTCATCAAAAAAAATTTACTAATCATATTGTGCTATTTTGATGAATAGGTGCCTTGTCCAGTTGCCATCAAGAGAGGCTTCCTCCAGTAGCCATTATGCAGAAAGTCTATGTTGGAGGGCTCTGTCAGGTTACTACCCTTGGAGATCAGGGAATCCCTCAGGAGAGGGAGATGGAAAAGGGAATGCTGAACACCAGCAGAATATGACCCACAAAATCCACTAATAAGGGCTCACATAAGATCTCAGAGACAGAAACAGCAAGAACAGGACCTCTGCCTATTTATGTTTTGTGACGTTTCACTTGGTGTTTTGTGAGACTTCTAAGGTTGGGAGTGAGTGTATATCTTCAATTCCTTTTCCTATTCTTGAAACTTTTTCTCCTATTGGGTTCCCTTATTTAGCCAAGATAAAATGAGGGTTTTCACTTTCCTTATCTTAAATTGTATCTTATTTTGTCCTATATGAGTTTCATCTCTAGGAGGCCTGTGCTTTTCTGAAGAAAAAATAGGAGAGTAGAACTGGGGGTGAGAGAAGGTGGAGAAGAGAGAGGAATGGACAGAAAACTGTGGTTATAATGTACTATATAAGATAAGAATCTATTTTTGATATAAAAGACAAAAAAAAAGAAAAAGAAAACAGCAAAAGAAAAAAGACAGATTGTTTTTAATTTTTCAACAATTTAAGTGGTATACATCACTTTTGTTTTACCACCTGTATGCAGAAAATACAAGAAGTTTACAAAGGCATAGATTGCAATAAGCGTAAGATATACTATAATTTTGTAGTAAATATACAATTGACTAAATATAAAATTATACAGTTGGATCAAAGTTACAATTTGGTATGGTTTTGGATGTCTTCTATTATTTTTACTTTGTTCTAGGGTAAACATTAACTTTACTCCTTTGCATTGTTGGATTTAGTTTTTAGTATTGTATGTTGGAGGATAATTTGGAACTTAATGCTGAGGTTCATCTTGAATGGGACAGTTTTGCTTTTCACAGTAATACCTTTTATAATTTGAGGCTCAGACAACATGGTGATAACAATTACAGTCTGTGTCAATTTAAAAAAATACTGTTCCTGATTGCTGCTTTTATGAATTCACTTATTGCTGTGGGACCAGGAGGAAGTGTTCTTTTTATTGCTCTACAATAGAGAAAAGAAATGATTGAATGGACTGAAACAATTGTCTTGCTAAGCTATGGATCTGTAAATAATGATAATGTATACCTTTCACACCCACCTTTATAAACACTTCTTTTAGTCCCCTTTGACAAATAAGCATGGTGTTCGTCTTTAAGGCTGCTGTACTGCTAGCAGTAAAAATAAAATCATTTAAAATAAATTTGAAAAAATATAATGAAAATTTATGCACAAATAATATGCAGAATTAAAGATTCTCAACCTTAGTTCATATGTTTTATAAGAAAGTTTACAGTCTACCAGAAAAGAAAAAAAAAAGCATAAATGCTTGTAGCACATTTGTTCATGGCTATTCAACATCATTAAATGAATATACAATTGAATTTTTAAAAATACAAAAAAAAATAAACATCATTGAAAGGTGCTTGAGAGTAATGGAAAATAAAATGTCATTAATGTATTAGGAAAAACAAAAGGTATGTCTGGCCCCAGTGTGAGAAGATGTCCAATCCTATGGAGGGGGACCCTTTCAGAAGTGAAAGGAACAGGCAATGGGGCCAAGAACTCTGGTAGCAGAGACCAGGAAGGGGGCAATAATTGGTATATAAATGAACAAGTAAAATAATTAATAAAAATACAATACATATTTAAAAACAAAAATCCAAAAACATAAGGGATACTTAACATTTTCAACAGTTCAGAATAAGTTTTTCTGTATTGAAAAAGTAAATCTAAAAGTATTAAGATTTTTATTTAAAACATTGAATAGTAAGTTGCAACTAATTTTATTGTTCTCTTTTGAATTATACCATTTAAATAATGGTGGCTATAAGTTATAATGAGTCTGCATTCAAAGATTTCCTCATGAATTTCAGGGAGAATCTTAAAAGTATTAAATGCATGAAAAAAGTAATCACTATAGACAACATAAATTTCCTTTTATAACAGAGAAAGACAATTACAGAAAACCACAATCAAAATGCAGGGAACACCTGTACTAGCCACAAATAAAACACAACTCCTACACCTAAGGTCCAGGACATGTCATAGAAGAGGGAGAAGAAAGATTGTAAGAGCTAGAGGAATAGGAAGTCTGCTATGAGGATAGATCTCCTGGCATTTTGGGGAGCCTAAACCTACAAACTCTCAACAACATGGATTCCTAAACAAGGCATAAATCAGAACAACACAAATAGACATGCTTTCATGGAGAAGGCAATTCTCATGAAGCCCTGCTCCTAGACAGAGAACTTGGGGCAACTGATAATGCTGAGACTGGGAGAGATAATCAGAAGATTTCACTCAATAACCTATCCAATACCAAATGCTCAGACCTGAAATTGTATACATACAAGTATGATTTCAAGTACTCAGCAGGATGTATTTCTATATTTATGAACACACACACACACACACACACACACACACACACACACACACACCAATTAAAGAAAAGGCAGTCATGAGTTTGAAAGAAAACAATGGGAGGGTTCTTGAGAGGGATTAAAGGCAGAAACTGGAAGGAAGGAAATTAAGCAACTATAATATGTAAATATAAGGTAATTTCTATACCTTATTTGAAATATTTATAAAACATTGCTTTTAAGCAAGCACTTAGCATTTATATGTGTCAGATAAATACATTCTCGCATAACTTCTACTAACTTTTACTTTCAAGATCATAAGAACAAGAATGATAGGGACCAAAACTGGGCTATTAGCATAATACTTCCTTTTAAGATTTGCATATAATTGACTATCAAGGATTCTCAACCTGGATCAAACATTTGACCAGGAAAAATTGGTTTAAGTTTTCAAAATTACAATTATAAAGTAACAAAGATACGGGTTTTGTTTGTTTGTTTGGTTTTGGTTTTTTTGTTTGTTTGGGTTTTTTTTTTAGTGGTGACCACAGTTTAAAGAACTGCATTAAAGATTAAAGGGTTGAAACAGCATTAGGAAGGTTGAGAACCATTTCTATAAAGTGTGCAAATAAGCTACCAGATGCAAGGTAATACTAGATAAGTTTATAGTAAAAGTCCTCTCAAAGGGGTACAGATCTTGATACAATGGTCACTATAAGATTGTGTATTTCTTAATAATAGACTCTCAATCTAGTGGAAATTAGAGACATTCCACAGTGACACCTATAATATTTTTAGACACCCTGTTTCCTATAACAAGGATATGTAGGCAAAGGTAGAAAGCACGAATCACATTAAACTTAAAAACATTGCTTGCTCAAGACTTGGGATCCTAGCTCTAGGACTAGCAAAGACAGAACACAGCATACTACATAAGCACAAATGAAACAGTCTTGAGACACAATAATTTAGGGCAAGGACAGCAAGGCATATTTCAATGGTCTATTATGGATAATCTTTATACTTAAGTTTGATACTACCTAGAATAATCTGAACCTATGCCTTTGGGTGGGTCTGTGAGTACATTTCAAGACCTCACTAATGAAGTGCTCTTTGATAGCAGGACAAATCTGAGGAAATGTGAGGATATGCAGTGCTGTTTGCCTGCCAAGCTTTATTTATTTTAAAGGTGAGTATGTCTATCTGATGCTGTTGTCATTGGAGAGCATCAGAGTCCATGTACTTCAGGGTTCAACATGAATTGAAGACCTGTAATCCTCTAGAAATCCTCCAGATAAGGAATGCTGACTATCCTTCATGAACTAAGTCACTATGGGATTCTTTTGGAACTACCTAGTTGTTAGCTATTCTAGACAATACACTTTATAATAAATACTTACATCTTTTATTGGCTATGGTCTTCAAGATAACCTAGAATAATACATTATTACACTATGTTATGTCTCAAAAGTAGGAAGGACATTGTGTACTACTAAGTATCAAACCACCAAGAAAATAATTGAGACTAGTAAAAATGTAAACAATGGAAAAAAGAAATATCAAATGGGATGAAGAAAAGTTAAGTGTTAGTTATGGCACTTGAATAAATCCTAAAGTTTGTATTTACAGGCTTGTGTTGTGTCAACACAAGCTGAAGTTATCCAAGAGAAAGGAGCCTAGTTGAGGAAATGTTTCCATGAGATCCAGCTGTAAGTCATTTTCTCAATTAGTGACCAAGCAGGGAGGGCCTAGCCCATAATGAGTAGTGCCATCCCTGTGTTGATGGTCCTGGGTTCTATAAGAAGGCAAGCTGAGCAAGCAAGGAAAATCAATCCAGTAAGTAGCACCCCCTCCATGGCCTCTGCATCAGCTCCTGCCCTGTGTTAGTTCCTGTCCTAACGTCCTTTGGTGATGAACAGGAATGTGTAAGTACAAGCTGAATAAACCCTTTCCTCTCCAACTTGCCTTTTGGGCACAATATTTCATTCCAGCAATAGAAACCCTAAGACATATGGTTTCTTGCTGGTTTAAGTTAAGCTTTAAACAAAAGAAATTATTCTGGCTTAGTAAAGGTGTGGTTGTAGGTTCAAAATGCTAAAGAATTGCCTAGGAGTCTTACTTTGAAAAATAAATCCCATTAGCTATTATAAACTAATATCCAAAAGGCATATTAAAATAGAATACAATTATTTTAGGAAATTAGTATTACATCCCATACTCTATATCAGGTGGCATCCCCTCCTTCATTTACTGGATACTAATAAATTGCCATGCCAGAGCCTGCCTCTCTAGTCTGTCTGATCCAATGGTGGACTTCTTCACCTGTCAGACTATATTACATACCCACATAAGGGGCTGATACTTCACAATGACAAAAAGACACAGAATAGCAAAATATCTGAGTATTAAATCAATGATGGTATCAAATATGTTGTTCAATAATTGTTTTACAAATTACTTGTACAACCATACTTAATTTGTGCCTTACATAGAGGCTCATTGCTATAAAGAGACATCATGACCAAGGCAACACTTATAAGGGAAGACATTTAATTGGAGCTGGCATACAGTTTTAGAGTTCTATTTTCAGCAAAGCAGAAAGAATGGCAGCATGCAGCAAGACATGGTGCTAGAGGATAATGAGAGATCTGCACCTTGATCTAAATGCAGCCAGGAGAATGTGCACTGCTGTGTGACAGAGTATGCTCTGAATTATGCAGGCCAGAGGTGAGAATTTCATGAGACCATAAAGCCCTGTCTTCATTGTAACACACAGTGACAAACATCTTTTAACATGGCTACACCTTCTCCATATGTCCAATTATTGCCAACTTTGCATGGTCCAAACCTATTTAAACAATCACATTCCACACCCTTGTACCCATAGACTTATACACAGACATGAGTTTATGTGAGCAATAATGTGCCATAGCATAATACATAATACATTATGTACAACTTTAAAAGTCCCCATAGTAGAGCACAGCCTGAACAATGTTTAAAAGTCTCAAGTCTCTTCTAAGTTTCACGCATTAACTTAAGTGTAATTTCTTATAAAATTAAAGTTGAATGGTAGATCACACATTGCCAACATCACATGATATGCAAGAACATTACAAAATAACATTAAGAAACCATTGGACTAAATCCAGACTATAAACAAGATGGGCAAACTCCAAACTCTGCATCTACACTTTTAGTGTCCAACTCATTTCAGCTTTGTAAACTAGGCCATACTTCTATTTCATGGGCTGCTTCTACTCTCTGTTAGCAGTTTTATCTCAGCAGGTATTCCATGGGGGTTCCCACATGATCTTCTGGGCTCTGCCAAAGGGCATAGGTCACTCCCTTACAACTCTGCCCTCTGTATCATTCTAGACACTGGCTAAATCCACTCCATTGTTGCTGGTATTCTTGGTTGTCATCCTATGGTACTGCCATCTCCAATATACTTCTGTCATCAGGTACAGCTAGGGAGCACATTTACCAAGACCTTATCATATGCTGTCTTAAAGGTGGCAAGTCTCGATTTCATTGAATAACCCCTTAAGTGTAGGATGTCAACTGCCACTGGGGTTGTACCTTCTCGAATGATCTTCTCTGGTCTCTCACACTGAAAAGCATCAATTGTTCTCCATGACTGGTTCATTCCATTAAAACCAGTACTACCTGGCAGATCCTTACATATTACCTGGCTGCAAGCAGATGGTCTTTCTCTAGAAAACAGCTTTTTGTGCTCTATGAAAGTGCTTCCCAAAAAATTTTATCTCAATGATACTAGACACTTCTCAGTCACTGGCAATTTCTTAGTTCTAGTTAAACAGAATCAGTTGTCACAGTAAACTATTCTATTCTTGATTCTAAAGGCATAGTGACATGCCTGAAGCTGCCAAATTCTATTGGTTGCTGAGGCTGGAACTTACCAGGCTAGTTCATTTACATATAAAACAAGCTTACTGTTTTTGATGAGTTTACTCACTTCCTGTGTTTGGATACATGGAAATACTTCAGTAAACTGACTGAAACTCAAAAATCTGCATGGTTTTCACACCAGAGTATTAGGATTAAAATTGTATGCCACCATGCCTGGACCTAACCTTTTGTTTACCTGGAAATAGCTCTGTACCACATGGTCATAGAACTCAGAAATAAACTTGCATTTGATTCCTAGGATTAAAGATAGGTACCACCATGCGTGAACCTAAGCTTTTCATGGCAACTATACGTCTAGATCTGAATCAAAAGCTTATGTCTTTTCAGTGTATGATTTGGATCAAAGCCCTGTGTATTCCAGCCTCAAGATCTGGACCACAGGTATGCCCTCGGTCTGGATTGTAGTTCAAACCAGATATAATCAAGTTAGCCACTGAGAATAACCATCACAATCCATCCATTGTAAACTTCACACACCATCGGGACACCTTATATCCGAATGCATACAATAACCAGGTCATAATAATGCCTGATACGATGTAACTTTCCCTTGGTTTCCTGCAAAAGCATAAAGGATAAGCTTACCTAGGTGGGATCTTGCTAAAAGGTCACCACTCCCTTAATTCCATTTAATATCCTGGAACACAGGATTTAGCTTCACTCTAATTCCTGGTTACCCACTTGTTTTGAACCATACAGTTTGAATTTTTCCTCTCTCAGTTTGGTTCACTTGATTAAAACTTGACCCATAAGACTGAACCAATGGACCAAGTTAAAACTAATTGGCTTTTTGAAACCTACTTTGTTAATGTAACTATTCCAAATCTTTTTACCTTAGACTCAGGCAGACTCATCAGACAAGCCAAAAAGAAGCAACATGTTTCACCAAAATATCATGAAAATGGTTTCTAAGCCAATACTAAAATTCTGTTTCTCTGAAGTCCCATGAACCAGGCCTCTACTGTTAAAGACACTCTCAGTATCAATATCTGCCAAGCTTCTACTACTTTGGCCAATTAAGCCCCATGTAATCCATTCTACTGCTTACCAAAGTCCCCAAATCTACAATCCACCAATCAAACCCATGGTCAGACCTATGCCAACATTACCTAAGTCACTGGTACAAAATTGTGTCATAGTTAAGGTTACATTGTAGTTTAGAGACCCCATCCCTAGGACAATTCTTCTATAAGAAGGCATTTAATCAGAGCTGGTTATACTTTTAGTACTCCCTTCTATTGATGTCATGGCAGCACACAGAAAGACATAGCACTGGAAGAACTAAAGGTACTACATCTTGACCCAAAGGCAAGAGGGGACTCTATTCCATATCCAGCCAGGAAGATCATCTAATTCATACTTTCCAGACTTCAGAATTTTAAGAAACCTTAAACCCTACCTACATTGTGACATACAGTGACATACTTCCTGTAAGAAACCTATACCTTCCCCAATGTATGCACATGTCTGATTATTCCCCACTTTCCATGGCATAAGCACATTCAATCAATTCCATTACATTTCCCGGAACCCATAGTCTTATACAAACACATGAGTATATGGGAGCTAGACCTAGGTATCCCATTACAAAGAAATACACTAAATACAACTCCAATTGTCCTCATAGTAAAGTACAGCCTCAAACAGTGATTAAAATTCCAACGTCTCTTTTAAGATTCATGTATTCTCTTAACTGTAATCCCTTATGAAATCAAAGTTGAATAGTAGACACATACTCCCAAAATCACAGAATATATAGTACCATTACTAAACATCAGAGTGAGGAAATCCTGGAAGAAATCAAGACCAAAATTATACTGAGAAACATGAAATTCAACAATTACATGTATAATATCCAACTTATTTTACCATTTTAGATAATAATATACTTCTTTCACTAGTGCTGGTTCCATTTCTTGATAACACATTAACTTAGCAGGTATCCCATGGGGTTTAGACATTATCATTTAAATACTTTCAAGAGGTTTGCAGCACTCCCCAATCTCTGCACTGTGTATCACTCTAGGCTCTGGCACCTTCACTCCATGGCTGCTGCTCAGCTGGGCAGGCATTCCATGGTATTAGCATCTCAAATACACTGGAGTCTTTTGCTGTAACTAGGCAGAGCTTCCACCAATAGGTGCTCATAGGATCTCATCAATGTCCCAAGCCTCAACTTCATTTCCAATACCCTTCTGTCCTGAGTCTTCAACTGCTAATGAGGCAGCAACTTCTCCAGTGATCTTTCCTGACCCCTCACACAGGCAAACCTCAACTGCTCTCCATTATCCTATCATTCCTTTAAAGTCATTATCTCCTGGCAGAGTCTTACACATTCCCTGGCTGGAGGCAGGAGGTCTTTCTCTGGAATACAGCTTCTTTATGCTCACAGGTAGTACTTCCCAGAAGGTTTCCCCCTCAGTGATGCCAGTCTCTTCTTAGTCACTCTCAATACCTTAGATCTAGCTAAGCAGAATATGTTGAAACATTACCCTGTTTTATTTTTCATTCTAAAGTCATAGGGGTATGCACAATGCTGCCAAGTTCTATCTGATGCTGGGCCTGAAACATAGCCCCCTAGTTTTTTATGAATATTAGGTTTTTTAATTTAAAAAAAATAATATTGACATGAACGTTTTGGTTGCATGTGTGTCTATGGCCCAAGTGAGTGCTTGGTACCCAAGAAGGCTAGAAGAAAGTATCTAATTCACTGGAACTGGAGTTAGACAGTTGTGAGCTGCCATGGGGGTGCTGGGGAGTGGAGCCCAGGTCCTTTGGAAGAACAGCTAGTGCTGTTAACCACTGAGCTATCTCCCCAGTCCTGAGTATTGTTTTTGGGGCCTAAATATGGCTTCTATTCTTCTTCTTCTTCTTCTTCTTCTTCTTCTTATTATTATTATTATTATTATTATTATTATTATTATCATCATCATCATCATCATCATCAATCATCATCATCATCAAATCATAATTTTTACTTTTTAACACAAGGGTTATAAACACAAAAAGGCAGGATGTGGGGAAGGGGATGACACAGGAGCTTAGGTGTTCAGGGGGAGTACAGATATCTTTTAGAACAGGGTATCAGATGGGTAAAGGTTCAGGGGACAGGTCACTATGACTATGCCTATGATTCACTTGTCCTTATCTAAGTTGGTACTATTTGCCAAGGCTCCCTATTTACAAGGTCTATGACTACTCAGGCTGGTAAATTTCCACCAAAGCTGCCTGTTTACAATAGCTTATAGCCATCTATTTCAGTGTTTTTCCGCAGAGATCCAAGAATTTGTGTTAGCAGTCATGTATGTCAGGCCTATTGCTGATTTTAGGCTTATAGCTGATTTTAGGCCTTCAGTGTATAAGCAGGGCTGCCCCTGACATCTTCTCCCTTCTCCAAGTATAGAAGGCTGTGGTGATTTTACTCTTGCCAAGCTGGGGATAAAGGCCTGACTTCCAGTAATTAAAGGGGACCTTGTAATGGCTTTGGTCCTCCTGTCATTGTCCAGTGAGGCATATATGTTTCTGGGTTCCCTGAGGGACAAACCTGACTGCATAGGGGTTGATGTCAAAAGTATCCCCTCTCCAGGAAAAAAAAAGCTCCCTAGTTTAAAAGCTTCCTATTTTCAAAGGTTTCCTTACTTGGTGAGGTTGGATGTCATAGAACTAGCTCCACAGAGTAAACTTGAGCTCAGATCTGCATGGCTTTCATACCTGAGTGCTGGGATAAAATTGTATATCACATATCTGAACTTATGCTTCTGTTTCCCTGGAACTTAACTCTGTACCAGGGTGGGCTGTTACTCAGAAGTCTGTTTGCCTTTGTCTCCTGGGATGAAAGATGTATATCACCATGCCTGAACCTGAGCTTCTTTCTTTCTTTCTTTCTTTCTTTCTTTCTTTCTTTCCTTCCTTCTTTCTTTTTTTGACTATGCTTCTAGACCTGGATCAAACCCTTGTGTCTTCCTCCTTCATGATTTGGATCAAAACCCTGTTTATTCCAGCCTCAAGGCCTGGATCACATGTATGCCCTCCATTTCTGGTTTTAGTTCATTCCAGATACAATCAAGTTGACCACTGAGAATAGCCACCACAATCCATCCCCAGTAAATTTGACACACAATCATGTCTTCTTATAGCCAAATGACATTAATAACTGGTCATAATAATACCTAACATGATGTAACTTTCCCTTGTTTCCCTGCAAAAGCATAAAGAATAAGCTTATCTAGGTGGCATCTTGCCCCAAGTTCATGACCCCCATAATTCCATTTAATATCCTAAAACACAAGTTTTAGCCTCCTTCCACTTCCTGGTTTCCCTTTGACCTTTGAACCATACATTTTGTATTTTTCCTTTTTTAGTTTGGTTCACTGGACTAAAACCTGCCCCATCAGACTGGACAAAGTTGAAATTAAGTGGCTTTGTTACGGTACCTATTCTAAATCTCTTTACCTTCGAATCAGGAAGACTTCTCGGACAAGGGCAAAAAAACATCAATATGCTTCACCAAAATACCACAAGAGTGGTTTCTATGCCACATATTAAAATTATTTTCCTCTGAAGTCCCTTGAACCAGTCCTTCGCAATTAAAGAAACTCTCAGCATCACTATATGACAGGCTTCCACTACCTTGGCCCATGAAGCCCCATGTAAGCCACCTACTGCTTACCAAAGTCCACAAATCTACATTTCACCAATGAAAACCATGGTCAGACCTATGCCAACATTACTTCAGTCACTGGTACCAACTTGTGTCAAAGTTCAAGTTTCGTTGCAGTTTAGAGACCCCATCACTAAGACAACTCTTCTATAGGAATTCATTTAATCAGGGCTGGCTTACAGTTTTAGTGCTTCCTTCTAATAACATCCTGGCAGCATGAAGGAAGACATGGTGCTGGAGGAACTAAAGGTACTACATCTTGACCCATAGGCAAGCAAGAGACACTCTTCCACAGCCAGCCAGGAGGATCATCTAGATCACACTGCCTAGACTTCAGAATTTCAAGAAACCTTAAAGCCCCACCTCTATTGTGACATTCAATGACATACTTCCTGTCAGAATGCTGCATCTTCCCCAATATGGGCACAAATCTGATTATTCCCCACTTTTATGGCAAAAGCATATACAATCAATTCCATTGAATTCCCTGGAACTCATAGGCTTATACAACCACTCTTAGACCTAAGCTTTTGTTTACCTGCAACTTATTTTGAACCAGGATGAATTAGAACTCAGAAATCTGTGTTTTTCTCCTTCTGGGATCACATATGTGCACTAGTATTCCTAAATCTAAGCTTTTTATGGTCACTATATTTTAGACCTGCATCAAACCCTCGCGCCCTTATCTTTCATGATTTGTATCAAAACCCAGTGTTTTCCAGACCTTGATCACAGATATATCCTCCATTTCTGGATTGTAGGTCATTCTGCTATATTCAAGTTGACCACTGAGAACAGTCACCACAATCCATATCCTGTCCGTTTGACACACAATCATGTTTCCTTATGTCCAAACAAAAACAATAACCTGGTCATAATAATGCTTAATGTGATATAGCTCTTGGTTCACTGCAAATGAATAAATAGTAAGCTTATCTAGGTGGAATTTTGCCCTTTCTGTTATCTATTAGCTTCTTTCTATTATCACCTTGGAAGGATGTTTGTGGCACCATGCATGAAGACATGGTGCTAGAAGAGCCAAGATTTCTAAATCTTGACCCAATGGCTGTCAGGAGACTCTTCCCCACAGGACACTAGGAGAATCTGATGAATACCACTGCCCAGACTTGAGAGTTTCATGAAATCTCAAAGCCTCACCTTTAGTGTTATACACAATGACATATTTCCTCTCATAATTCTAAGTCTTTTCCAATATGCTCACAAGTCTTGATAATCATGCGTATTTATACCAAAACATATGATTTATACTTGAAAGTTGACTTTATCTCTTATCTCATGAGTCTCCTGCTTTCCAAAATCTCCACTTCCTTTTACAAATTTCTAATAAATCTTATATATTCAAGTATTTGGTATTTATGAATCCCATTTTAGGCTTCTTTTTTATTCTACCTCTAAAGTCCTTCAGTCTACACAATCTATTATATCATTGTCTAAAAAATAAAGTGCCAATTTCCACTAATTTCTTTTGTTAATCCATCTATAGTGTCTTTATTTGGGTTTTTCAACTGTGAACAGACACTATGATGAAGGCAACTCTAATACAGGACAGAATTTAACAGGGGATGGCTTATATATTCAGAGGTTCAATCTATTACCATGGAGGTGGATGCTTGGCACCCCTTGGGCATGCATAGTTCAGGAGAAGGTGAGAATTCTGCATCTTTGTCCAAAGGCAGACATAAAAAGACTGACTTCTGGGAAACTAGGAAGTAAGTCTTAAAGCCCACCCTTACAATGACACACTTCCTCCAACATGGCCACACCTATTCCAATAAGGCCACATATCCTAATAATGCCACCCCCTAGGCCAAGTATATTCAAACCATATATATATATATATATATATATATATATATATATATATATATATAAAACTAAACATTGCTTTACACCAGAATTTTCTCTACTTTAAAATATATAATATAAATGCAAATACCATGTGAGTAGAATTTCTTGATCAAATTTTAAGTTACAGAAATATTTATATTAATTATATAGTTTCATTTTGTTTTCAGTGTTTTGTACTCTTTTTCAACAATACATTAAAATAATACTTCATTTTGTTGAAAAACAA
>JANHMN010000005.1:22200908-22280908 GCA_030674055.1 Rhabdomys pumilio
TGTGTGTGTGTGTGTGTGTGTGTGTGTGTGTGTGTGTGTGTGTGTGTTGGTGTGTTGGGGGCCTCCTACCAGCTAGTACATGCTGCCTGGTTGGTGTCTCAGTGTTTGAGATATCTCTGGGGTCCAGATTTGTTAAGATTGCTGGTCTTCCCATGGGGTCACTCTCCTCCTCAATTTCTTCCAGCCTTTCTCTAATTCAATCACAGAAGTCTCTGTCTTCATACCACTCACTGGTTGGGTGTAAGTATTTGCTTATGTCTCAGTCATCTGCTTGTTGGGCTTCTCAGAGGTCAGCCATACTAGGCTCCTGTCTGTAAGCAAACAATATCATCAGTAATATTGTCAGGCCTTGGAGCATCCCCTTGAGATGGTTCCCAGTTTGGTCTTGTCACTGGAATTCCTTTCCCACAGACTCTTCTCCATTTCTGTTCCTGCAATTCTTTCAGACAGGAACAATTCTGTGTCAGAGTTTTTGACTGTGATATGGTAACTCCATCGCTCCACTAGATGCCTTGTCTTTCTTTCTACTGGAGGTGGACTACAAGTTCCCTCTCCCCATTTTTGGAAATCTAAAGTCCCTTGCTTAAATCTTGAGATTCTTTTACCTCCCAGGTCTCTGGTACATTCTAGGGGGTCCTTCCTCCCACCTCCCACCTCCCACCTACCAAGGTTCTATATTTCCATTTATTCTGTTGGTCCTTAGGGCTTCACTACTGGTCTCCCTTCCAATACCTGATCAGATTCCCCTTTTACCCTGCTCCTCTCCATTGTCCTTCCACCCAGTTCCCAGCCTTTCTCTGCCCTCTGCTTTCTTCTTCCTCTCAAGTGGGACTGAAGCAACCTCACTTGAAGCATTTGGCTTGTTAACCTTCTTGAGTTCTGTGGATTGTATCCTGGGTATTCTGTACAATTTTGGCTAATATCCACTTATTAGTGAGTATATACCATGCACATCATTTTGGGTCTGCAATACCTCATTCAGGATGATATTTTCTAATGCCATCCATTTGCCAGCAAAATTCATCATGTCCTCGTCCATAATAGGTGAATAGTATTCCATTGTGTAAATGAACCACATTTCCTGTATCCATTCTTTCATTCTGAGACATCTAGGTTGCTTTCATATTCTGGCTATGACAAATAAGACCACCTTGAACGTAGTGGAACACATGCCCTTGTGGCATTGTGGGGTATCTTTTGGGTATATGCCCAGGAGCTAGCTGTATTGTTGGATCTTCAGATAGATCTATTTCCAATTTTTTTGAGGAACCTCCAGATTGATTTCCAGAGTGGTTGTACCAATTTACAATCCCACCAGCAATGGAAGAGTGTTCCTCTTTCTCCTCATTCTCGCCAACATGTGCTGTCACCTGTGTTTTTGATCTTAGCCGTTCTGATTGATGTAAGGTAGAGTCTCAAGGTTTGATTGCCTTCAGAATACTTCCTACAACAGGGGCATCCAGGGACTAAAGACATCCAGGTGGGAAAAGGCCCTCAAAAAATACAATCAACTTAAGTCCGGGCAATATGATAGCTTCAGAGCACAGCTACTCTCCTGTAGCAAATACTGGATATCCTAACACAACCAAAGCACAAGAAAATGACCATACATTCAATCTTATAAAGATAATAGAGGTCTTTAAAGAAGGGAGGAAAAATACATAAAAATACAGGAAAATGTGATTATATAGGTAGAGGTCTTAAATGAGAAAACAAATAAATATGTTAAGGGTATACAGCAAAATATAATTAAACAAGTGAAAGAAATAAAACTGTGCATGGCTTGAAAGTGAAAAAAAGAAATAATAAAAAAGCACAAACTGAATTAATCCTGGAGATGGAAAACCTAGGGAAGAGAACAGGTACAGAAAATGCAAGCATCACCAACAGAATAAAGATAATGGAAGAGAGAATTTTAGCCTTATACAATACAAAAAACCTGATATATCAAAGAAAATTTTAAATCTAAAAAATACCTGACATAAAACATCCAGAAAATCTGGGAATACCATGAAATGACCTCACAGAAAAATAATAGAAATATAAGAAATTGAAGAGTCTCAGCTCCAAGGCCCAGAAAATATTTTTTGTTTCTTTTATTTTCTTTTCACTCTTTAATTATTTTTTACAGTCCAGTCTTCATCCACCTCCTGGTCCAACCCCCAGACCACTCCCTATCCCATATGTCCTCCCTACCCCTTTCTTTAAGAGGATGTCTCCACCCCCCCAACTACCACCCCACTAGACATCCCCACTCACTGGGGCCTCAAGTCTCTGGAAGGATAGCATCTATGGTTTTGAAGAAGTTGCAAGATATCAATCCAGGCCCTTTGTAGTTTTTAGAGTCTCTCTCCATCTTCTCTCCCTGAGGCCAGACCAGATAGTCCTCTGCTGTATGTGTTTCAAGGAACCTGATATCAGCTGGTGTATTGTTGCCTAGTTGGTGGCTCAGAAAATATTTTAAACACAATCGTAGATGAAAACTTTCCTAACCTAAAGAAAAAGATACCTATAAACAAACAAGAAGCTTATAGAACACCAATTACACTGGACCAGAAAAGAAAATACTCCCACTACATAATAAGCAAAACATAAAATTTACAAAACAAAGGAAGACTACTACGAGCAGCACTGGAAAAAGAACAGGTGATGTACAAAGGAATAACTCTGAGAATTACAGCAGAATTCTCAACAGAAACTCTAAAACTATAAGGACCTAGACAGATACCTTACAACTTCTACAAAACCACAGATGCCAACCTAGACTAATGTACCCAGCAAAACTCTCAGTTACCATAGATGGAAAAAAATAAGATATTTTAAGACAAATACAAACTTAATCTATCCACAAATCCAGCCCTACTGAAAACACTAGAAATAACACTCTAACCCAAGGAGGATGATTACATCTGAGAAAACACAGGAAATAAGTAATTATATACCAGAAAAAGCAAGAAAAGCACACACACACACACACACACACACACACACACACACACACACACAAAATGTTTCCTTCTCTCTCTCTCTCTCTCTCTCTCTCTCTCTCTCTCTCACACACACACACACACACACACACACACACAAACATCAGCAACATCAGAGGAACAGGTATAAAACCACTGGTCATTAATATCTCACAACATCAATGGACTCAGTTCCCGTAAAAATAATACAGGCTAACAGAATGGATGGGAAAACAGGATCCATCATTCTGCTGCGTACAAAAAACACATCCCAGCAATAAAAATTGACATTACCTCAGAGTAAAGGCCAAGAATGAAGTTTTTCAAGCAAAGGGATCCAAAAGGTAAGCTGGAGTATTCCTTCTAATATCTAATAAAATATAGTTTAAATGAAAATCAAAAGAGACAAAAGGACCCTCCATACTCATCAAAGGAAAAAAAGTATATCTCAATTTTAAACATCTATACCGCAAACACAAGGGTAAACACATTTGTAAAAGAAACATTGCACACTAAACCCCAAACATTAATAGTGAGAGACTTCAACACCCCAATATCATCAATTGACAGGTCATCCAGATAAAAACTAAAAAGTGAAATAATGAAACTACCAGACATTATGAATCAAATGGACCTAACAGACATTTATAGAATATTTCAATGAAACACAAAACAATATACCTTCTTTTTCAGAACCAAAGGACACCCAAATACTCTAGAAAACAAAGAAGCAAGGACAGCAAAGCAGAGCAGAAGTCAGGAAATAATCAAACCATGGCTGAATTCAATCAGTTAGAAGCAAAGAAAACAATGCAAAAAAATCAATGAAACCAAGAGCTGATTCTTTGATAAAATTAAAAAGATAGACAAACCCATAGCCAAGCTTAGCAAAAAACAGAGATACAGTTTTCAAATAAACAAAATCAGAAATTCAAGGGGAGACATAATAACAGACACTAAAGAAATTCAAAGAATCATTAAGTCTTACTGCAAAAGCCTGTTCTCCACAAAATCAGAAAATCTTTACAAAATGAACCAATTTCTAGGCAGATACCACATACAATGTTAAATCAAGATCAGGTAAACTTTCTAAACACCCATATAGCCCCTAAAGAAATAGATGCAGTCATCAAAAGTCTCAACCAAAAAACCCCAGGCCCAGATGGTTTTCATGCCAAATTCTATCAGATATTTAATGAAGGGGTAATACAAGTACTCCTCAAACTATTGCAGAACATAGAAACAAAAGGAAAACTGCCAAATCCATTCTGTAAATCCATAATCGCCCCAATAATTATATCACACAAAAACTGGACAAAAAATAGAGCACTTCAGACCAATGTCTCTTATGAACATTGACTAAAAAAATGCTCAATAAAATACTCAATAAATTTGTTTCAGTATTTTAAATATCCTTAAATATTTTCATCAGATATAGAGAAAATTGGTCTTCATCCAAAGTTTATCTTTTTGTTTAAAATATTATTCTGGTTTTAAAAAAAAATAATATGCCAGGCAGTGGTGGCGCATGCCTTTAATACCAGCACTTGGGAGGCAGAGGCAGGCGGATTTCTGAGTTCGAGGCCAGCCTGGTCTACAGAGTGAGTTCCAGGACAGCCAGGGCTACACAGAGAAACCCTGTCTCAAAAAACAGAAAAAAAACATATTTTATTATTTAACAATTATATATATATATATATATATATAAATATATATATATATATATATATATGCTATGTGTTTTCAATTACTCTAGTTTCAAATAATTTAGTTTATGACGAACAGAAATTTTATTCAACTTTAAATACAGCCATACTTAAAAAACTAAAGGAAAATATGATATTAAACCTTCTTAACATATTTGAAGTTTCTCACAGTGGTGAATCAAATTCATTATTTTTATTTGCAAATGTTTTTCAATAAAACACACGTTCCAGGACTATTAGTTATCACTTGTACTACAATAGATCTTAAACATTAAAAATGAAGGAATTCATTTCCTTTGTTTTACATGGCATCTTGGAACAACTTATTTGCACAAATTTATGAATCTGTGAAATATAAAAATAATTTTAGCTACCACATAGGACATTAAGTGCTAATTGAGATGTTTATAATAACCATATATATTATGTTCTCAAAATTATATCTATCATGATTATTAACAACATAATAAAAGCCCTTCTAATGGACTCTAAAACTACTTTCATCAATGTATTTCTAAAAGTTTTGTGAAAGTGAGACTATTTTTATTTTTGATGAATGCATAGTAAGTGAATAAATCGTGTTTAAAAATTCTATTACAAATATTATAAACAATAAACAAATTCAGCAATATAGATTGAAACAAAATCATAAGTTTGACCAATTCAATAGCTTTTATTCAACAACTATATATAATGGGAGACAGAGATCATGGACATACTTCTATTCTTAATACCCTTAAAGGAATTAAAATATCTAGATATAAATAAAATCAATGAAGTAAAGAAACTTTACAATAAAAAATTTAAATCTTTTAACAGAGATAAAGACATGAGAAAATGCAAAGAAATCCTATGTTCTTGGATTCAGTAGAATTAATATTGTGAAAATGACCATTTTACAAAATCTCTTCAGAGATTCAATAAAATTCCAACCAAATTCTCTATTTAATTCTTCACAAAAATAAGGGAAAATAATATTCTAAAATTCCTATGGACCCCCAAAGACTCCAGATATCTAAAAAATTCTAAGTACAAAGAATAATTCAAGAGGGGTTAAGTTTTCAGAGATCAAGATATATTACAGAGCCATTATACCAGTATCATAATAAAAATATAGTACTGGTGCAAACACGGACATGTAGACTAATGAAATACAACCAAAGATAGAAACATGTATATGCATAACTTCAGCTATTTAGTATTTGGAAATGATGTAAAAAGACATATGTTGTAGAAAAAGAAAACATCTTCAACATATGGTTCTGGGAAAAATGAATGTCTACATGGGAAGAATGAAAATTAGACCTCTAAATATCACACACACATAGATCAAAGAAGTAAATGTAAAACCTCGAACACTGAAACTTCCAGAATAAAACAGTGTACCCTATACGACATAGATATAGGAGAAGACTTTTTTATATTTGTCTAATGATACAGGTCACAATTATATTTTTTTCTTTTTCTTTTTTTTTATTGGATATTTTATTTACATTTCAGATGCCACCCCCTTTCCCCATTTCCCCTCCCTAGAAAACCCCTATCCCGTGCCCCCTTTTCCATTTTTCTTTTATACAATTTTTTTAAATGTTAATCAAAGACTTTATAAATATGGTAATGCTCAATCAGAAGTGTAACCTAATACCCAACCTAGCTATGTAAACTATCTTTGACTGGTGGAGACACGTGAACTTCTGCCTCCATGCCCCCTCTCTCTTTCTCTCTCCTTTTCTCTCTCATTACCTAGCTTCTCATCTACTTCATCTTCTCCTCTCCTTACTCCATCTTTTCCTCTCAGGTCACAACTATAAAGTGAAACTTTATAAAACTAAAAAGCTCCAATAGAGGTAAGGAATAATTTAAATGCATAAAGGTAAAGCTCACAGAATGAAGAGAATCTTGGCCATCTAAACATCTGACAGAGTATTAATATTCAGAATTTATAAGAATTAAAAACAGTCAAAAATCAAACTACCTACTCAAAGTCTGATACTTGAACCTGTACAGGAAGATCTCAAAAGAATTAAAAAAATAGCTAAGAAATATCTCAAAAATATGTTTATTATCCCTAGCAATTAGGGAAATGTAAATCAAAACACCTTTGAGATTTCATATTATCCCAGTTCCATTATTTGCCCAGAAGGGCAAAGATCAACAAACAAATGCAATGAAAGAAAAGGAGAATACTCACACACTTTTGGAGGAACTAGAAACTGGTGCAATTACACTAGAAAGCAATGTGGGAATTGAAAGATATAAAAAAGAAATTAACTGTGCATCTCTGCTTGACTCAAGATCCTACTCTACAAATATTTACTCAGCCATGTTCATTGCTACTGCTATATTCACATTAGCTGGGAAATAGAAACAATGTAAACATTCTTCAATTGACAAATGGATAATGAAAATGTGTTATAATATACTATGTAATTCTATTCAGCTGAAAAGAAAAATGAAATCATGATATTTGCAGGTAAATCAAAATAACTAGAAGAATATATATTGAGTGGAGTAACTCGGAGCCAGAAAGACAAATATTGCATGAACTCTTTCATTTGTGACTTTTAGTTTCAAATCTTCAGATTTGTCCACATATCTGAATTAACTGTAGATATTAGGAAATTAAAATAGAAACAGGGCAGTGGAGCAGATGTGAAGGAAGGTAAACAGGTGTTATTACCCTTTCTTGTCCACACAAGAGATGGACGGTAAGTCCCTATTACTAAAGACACAATGATATTTAGTCAAAGAACCCAGATATCCCTTAGCTAGAAATGACATGAAAGCCTTTTCATTGAGTTCTCCTTTCATAGTTTTAAAAAGCTCCATGAAAGGTTCCAAAGGATGGACACAACTAACAATTCGACCCATGTATCATACTTATGAAATACAACTATGACCAGCAGCATGACCCAGTTACCTGAAAGGAACAAGAGTGCCACACCTACCTTGGTGGGAACATGAGTTAGTTAATTGCCTAATTGGACTTATAACTTACTCAACAAGAGGACAATGGTCCTAGAAACAAAGCAAAAACCTAGAACTACTATATTACTAAACCATCATAATCCCTAACTATATTCAGAATCTTTCACTTATACCCAGAAATAAATGGAATCATCAAGGAAGTTTCTCTTTGAAAAGGAAGAAAACAAACAGAAAACCACTAATCAAAGTATAAAGCTGAAGAGCCTGTCCAAAGTGGTACAGATATAACACTTACTCCTGAATCTAAGGATCAGATATCATTATGGAACAAAAAGCAAAAAGACTGGAAGAGCCTGAGGAACATCGAGTTTGCTCTGAGACTGCATCTCCTAGAAATATCTGAAGCTATAGTCAGAAAATCACAACCCATGATTGCCTAAACATGATATAAAAAATGACAAAAAGTAACAGACATTTAAGCATGCACAGGGAAAGGCAGCAAGTATAGTATATGAAGTACTACAGGCAACTAGTAAATGCTGCAATCTGGCAAAATGGTCTTATATCCACATAGGCATATATGATATAATATGTATTATATATACACATATAATAACATATGTATATGTAAATATATAGTGTATACACTATGCATATATTTATATTATAATATGTACATATGTATAATATAATGTTTTATATATATTATTTATAATATAATGTTATATACATAACATTACATATACATAGATACATATACATACATATATGTGGTAACTGACAGTTCTCTAATTAGACCTAAGACCTGTTCAAGAAGTAGGAACTTCTGCTTAGTCCTGGAAACATGGCCAACATCCAGGGCCAGTTAACTCATGTCTTAGAGGAGAACTTAAAACTTAAAACTACAATTTTTCTAAATCAATATAATCCATATGTGTGATATATATATATCACATATATACATATATGAAAAAGAGACAATAAATTTTAAAGCATGCAAGGAGGGTTTTAGGTAGGAAAATGAAGATAAAAATGATGAAATTATATATAAACAAGAGAATAACAATAAAAAGCCCATGTAAATTTCTCATACTATGGTTTTACTGTAGTTTCTTATATTAGCTAGTCATCACAATATCTTAGACTTATTAATTTAATGAGTACTATTTTTAAATCATGTTTAAAGACTTGAACATTCAATAAGCAATACGCCTAGCTGTTTGTCTAAAAGATTGCATATCAACTTTCTCCTAAGTACAGTATGTCAATTATCTCAGCTCATTTAAAGGATACATTTTTCCCTCTTGACATAGTATACACATATAAGTACATCTCCAGGATTTACCTGACAGATTCAATAAAATTATATTTATTTTACAGTATAAAACATGTATTTGAGTGTGCCATGTACTCTATTTATAGGTCTGAAGAGTTTTGCAGGTGAAAAATATTGTCATTTTACATTCCAGGTGGATGATTTTGCCAGAAAATTTAAATGTTCAAGTATAATAGGTATAATATTATTAAACACATAAAGGAAATAAATTTTAGCTGAAAATTGAAACTCAGTGAACATATAATTTCTAGTGTGATCTAATCTTCTAAATTATAAAAATTTCATCCTGAGTGAGGTAACCCAATCACAAAAAACCACACATGGTATGGACTCACTGATAAGTGGTTATTAATCCAAAAGCTCAGAATACCCAAAATGCAATTCACAGACCACATGAAGCTCAAGAAGAAGGAAGACCAAAGTGTGGATGCTTCAGTCCTTCTTAGAAGCGGGAACAAAATACTCACTGGAGCAAATAAGGAGACAAAGTGTGGAACAGAGACTGAATGAAAGGCCATTCAGAGCCTGGCCAACTGGGGATCCATTCCATACACAGTCACCAAACCCAGACACTATTGCTGATGCCAAGAAGTGCATGCTGACAGGAGCCTGATACAGCTGTCTCCTGAGAGGCTCGGCCAGTGCCTGACAAATACAGAAGTGGATGCTCACAGCTAACCATTGGACTGAGCACAAGGTCCCCAATGGAGGAGTTAGAAAGAACTGAAGGAGCTGAAGGGGTTTGCAACCCAATAGGAAGAACAATAATATCAACTAAACAGACTCCCCAGAGTTCCCAGGCACTAAACCACCAACCAAGGAGTACACATGGAGTGACCCATGGCTCCAACCACATATGTAGCGAAGGATAGCCTTGTAGGGCATCAATGGTAGAAGAGGCCCTTGATAATGTGGAGACTCAATGACCCAGTGTAGGGGAATGTGAGAACATGGAGACGGGAGTGAGTGGGTGGGTTGGGGAGCACCCTCATAGAAGCAGGTAGAGGGGGATGGGATATAAGGTTTCTGGGTGGAAACTGGGAAAGGAGATAATATTTGAAATGTAAATAAAGAAAATATCCAATAAAAAAAGAAAAAAAAATGAACTTCAATTCTTGGGAATTATTTTCTTGATCAATGCTGAAATTTTAACATCTAGAATCAAAAAACTTACTGGATTTGGTGGCACAAACATACTCTTGCAGAACTATGGAGGTGAGGAAAAAAGATCAAGAAATCAAGGAGAGCCTTTGCTTTATAGTGATCTTTGACTATCCTGTGCTAATTGAGACAACTCAACCTCCTTCACTTGTGATCCACCAATAAATAAATAAATAAATACCCTCAGAAATCAAGAGGGTATATATAAATGTAGCTCAATTCATTAATTGAAAGTTCATACTATAAATTTTTTACTGTTAACTCTCTCAATCATGGGAAAAGGCACTTCAAAAACACAATACCCGAAAGTTACCCTTATGGAATTTGTTCTGTGAATTTTTGTGTATAGACTGAATTCATTATATTTTAATATTATTTTAAATCAGTTAGCCATTCCTATAAAATGTTTTAATTTCCTTATAATGGACCATTTTTTTAGGAATTATTACATTTTTGATACTTTGAGTATTTTCATGAACTCCAATGAAGTACTTATATTAGTAATTACTGTTGGCTAATATTTCAGGATTTTTAATGTGTGTTTTTGAAAATAGGTATTTAGGGATCATACTAACATTTTATTACTGAATATAAAAATTACAAAATGCTTACTAGATAACAAACATGAGTTTATATGGGTGTGTATTTGTATTTTCTGACAGTATCAATATAAATGGAGGAAAGATTTATTTTGGATAGTGGTTTTAGAATCTGTAGTTCAGGGATTTAGATTTTGGCAAGTTAGCTATCTCATGACAAAACAGGGAAATTGAAAAATCAGCATACTTTATAAGAGCCTATAAAAAAATGAAAAGAGCGATGACAGAAAAGAGAGGAAGAAATTGTGCTTTCTAAACTCATGCTCCAAGTTACTTACATTTTCAAATTTGTTTTTCCTTTTAATATCTTGTTTATGGATGAAGTCAGTTTCCTCTTGATCCAATAGCCATACTGACTTAGGACTAAACATTCATAACAGAATCCTTTGAAGATATTTCTACCCAAAATATATGGATTTATAATATTTCATAACCTTTACCTATGTTGTGAACATGATTCAGATGTCTGACAACATTCAATTATACAATGCAATAAAAACCAAATGATAACAGGACAAAACAAACAAAGAAGAGCCTAATAAAAAGCACAAGAGAAATGAGAGATGCTGAAATACATACATTTGAAGACACACCAAAAGCAATAAAAACAAAGTTGGACATCATAATGTATAAATGTTAGGTATTGGTCATCTACAAATGGGCAAAGGTCTTACTCTTAAGTGTGGTTTCTGAACACAGTGAAACTCAGTTGAGAAAATAATTTCTACTTTGTGAGTGGTTATCAATTAGAGATAGCTTTTAGGTTAGGAATTGGGATCTTGTTTTCAACTCCACTTTCAGTGCTTAGATACCCATAGAGCTCTTGATCCCATTGGCTCTTAAAATAGTTCAGCCTCCTTTTCTGTAGTATTCTCTGAGCCCCAGCATAAGAGAATTGATTAAAGTATCCTATTTAAGATATTTAATTCCAAGGTTTCTCAGTGTCTGCACATTGCCCAGTTATGAGTCTCTGTATTGTTCTCATATAGTACAAGAGGTAGCTTCTTTGATGATGACTGAGCAAGACACTTGTCTTATGGGTACAACTAAATGTTGTTAGGAATACATACATGCACACACACACACACACACACACACACACACACACACACACACAAGAGATACTTAGTTGAGCCTTTGTTTCTCCTGTTATTTGGTTACTACAATTTAGATTTCTTTCATGCATGATATGCTTTTAAGAAGGCTCTATTCTGTTTCTATACAACCCCTAAAAAGACCCTTAATTTTAGCTATCCCTCCTTTATTGCTTCCCTTACCTTTCTTCTATATCCCCCACCCATCTGATTCTCCTGTTACAGTGTTGCACCCACATCTGTTTAACCATAACAATCTTTTGTATTTCTCTTTCCTAGGGAGAACTTTCCTTCAAGCCTAGTCTCTCACTCTATACCTAACATCTATGTTTATATGCATTGTAACCTGCTTATTGAAGACTTAAGAGCAAACTTCCACATATGTGCAAATACATATTTGCCTTTTTCAGTCTGTTACCTCAGTCAGGTTGATGTTTTTCTACCTCCATCCACTTACTTGTGAAATTAATTTTAAAGAAGTAGATAATGTTCCATCGTGTAAATGTACCATGTTTTCTTTATTTATTCACATGTTTCCACTCTCTGACTATTATGAATAGAGCAGCAACAAACATAGATGAGCATGTGTCTTCTGTAATAGAATGTAGAGTCTTCTGGATATATGCCCAAGAATCATAAAGTGGCATCTTGAGGTACATCAACTCCAAGCTTTTTAATAAACTGCTACACTGGTTTCTATAGTTGGCAGTAAAAGTTTAGTCAACATCCTCATCAGCATGAGCTATCATTTATTTTGTTGTTCTTGGCCATTCTGAATGGTGTAAGAAAAATCTCAATGTAGATTTGATTTGCATTTTGCTGATGACTCAGTATGTTGAATAGTTCCATAAGAGTTTCTTAGGCATTCATGTTTCACCTTTTGAAAATTGTGCTTAGACTGTACCCAATTTTGTAATTGGATTGTTTTCTTGATGTTCAGTTTGAGTTATTTATATATTTTAGATAATAACCATATATTGTATGTATAGTTGGTAAAAATATTTTACCATTCTGTAACCTGCCTCTTTGTCTGAATGATGGTGTCATTTGCTGTTTATAAGTTGCATGTGTACCCACTTACTAATTGTTCCTTTTACTATGCTACTAGTGTTCTGTATAAAATTACTTTGAGTTCAAGATTATGCCCCACTTTTTCTTCTATCAGATTCAGTATATCTAGCCTTATACTGAGTTTCTTGGTCCATCTGGTGTTAAATTTTGTATTGAGTAATAAGTATGTCTCTATTTGCATTCTTCTACTTGCAGCCACCTAGGTTGTCCAGTACCATTGATTGAAGATGCTTTGTTTTTCCAGTGTGTATTTCTGGCTTCTATATAAAAAAACCATATGTCCATAGGTATGTGACCTTATGCCTGAGGATTCCGTTTGGTTATATTATTGAACATATCTGTTTTTACACCTATACTATGCTTTTTAAAAATTTATTCTTTAATTGTTTTTTACAGTCTAGACTTTATCCTTCTCCCAGTGTAGGGCCATGATAGGATGGCTGGCTTTGGTAGAAGCGCTGGCTGGAGATCCTGGAGACCCAACAGGTGTTCATTGCCTGTAAGGGACGTGCATCTCTTCTGCAGTCCAGAGTCCAGGCTCCTAACACATGGCATGGAACTCCATTGACCTGCACTGTTCAGTCACGTTCAGAGCTATGCAGCCCTACCCAAAGAGCACAGGTAGAGGGCGTGACTACAGGCCTCAGGCTCTAGAGAGATTTATATACTAGTGAGATGCCTGAAGGCCAGAGAGTGGAGCCAATTAAACATTCTTCCCCAGCCCCTTCCCACCCCCAACCCCCACCCCCCACCCCCGCCCCATTATTTAACTCAGGTCTTCCCTGAGTTTCACGGTGGCACACATCCAGAACCAACTACCATACCATGGCAATGAAACTCTTCGGAAATCTACGAACTTCTTGTATCATTGGGCCTGACAACATCAAAGCTTCCAGCCTTTGAAACTTCAGACATTCTCCAGTATATGGGACCCGCCAGCATGGAAAATCTCTGGGACTCCTTTGCAGTGTTTTTTTTTCCCACATCCCAGTACACCCTCTGACACTTCCACATCCCATACCTCCTCCCCTACACTATGCTTTTTTAAAATTACAATTAAAAAAAAAATCGGAGATGATGATACCTCCAGGAATATTTTTATTATACAGGATTGTTTTAACTATCCTTGAGGTTTTATTTAAATTTTATTGTATTTTTGTTGGTTTGAGTTCTTACTTGTGATTTGTATTCAATTAAATTCTGTTTTGCTTTGTTTCTGTTTAAAGTCCTTTTGCTCACTTCACTGTGAACTTTGCATCAGATAGCCTTTTTTAGGGTATTTTGTTGTAGGATATATGGTGTTTTTGGCTGATTATATCATGGAAAATCTTTCTATTTCAACGATAACACATAATTTTGCTGGATACAAATAGTCTAGACTGGCAATTGTGGTCTTTCAGAACTTGCATGGCTCCAGGCTTTCTGACTTTCAAGGTTTCAGTTGAGAAATATGATGTTACTTTTTTGGGTTTTCCTTTGTAATGCTTCTATCCTTTTTTTCTTTAATTGCATCCCTCAATAATTTTTTTTTTGTTTCTGTATGTTTAGTGTTTCAACTATGCTATACATTAGGGAGTTTGTATTCTGATATTATCAAGTTGATATTCTATGTGTTTCTTGGATCTGTATGGGTATGTCTTTCATAGTTTGGGGAAGCTTCTTCTATGATCTTGTAAGATACTTGTTGTAGACATCTACTCTATCATCTATTCCCATAATGTATGTATGTATCTAATTTATATGTAAGTGAATACATACTTTATTTCTCTTTTTAGTTTCTTGAAGGCATTTTGTATTTCTACATGTTTCTTTCCTATAACTTGTTTGATTTTTTTATATCCTTTGTTTATTTAATCTATATTGTCTACTTCATTTCTTTGTCCTGATAGTCCATCTTGATTGTATTTGGAAGGCTCCCCTTGAATGGTTTAATTAAGATGCTTAGTTGTTTTTTATGTCCATCTTCACTTCAGCTTGTGTTATCTTCAAAATTTCTAGCTATTGATTGATTTTAGTTCTCAAATCCTGCATTATCATATATCATATTATTTCCTTCAGCTGTGTATTTTAGCAATCTCAGACATCAGATGAGAGTTTAATTATATGCTTTTGGAATTTTCTTCGAATTTCTTGAATTCTTGGGTAAATTGTTTTTTGTTTTTATTATTTGTTTTGGTTTTATTTTTTAAACTCTGTGTTTAGATATTGATGTGGGATGTTCTTAGGCATGACTTCTACAGTCTAGGGACCATGACAGGAGTCAAGCTGTCTTCTTCATTCAAATTGTCTTTGTGATTTGATCTGTACCTGTGGATCTGTTTCTCTGCTTTTGTATCTGATGTGATAATCTGGTTTTCCTTAGATTTTGACAATGTAATAGCTGCAGGGCTTCAGCTGTACCAGGTAAATCTGGCAGATGAGCTGTTTAACTGGTAAAACTGTCTTCTAATTCCCAGGTCTGTCTTTAGACCTGTGATATACAAATAACAGTGTATAGGTGGATAAGACACGAAAGGAATGTCTCACCATTCAAAGATACATTTATCTGGACCTCGGTCTGTGGGTGTGAGATAGGCACAGGTCAAGGTTAGAGGATGAGGAGAAGGAATTGAACAGGCAAAAGTGCCTCACACTTAAAGAACCTTCCTGGCTGCTGGTCTGGAACTAGAGGTCTTCAGTTTGCAAATTAAGGCAGGGAGAGAAAAAGACAGAAAGGGAACAAATTACTCAACAAACAAGCATAGTTAACAAATAGGAACTGCAGGTCACAAATTAGGCTCATGAGATTGCAGCTGAGGTAGATTGGGGGAAATGCAGGTTAATAGAAGATCATTTTTATGAGGCAAAGACAGTCACAGAACCAACAGTTATCATTAGTTCCATGTTAGGAATTAGGCATGTGGATATTGACATAGCCAAAGATGGAGAGTGATGGTGGAAGATGGAATGGGAAATGGAAGAAGCAACTTAATTGGCCCACAATCTAAAAAAGATTCAAAAGGTCACAGGCCATGGGTCTGGAACTATGCTTAGAAATTTGCAGATCTCTTTTATTTTTGTAAGCTACTTCATAAGTAAACTTATTCTTAGAGAATTTTTCATGGAAAAATGTAAATTATGAATTCTATGCATTATCTTCAATTGTGTATTCACTGACTATCTACCAGACTCCAAAGAATAACTCTAAATCTATTGTCATATAGATGGTCCTTGTTAAAAAAAAAAAGTGGTTGGTTGTAAAACAAAACCAAAAGTCATGAATGTAAGAAAGAGACTTCTAAGGGGGAGGAGTTGATGAAAATGGGTAGGAGATAAGTGAGCTTGGAGCAGAAATAATCAGAATGTATTGTATAAAAGCATGTTATTGTCAAATAACAAAGATTTAATAAAGATTATAGAGATTGATTCTATGACTTTAATATATACATAGGGAGTGTCACATATTGTTTTTGTAAAATGTTATATGATTTGCAATTTTTCCCAATTTGAGTTCTGTTCTACTGCTTGTGAGAATTACGTTTTAATGACTGAGCCATGTTTTATTACAAAGACAGTTGCTCTTCCATATTCTCTGCTATTCTGTTCAAATAACAAGGAAACAGAACCTACATATTAATCAAAAGAGGAACAGATAATGAAAATGTAGCACGTTTACACCACAGACTCTTATACAGCTATTAAGAAAAAAAAAAGGTTCCATGTGTATCTGAATAAATGGAACTGGAAACAGTAACTCAGACACAGAAAGATAAACATGTTTTCAAAATATAGAATTTAGGTTTTAGACATAGATTCTGTTTGTTTCATTTGGAATACCAACACAAATTAGGAAACCAGTAAGGGGAAATGGGGGAGTAAGAGATCTTTCAAGCAAGGGAAGATAGAATATAAAATGAAATGAAAGGAGAATCAGGAAAACCAATCAAAAGGACTAAAGGAAATGGCAGAGAGTAGATAAGGAACTAAGGAAGTGGGTAATGATTAGGAAAAATCATTTTAAAGATTCATACAGAAACCTAATACAGTAGAAACTCATTAAAATCTACACACATCAATACATAAAGTGAGTTTGAACGGAGTTACTCTATAATGAGGAACACTAATTGAACTCGATAGCACATGATATGTTAAAAAAAACAGGCCACTTACCAGGAATGAGTTAACTCTTTTAAATTTTTGTCAATGAGGCCCCATAAACTCCACAGCTATCTCTCGCTATTACTGTTACATTTGGTTACTTTCCAGAACTTGACATTTAAACCTGTTTTTGAATATTGAATTTTGAATATTGTTGAAAATTTCACCTACTTGAACCATGGAACACAGAGTCATCAAATTGGAACATTGATGTTCAAAGAGCAGGAAGGTCCTATGCATAATACCAGAGAAGAAAAGTAAGCCTTGATCTGTCAAGCTTCGAACCATGTTTACTATTTTGCAGAATCTGCAGTTATATAATATTTGCTTAATCACAAATCTGTAATAAATTTAAATATTTAATTGTATAGTGATCTGTGATTGAAATTTCTAAAGGACAAAAGAAAGCTCATTTACATTTCAATAAGGCTTTTCCTTAATAAAATTTGTTGAGTTTAATAAAATTAAAAGTTGATTTAACTTTTTTTTTCACTATCTTATGGTTAGTATGTGTTTTTACTTTGCAGCATTCTAAGTCATTTTTTTCTAAGCAAACCAACTTTCAATTACTTCAGTTCAGTACAATTAGAATATTTTTATTCAGTTAATTGTAAATGATAAATTCCTAACTGCATTCAAGTTTGCTCATTTTAATTTCAAAATGTTTTATTCAATTAATATTTAAACAAAGTATATTTGAATCTAATTAAACATCCATGTCTGATTTGAACATTTTATATACATATATATATATATATGTATATATATATGTGTGTGTGTGTGTGTGTGTGTGTGTGTGTGTGTGTGTGTGTAGTGAATAAAAATAAAAATGTTAAGTATATTACATTAGCACTCATAGGATTTCAAAAGTCCATAAAGTAGAAAAGAAGATAATATATTAACAAATGAAAAGTCTATTATATTTTACTCAGATTACAATTAGTCAATATTTTTGGTTTAAGAAATATTTTGTAGAATTTGTTAGATATTAGAAATAAACAGAAAATTGATACTTGCTTTTACTTGTTAGTTTTTAAATTTAAGATTTATTTATTTATTTAGGCTGTGTGTGTGGGGGTGGGTGTTAGCATCTTCTTGTGTATCTGTAGAGGTGTGCTTGTTGATGTCAAAAAATCCTTCTGCAGTTGTTTCATTCCTCTTATCCGAAGGGTTAAGGGCACTGTACTCAAAGAATCAGACTTAGTACCAAGCGTCTGTAAACACAGTGCATATCAACATTCCCTTTGTTTGTATTTAGGGCTATCATAGGTCTGAGTCCGTGTACTATCAGTTTTCAATTAGGCATAAAATATCTGGAGATATTTTGATTATAAAATTGGAAAGTTGTTTTTTTTTCCTGGAATTTAGAGGGTAGCTTCACTAATAATTCAGCATTAGAATCATTAGAATCATTAGAATCACATTAGAATGCAAAGGACAATTCATCATAAAAAAATTATATGGCCCAAAATATCTGAGCTATGATGACAAAAGTGAATATGTCAGCCCCAAAGCAAAGCTGCTCAGTGAAGGTAAACTGTAAATCATGTCTACAAACATATGGATAAGTGTATGTTTTCAAATATTATAATGAGTGTAGTGAAATACATTCACAGTTTACATTTTTGTCTTTTGATGAAATGATACATTCAGAGCAGTGAAAACTAATCATCCACATACTAAATTCTACTTGAGTTTAGTTATATGAAATAACTGTCTTTTTATTTTTATTCTTTCATTTGTCGGCATTTGTAAAGCTACACATTTATTTTTTTTTCTTTTTCTCGGATATACTCTTTATAGGATAGAGTTCTAATTATACTTTCTTAATGCTGACTCAGCAGTGCATCATTATGGAACATCACACAACTATGTGCAAACTATTTGGTTATAAATCCTAATTAAGAAAGTCCAAACCTTAAATGCATTTCCATATATCCTTATAAAAACATAATAATAACAGGGTCCTAGAAGTTTCTAAAACATGTATTTGGAAAGGTTATAGAGTTTATTATTTTTTTGCTGTAATAAAAAATGTTTCTGTGTCTTAGATTGAATTAGAATGTTTGTTATAAAAATAAAAGTGGTCACTTCAATTCTTTCTCAAGATCCTACTTTTTTTTTTTATTCTGCTGGAACCTATAGGCAGATCTATTGTAGGAGTTCTATGCTTTTCACTAGTGGGCCTGTAAACATCTGATTCTACTGGTACTTCTCAAATTTTAAAAAGTCAAACTCAATCATGGCTTTGTGCTAAAGCTCAGTAACAATGTTTTCACAGTAAGTGACAGATATATTCAATGTTAGTAGGTAATATATTGTGACAGATTTGCCAGTAATGGTTTTTTTTTCTGTCAAATGTAATTTGTTTCAGTCAAATTGTATGTCTCTTATAGGTTTGGAAAAATAGGACTAATATGACTATCTGCTAGAGAGAGTTTCATTTTTTTTATTGCTAGCTTTTTTGCTAAATAATGCAAAAGTTTGTAATGAAATAAAAATTTGAAAGATCTTTCATTTAAACTATAGTTTTCCTTCACATTTAAAAATTCACAGAAATAACCCAGTTGAAATTTTTTTCTCACATGAAAATTCTAAAAGGAGGACTATCTCTACCTACTGTTTATAGAGTCACTAACAAGCTTTGTACCTTCTCATTGGTCAGGTTGTAGAAATATTGATATACTAACCTACATATCTTATATAATTATTATCAAGAGAAATTTGCAATTCATTTGCAGCTATTCTGTAAGATTCAATTTTTTGTTATGTGATTCTAAAAGTAAAAAGCAACTCAAATTCAGGAGTCATTTGTATTATCTTCTGATTATTTATTTTAGAATATATTTGAACATTTCTAATATTAAGTATGAAATACACAAATTGTGGTGGTACATTTCTATAACATCAGCATTTTGAAGGCATATTTGTGGATAACATTGACCTTGAAGCCAACCAATCTACATAGCATATTCATGTCCAGATAGAGATGAAAAATGAAACTGTTTCAAAGTAAAATACAATAAAATAAAATATAAAGTAAAAATCTCTGGATGGAACCTAGAGATGATCATTATTTTCATCAGGGAGTGATTGATGCATTTTAGAGTGCTTTTAAAAATAGTTGAATATGGAAGTCAACTAGTTGTAATGATTTTAAGGAAAATAGTGTAGAGATAATGAATTTAGGTTCTGCTGATTTAAAGGTTCAAATTTGTAACAATTTATCAATATTCTCACTCCTAAATATTTTCCTCACCTTACTACAATGAATACTATTTTATGAAGTGTTTTGAACCTTAAAAATTAATTTTGTAAATCACTCACACTTTTATGTCTATTAATTATATTATGTATTGATCATGTAAATTGGTATCATATGCTGGTTCTTGTGATGATAAATGTAGAACTAAGAAATGAGATCATTACAAAATCAAAATCAGGTAAACAATAAAAGAATATTAATATTTTAAAGCCCAAAATTTAAATATAACATAGAATATTTTAACATTATGTCAGTATTTTAATTTTTAATGTTTTTTTTTTATTTTGAGATTTTGATGTAATTATATCACTCCCTCCTTCCCCTGCCTCTGTCCAAACACTCTAATGTACCCTTTCCCCTTCTTTTTCAAACCCAATTTCTGTTTGACTTTCATTTTTGTTCCTCAGGGAAGAGCAAGGCAGTTGGCTATATGATACCAAGTGCACAGATCTGAGAAGTGTGAATATAAGTAAATTTGTATAGATGGAGTACGTTGTTTTTATGTATTTAAAAATAATATATACATACACTTCAAAATTTTAAAATACACATTAAATAATATTATCTCAGAAAATATCAGGGAGTGCCAAGGTATATGATTGTAGACAGTGATAGGAAATACAAACCTTATCAAGTACAGGTTACATTTTTGTCGTCTTTAAACTGTCTTGTTCAAGAATTTGTTAAATTAAAATTCTGACTTCTAGAGATGTGATATCTACTTTTCCTGGAATGTAAATTTCAAATGTCATGGTTAATGATCTCTGGGTATTTCTTTGACAAGAGAGGGAACCTTGTGTTATAAAGTGAGATTGTCTGTACACATGTCTTCTTGCACAGAGGTGCCTGTGAAGGATTAGGATACAGCTGGCAAAACTGCAGCTGATGCTTATCTATGAACTCATGTCCCAAATTAGTAAAGATTAGCCATTTTGTAATTATAGAAACAGATGCTCCGCTTATTTAGGAGGACTATTGGAATAGCTTTTAGAGAATAGCACCATGTGTTGGATTTTGTAAGAATAGATGAATGGGTCTAAAAGTGCTCAAAGATATACCACATTTTTATATAATATTTTATTTACTGAACTCTGTATATACATGTTACACTATTTTTTCTCTACATTTTTTTTAGTAACGTTTGTTTCCATATATATATGGATTGGGATTAGATAGGTAGCTACTGAAACATTCTTTTTACATTGCCAAATTACTTTTCACTTTTATTTTTTAATTTACCTTTTTTTATTGGTTATTTTATTTATTTACATTTCAAATGTTCTCCCCCTTCCCAGTTTCCCCTCTACAAATACCCTATCCCATCTCACTTCCCCTGCCTCTATGGGGATGCTCACCCACCCACCTACCCATTCCTGCCTCACTGCCCTAGCATTCCACTATGCTGGGGCATCAAGCCTCCACAGCACCAAGGGCTTTCCCTCCATTGATGACAGACAGATGATACAGTCCTCTGCTATATGTGCAGCTGTAGCCATGGGTCCCTTGTACTGGGTGGTTTTGTGTCAACTTGACACAAGCTGCAGTTATCACAGAGAAAGGAGCTTCAGTTGAGAAAATGCCTCCATAAGATCCAGCTGTAAGACATTTTCTCAATTAGTGATCAAGGCTGGAGGGCCCATTGTAGGTGCTACCATCCCTGGGCTGGTAGTCCTGGGTTCTATAAGAAAGGAAGCTGAGCAAGCCAGGGGAAAAAGCCAGTAAGTAACATCCCTCCATGGCCTCTGCATCAGCTCCTGCTTCCTGACTTGCTTGAGTTACAGTCCTGATTTCCTTTGATGATAAACAGCAATGTGGAAGTGTAAGCTAAATAAACTGTTTTCTCCCCAACTTGCTACTTGGCCATGATATTTGTGTAAGAATAGAAACCCTGACTAAGACATCCCTCTATGTGTACTTTTTGGTTGGTGGTTTAATCCCTGGGAGCTCTGTGGGGTCTAGTTTGTTAATATCGTTGTTCTTCTTATGGAGTTTTAAATAAATAAAAGTATTAATTCATTGAGAATTTCCTTTTTTATTTATTTATTTTTATTGGATATTTTATTTATTTGCATTTCAGATGCCATCCCCTTTCCCCATTTCCCCTCCCTAGAAACCCCTATACCATCCCCCTTCTCTTTTTGCTTTTATAACATTTTAATTACATGTAAGTATTAAGGTCACTTCTAGGTTGAGGGACTAGCACTACAATAAATGCAAATACTCAAGGAACAAGCAAGACCATAAACACAAATAGTCAAAGAAGAAGCAAAACAATAAACAAAGTTCCATGAACACTCTAAGGGATTATCAGGATGACCAAATTTCCTAAAATATGTTTGCTAATATTTACCCCTCAACTCCTCCCACATATACACTGTCAGCTCACATCTCCCTAGTAATACATTATAAATTTCTAGATTTGATTTTATTTTCCATTGCTCTCCTTCATGTTTATCACACTTAACTTGATTTATTCCCTTAACTACATCTGGACTTTGTATTATATTATGTATTCCTTATAAAGAAATGAAACTTCCATTTGTATTTGTAAATGAAACTTGTTCAGTCAAATTTTGGTGACAAAATTTATACCTTATTGACATTCTTAAAATAATTTATCCTGTCAAAATTAGGTTTATTATTTTCCTGAACACATTGTGACATTTAGATGTAGATATTTGACTGATTCAAGAATGGCCTTAAAAATCATGATTTCACAATAGAAAACCTTTGCAGAAAATAGTCTTTAAAATAATTCCATCTGTGTCTGGAGTGATGACTCAGTAGTTAAGAGCAATTGTTGTGTGTAAAAGTAACTGCCATTCACCAGATGTTATTGTAATCTTAGAAATTTACTGCTGAAGAAGCTCGCCACTTTCTCCTTTCTTTCTGAACTCTGCCTGGGTGCTTCAACTCAGCTGTTCTGGCATAAACTCTTCTCCAAGCTGACTGATTCAATCTGGCTTCTCTCACCTTTTCACTAAATTGCTCTCTTTGGCCCCAAAGGAACTCTGGCAAATTGTTATAATCTTCTGGCTCCTTCTTATTTTCTGCCTTTAACAGCCTCCGCTGACCTGCACTGAACTGGGTGAACTCATACAACAAAACTCCACTGCACTGCACTCACTGCACTGCACTCACTGCACTGAACTCATTGCACTGCACTCACTGCACTGACTCCTAACTAATGCAACTCCCAACTCACTGATGAACTGTCCTCACTTGCTCTGCACTTAAATAGCTTTTGTCTTGAGAATTGGGCATATCCTATCTCTGACTCATTCTGTCAAATCTTTCTCCAATTCATCATTTTGTCTTCCCCTAAATTAGAGGTCATTAAGATTAAAGGTGAGTACTACAAGATTCCAGCCAAAGGGATTAAAGGTGTATACTACTGGCCTGTCTGAATTCCAGCCAGATTACACAGACCTTGAAGTTCTTTGGATGTAATCAGAGAAGCCATGTTGCTGAATTACAATTTTTTGATAGCTGTTCTTGTACAATATAAAAGTTTCAGTTTTTATTTTTTTAAATATGCATATTCAGTTTTTTCAACTTCACTGATTGTCTTTGTCAAAGTGTGTTTTTGGATTCCTGGTTGTAGATCAGTTGAGCATATATACATGAATCAACTTTGGAATCCTATATAGTCCTTGGTTGCTATGTCTATTTTATATGTAATTATAGGGATGTAATCCATGTAAAGTATATGATTCCATCATTTTGATTTTTAATGTTCAAAACTGATTTGGCTAGTCAAGGTCTTTGTGGGTCTATATACTCTAATAATGTGTCCTTTTTGTATTTCTGTAAGAAATTCCACTGAGATTTTAGCATGAATTATATATACTATAACTGTAGCTCAGATATTTAAGGAGAGATTTAATATTAAACACCAAGACCATGAAAATCAAAACAAGGAAGAGTTTGGGAGATTGCTTAGTGAGTAAAGTGCTTGTTATACAATCATAAAAAAATTTAGATCCCAAGCACCATATAAAATAATCACAAGGCATATTGGTTATCATTTGTAACCCAAAATAATGAGATATATTTTCAATGAGAAATTCTTTCTCAAAGTAAGTTTGACAGACGTAGAGGATGATACCTGATATCAATTTTATGACTGCCCTGTGAGTACACACATGTGACCCCATCTGAGTGTACACACACACACACACACACACACACACACACACACACTGGCATGTGCCCAGATCACACACATAAAGATGCCTATTCTATAAATAAAATAAACTAAAACAAAGAAAACAGATGTCAGATCATTATCTGAGGGATGGATGTTAAAGTATCAATAAATAAAGATCACTTTTGTCTAATGAAGCAAGTTTGAAGCCAAGTTCAGTTATGCACCCACCTTTCTTTCTTTTTTTACCATTTAATCTTTTATTTTAGCTCTACACATTAGTATTTTGCAGAAACAAAGAGATCATATATTAACCTGCAGTTACATGACTTCTGATTCCTTCCAGTGTGGAGGTCTAAATTTTTATACAAATGTAACCAACACACAATAATTTCTGGTGTAAACTGACATCTTTTTGGTCCTCAGACATGCTTACATAACAGTCTTACACATGCCATTTAATTCTCTGTCAGCTTACAATAGCACTAGCAATACAGGAAAACTTACTCATTTCTTAGTCAGCAGGTTTTTATAAAAAACATATAAATGGAATTGCTAGAACATCGGTTTAAAAGTAGCTTTATTTATTTATATATGTATTATTTATTTATTTGTTCATTCTGAGTATTTTCCTGGGCATGTGCTACTCAAAGTGATGTCAAAATATCTGTTATAGAAGTCTGGTTAATGTCCTAAGCAGTTCTTCAAAATGATCATGAAAATATGATGCTACTGTTTGAAGACTCATGCATATTTAAAAATAGTAGGAACTCGGTCAACACTGCTTCAATCTCTATTTTAATATACATTAATTTGAGGATCAAATAAATTATTTTTACTTTTTTTCTCATTTGCAGCCTATCACCTTATTTATACTCTGCACAAAAAGAGTAGGAAGCCTAAAGAATTTGCACCCACTTAAAATAATAGTGAAAACAAAGCAGGTGAACAACTTTAATCCCAGCACTTGGGAGGCAGAGGCAGGCAGCTCTTCTAGTTTGAGGCCAGTTTGGTCTACAAAGTGAGTTCTAGGCAAACAAACAAACAAACAAACAAACAAAGGAAAGGAATGAAGAACAGTATTGATAATGTGACCATGTTTTTCTTTGTGTTGTGTTATCTCCTGTTCTTTTGGTTTTGTTGTTTGTTTTTATGATTGTTTGTTTTTTGTTTTTTGTTTTTTTATTTTTATAGTTCCATCCATTTACCTGGAGATTTCATAAGGACATTCTTCTTAATAAGTGAATAATATTATATTTTGTAAATATTCTACATTTGTTTTGCCCATTATTCAATTGAATGACATTTAGATTGGTTTCATTTTCTAGCTATTGAGAATACGTACATCTGCGGATATTGATTTCATGACAGCCACTGTGACTGCAGTGAAACAGAAACTCAGAGTCATTTTAATTTTTATTTCTTAGATAAATAATGGTGCTGAATAGTTTGTAAAGTATTTCTTTTGTATTTTCTATTTTTTTGTTTTTTTCATTTTTTGAGAACCCTCTGTTCTTATTGTTCTTTTTTATTTTCTAGATACTTTTGTAGTTTTTTGTAACTCTAAATATAAATCCTGTCAGATTTATAGCTGGTAAAGATTTTCCATACACTCTGTAGACATTTTCATCACTGTATTAACTGATATCTTTGCTTTATAAGAGCCTTTTAAATCCAGAAGTTTGCTCTTATCAGTTGCTGCCTCTTTTCTAAGAAAAATGCATTTGTATTTACCAGTTTTTACTTATGACTATGTTTTAGCATTTTCCATGCCTTCTCTCTAGCACTTCAGAGTTTCAGGTGTCATGTTGAGATCATTGATTCATTTGAAGTTCATTTTTGTGCAGGGTGAGAACTGAGGGTTAAATCTCATTTTTCTACATGTATATGCCCAGTTTTTTCAAATACCATTTGCTGACGATGTTCTCTTTGTCCAACATATAGAGCAGCTTTGTCAAAGTCAGATGGCTTGTTTTATTTCTGTGATTCTATAGCTTAGCTTGAAATCATATGTGCTGATGCATTGTTCACTTTATTAAGGATTGCTTTTGGTATTTGGAGTCTTTTCTGTAAAAAAAATAAATAAACCATTATGTATATGAATTTTATCTATTCTCCTATAAAATAGAGTTAATTATAGTATCCATGCTATGGAAAAATTACAACAGTTACATCAAAAGGTAAATAGATAAAAAAATATGGTATGCAATTACAAGTTGAGTATTTTTCAGCATTAAAAAAATAATAAGATTGTACAATATATGGCAACATGGAAGGAGATGAAAGATATTTATATGGGAATTATCACAGAAAAACAAACACATCCTAATTTACCTTATCTGAACAATTAAAAATGTCCCAAATTATAGAACCCCATACACAAAATGTAGTTATCAAGGAATGTGTAGAGGAGGATCATTTTTTATTATGCATAAACTTAGGCATATCTAAGATATGTGAGTTTCAGTGATGATTTGTAAACCATAGTGCCTATAGTTAGCAATAGATATTTGACATTACATTTTATTAGGATGGCAAATCGCATAATAAATATTATTAGCATAGAATTATAAACAAGTAAAAAGGATACAAGGAAATAATTAGAGATGATATATCTGTTTCATTAAGTGTATTGTGATAGTTGTACTATGTCCAAATCTACAAAACTGGAAACATTAATTATGTGCAGTTTGATGAACAGCAAGCATTACGCTGAGGCCTGCTTCAAGTTATTCCATATTGTGTTAAAAAAGTTGTTTTCCAGGCTTTGCTTTGACTTGAGAGACTGTATCCTACAAGCAGAATCTGTAGAGAGCGAATGACTTTGTACTTTGTTGTGCACAATGATCACCACCTATGAATAAAATATTGATATAGAAATTATTCTTAAAAGTAAAAACCAACAAAACTGTGAATTAAAAAAAAATCCTTGTGAATTAGTTCTTTTCAGTAAATTCTGACACTGTGACAAGACAGAAATTTCTCCATCTACACTTCTGATAAAGCACATTTACATCACAAATAGTAATTTAGAGCTTTAAAATGGATATACAAAGGGACATAATGTCATTTAACAAAATACTTTCAATTAAAAATGTTTGCTTTTTAAAATGACATATTTATTTTATGCTATAATTTAAAAAATAAAGAAATGAAAATACAACTAAAGAAAATCTGAGTAAACTGCCGCTATCTTTTATAACTAGAATAATGCAGACGTGTCCAAGGCTTTCCTAATTTTTTAATATACAAATATATTAACTGGATTTTTGGTACAAAGAAATTGGAATAATCTTGTTTTGGAAAATATAATAATTTAATCATTCTTACATCTGATAAAGCCAATGATGTAACACTACATTTAATAAAAGTTGATAGTTTTTTTACATATCAAAGAAAGAAATCATGGAAAATACTATTAATAATAGCTTAAAAATACTTTGAATGTACCTAACCAAGGAAGATAAAGATCTCTACAATAAAAGCTTTTAAAACACTAAAAAGTTAAATTAAAGAAAACAGTAGTGGGTAGAAAGATGACCAGTGTACACGATTGGCAGGACTAATACTACAAATTTGACTATACTACCAAAACCAACCAAACAAAACAAAAACAAACAAACAAACAAAAAACCCCTGCAGATTCAACAAAATATCCATCAAAATCCCAGAGCCATTCATTAGGGAAGTACAAATATATCCTAGAATTCATATGAAAAGGAAAAAGAATCCCAGATATACAAACTAAGAAATATCAATAATCTTGCAACAGGCATAATAATAATAATTATTTCAAATTGTACTACAGAGGTATTATATCAAGAACATGGTACTTGCATAAACACAAGCACATAGACAAATGTAATAAAATTAAGGACATTAAAGTTATTCTGCAATAGATATTAATACTGTTATAAACACACATTGAAGAAATGATAGTATATTAGTTTGTTTTACTATTGCTGTGATAAAATTTCCCTGACAAAATAAAACTCTTTCCAGAGAGAAAGGTGTTATTTTTGTTCACAGTTCAAGGGTAGAGTCTAACATGTCAGCGAGGGAGGGAAGTCAAGCCAGCAGAAGCTTGAAACAGGTATTATACTCAAAATTAGGCAGTAAAAAGGCATGAATATTAATTTTGTTAAGCTAGCTTTTCTCCTCTTGAACATATTAGGACACAAACTCGGGGAGAGATGCCACTCAATTTTGGTGTGAATCTTTTCAGCGCAATGAACATAAACTATATACCTCTTCGAACACAGGCCTAAGCACTAAATTGAAAAATTGTCTTTTAGGAGATTTTAAATCTTGTCAAGTTGATAAATTACATTAACTATCACAGACAGTCTCTTTAAAAAAATGGATATCTATATATACAAAAATGAAACTGGATATAGATAGATAGATAGATAGATAGATAGATAGATAGATCACATGAAAAAGGAAATAAGAAATTCAAAATTACTTTACAAGACATTGAAAGCGCAATTTCTGCACATAAAAGTAGACCAAAAGCAGCATGAAGACATAGCCTAAGCTTGAGAGAAAATTTCACTATGTACATATATAGAATCTATATCTAGATTCAACAAAGAACACAAAATGAATACACCAAACACTAGAACAGCCAGTCAGCAAATGGGTAAGTAAATGTAACAGACAACTCTCAACAAAGAAAGACAAACAGCTAATATATATGTATAATAAAAATGTATAACATGTACGTTGGGGTAAATATTTTTAAAAACGCCACTGCATGGGCCTACTAAGTGTTGGCGGCTCTCTGCTTAGTTCAGGCTGCCATGTTTTGCTGCCAGAAGCCAAGCACACCACAGCTCAAAGAGGACAGGGTCCACACACACTGCAACTAGACTCTTGAGATGCCAGCATGGTGGTACTCTGAAAATCCACCACACTGTCTCCACAAAGCTTGATTGAGTCCCCGATAATACCTGCTATCCACGTGGTACTCAGTAGAAATGAGACTCTAAAGCTTAATATTATCCAAAGGCTTTATATAATTGGAAATGCTCAAGATGCCCATACAATTAGAGTTGTTACCCAATATTTAACATTTCGATAAGTTGCTACCTTAGACTGCTAGAGACACTCTAACATTCTATGCCATCTTCTCCCTCTCTCTCTCTTCTTCCTTGCTTGCTCCTCCTCTTCCTCCTCCTCTTCCTTCTTCTTCCTACTCTTCGCATCTCCCACATTAGTGAGCTTATTGCAAACATAGCGGGAAGATCTCCTGCTACATATGTACCTATTGGAAAGATGGAATTTAAATCTCAGAAAGAATTATGAACATAAAAAGGAGAAATTTTTGAGATGACATAAATAAAGTGAAACAATTTTTCATGCTACTGATAATGTAAGATGAAAACATAAATGTAAATTATATTTGCCAGAAGAAGTTGTTATCTCAGAGGCTAATTGCCAAATAAACTCACTCTTTCTTACTCTTTCTGAGTTCTGGCTTGCTGACTCACTCAGCTCTTCTGACTCAAACTCCTCTCCAAGCTGAGTGATTTAATCTGCTTCTCAGTCTCTGACTGAACTGCTCTACTTGGTCTCAAACTTATGCTGGCTATTGATTCCAATCTTCTGGCTTCTTATTCTCTGGCTTATTCTGTCTTTGCCTGTGTTTAGTTTGTTCTCTCTGTAACCTGTCTGTAAAACTCTCTCTGCCTGCTCTTTTTATTGGTCATTTTATTTATTTACATTTCAAATGTTGTCCCCCTTCCAGGTTTCCCCTCTCTGAACTCCCAATCCCAATCTCCCTCCTGCATGCCTCTATTAGGACGCTCCTCCACCCACCCAACCACGCCCAACTCATTGCCCAAGCATTCCCCTATGCTGGGGCATCATGCCTCCACAGGACCAATGGTCCCCCTCCCATTGATGCCAGATAAGGTAATTCTCTGCTATGTCTACAGATGTAGCCATGGAGTCCCTCCATGTGTATACTATGGGTGATGGTTTAGTCCCTGGGAACTCTGGGGGTCTGGTTAGCTGATATTGTTCTTCCTATGGAGTTGCAATCCTCTTCAGCTGCTTCAGTCCTTCCCCTAACTTTTCCCTTGGGGGTCCCTGTGATCAGTTCAATGGTTGGCTGCGAGCATCTGCATCTGTATTTGTCAGGCTCTGGCAGAGCCTCTCAGGAGACAGATATACCAGGATCCTTTCAGCAAGTGCTTCTTGGCATCAACAATAGCATCTGGGTTTGGTTTCTGTAGATGGGATAGATCTCTAGGTCCAGCAGTCTCTGGATGGCTTTTTCTTCAGGCTCTGTTTCACTCTTTGTCCCTCCACTTCTTTTTGACAGGAATGATTCTAGTTTAAAATTTTTAGGATGGCTGGGTGGCCCCATCCCTCAACTGAGGGGTGTGCCTATGCACTGGATATGGTCTCTACAGGTTTTATCTCCCCCGTGTTGGGTCTTATTAGTTGTATTCTATCATTGACTCATTTTGTCAAATCGTTCTCTGATTGGTTTCTTTGTTTATCCCCTAATAAGAAGTCACTTTCAAACATGGCTGCTTCCTTCTACAAACTAACCTGATCTACATGGTTTGGGATTAAACATGCGCACTACATGCATATCTGTATTACAGTCAAAACATCCTTGTTTCTAGATTAAAATTTCTCTACATGAGACTAATATAAAAATTTCTAAAAATTATGTAGCAGGACTCAGCTATGCCCCCCATAGGTATATGCCAAAAGTAATCTTAAGTCAGCATACCACAGATCTGCTGTCACCTTCATGTTATTGCTTCAATATTCAACACCATTTATTTTAACAAATCAGGTGAGAAGTCCATCAGTAAAAAAATGAATGAAGATCACACACACACACACACACACACACACACACACCACATACACATACACATACAGCAACAAATGAATATAAACAAAACACATGAAAAAATGGTGTTTTATTCATCATAAAGATGGAATTATGTCATATATAGGAAAGTGGATAGACACAAAAATTATCATGTTATACAAGTTCTTCCCATAACTTCAGTTAATCTAGTCATTCTGGATTTCTGACGGCGTTGAAGACCTATAGACTCATAGCCAATCCTGGCTATTTACCTTGAGAAAAAAGATCTGAGTGGATGGTTTTCAGCTGACATTCATTTTAAAGCCAAGAAAAAGCCAGGTTCAAAATTAAGTGTTTTAGTCAAGAGAGACGACAGAGATTCTGGTTAGTCAAAAAGAGGAGGGACTGGGTATTAAGACTATCTTGTACCTCACTGGTACAAATAGGAATAATTATGCTCTAATTGTATTCTGTGAGAAAAGTTTTATTTTAACAGGAAGGGTAATATGTAGGAGGAGCTAAGGGGAAAGGAGCACTGAGAGGAAAAGATGGAGTAAGGAGAGGAGAAGATGAAGTAGATGAGAAGCTCGGTAATGCGAGAGAAAAAGAGAGAGAAAGAGAGAGGGGGCATGGAGGCAGAAGTTCACATGTCTACACCAGTAAAAGATAGTTTACATAGCTAGGTTGGGTAGTAGGTTACACTTCTGATTGAGCATTACCATACTTATAAAGTCTTTGATTAACATTTAAAAAAATTGTATAAAAGCAAAATGGAAAAGGGGGCACGGGACAGGGGTTTTCTAGGGAGGGGAAATGGGGAAAGGGGTTGGTATCTGAAATGTAAATAAAATATCCAATAAAAAAATAATTTAAAAAAATTAAGTCTAGCTTACTATTGAATCTTTACTCTCATATGGTATCTTCTTATCTATTAATAATCCATCAACAGTTTATCTGTCACTCATCTATCTATCTATCTATCTATCTATCTATCTATCTATCTATCTACCTAACTACCTACCTACCGACCTAACTACATTTATCTATACCTGTGGTGTAAAGTTAGAATGGGCAGTATGAGGGTGTATTGGGATGAATTAAGGAATAAGAGGTAAAAACTAGAGTAATTAGAGGAAGAAAGATACAATATTATTGTTTAGAGTTGTCCTCCCATGTGTAAATCTGATGTGCATAACATGTGAAAGAGAACTGATATGAGAGAAGAAAAATAAGCATGAAATTAAGAATGAGACAATCAAAAATGTAACTGGAATGACTGTGAACAAAGTATTGTGATATGTATAGGTAAAATGTCATAATTATACCCATTACATTGATGGTTATTTAAATTTTTATAAAATATATGAGCATTATAAAACTGCATATGTAAAATTCTATATAGATAAAAATCATTTTTTTTTTGAGACAGGGTTTCTCTGTGTAGCCCTGGCTGTCCTGGAACTCACTCTGTATACCAGGCTGGCCTCGAACTCAGAAATCCACCTGCCTCTGCCTCCCAAGTGCTGGGATTAAAGGCGTGCACTACCACCGCCCAGCCGATAAAAAATCATTTTTAATGTTAGCATTTCATACAGTATATTTTAACCAGGATATTTCACTTCAGGTATATTATATTCACATTATATAACTGAAAATTTGTACACATTTGTCAGTAACTTAATTTTACAAATCTTAAATATAAAAGTAAAAATAACTATAACTCAAAGTTGAAATTTTACTAGAATAACAACATAAACTTCATGGAGCACTATAGAAGTTAATATGTGTATCATATCCTTATTTTTTCTTTCTACATGTGCTTTCCTACTAGTCCCAGCAGGCAGATGAACTTAGCAGCTTTGGCCAATAGTACAGGTTTTCTCAAGAAGGATGTGGGAGTAAAAGTTTGTGGAATCTTCTTCATAATTAAGAAAAGTTGTTGAGGCTAGATGTATAGAAGCTGTCTGCCTGCATGGAGGCCAGGAAACAACATCCTGTTAAAGCTGTAAAAGTTGAGCCTGTATTGTGTTGGAGACAAGATGTTGGAGATGCTATAAAATATCTACCTGAGAAAGCTGCAGAAAGATGTACAAGCAGCCCAAGAGTGTGAGGTATGTTGCAGTTAACAAAGCTTCAAGGAATGGAGAATCTGAAGAGCCCTTTGAAATCAGATAGAGTTACAGGATTCGAAGTTTGTCCTGCTGGGTCTTAGTGTTGCTTTGGACTAGTAATTCACTATGCTCCCTTTCCTCCCATTCTTAATGGCAACATATATTCTGAGACATTGTATGTTATAAGCGTATGATCTGCTTTTCGATTTTGATTTACTAGGAGATTACAATTAAGACATCCCCTTAAGTCTCAGAAGATATTTTGGATTTTGAAACTTTAAGTACTCTTGGGACATAAGAATGTGGGACTTTAAATATGAGTTCCTGTAAGTACATATGTACATATATACGTACGTACGTATGTATGTATGTATGTATGTATGTATGTCCACCATGTATATACCAGTACCTGATGAGAAAAGATAAGAAAAAGGATCACTTAGAGCAATAGAACCAGTGGTTGTGAACTAATCAATGTAGGTTCTGGGAACCAAAGCCACTTCCTCTTCTAAAGCAGCAATCTAACTTCAGAGCCTCCTGGCTAAATTTCTTTATCATATAAATTCTCTTTTTTCTTTATTATTAATTTTTACTTATTCATTTTACATCTGATTCACTGCCCTCCTCATGGTCATTCCCTTCCACATTCCTTACCCCCATCCATCTTCCCCTTCTCTTCTGAATGGGTGCCCCAATCAGGGTATATCCCCCTACCCTCACACATCATGTCTTTGTGAGGCTAGGTACATCCTCTCCTACTTAGGCCAGACAAGGCAGCCCAGATAGAACATATTCCAAGTACATGCAACAGCTTTTCAGATAGCTCTTGCTCCAGTTGTTCTGGACCCATAAGGAGACAAAGCTACACATCTGCTACATATTCAATGGTTTATTTGTATCATATTTGAAATCAATTTACAGGCACACAGTAATTCTCTAGTCTGCCAAACAATGGATTCAATGTTTCCTCCTGCCTCTCTTTGCAAAACCACAAAATCTTACAGCTGCTCAAGCTTCACATCTCAGAATTCAGACAGCCACATTTAAAGGGAAATATTTTCCAAGGAGGTAAAAACTCTTTCCATGCAGCTTTGTGTCCATAAACTTGGAAAGCTCAATAATTTTCTAAGACCCAGAGGGAATTTCAACACAATGCCTTTGAAGGAAGATGGAACAACATTTTGAGTGGGAAACAAATGTTCACGATTCTTCCTGCAAATATATTACTGTCTCATTATCTGTTATTGCTCCACTGTGTGATGCTGCCTAGGCACTACAGTCTTAGCATTGCTATTGTCTGATCTCACATAAAGTGTTCAGAGTCACTGGTTCTTTTTCCAGTCTCTGTCCAAAGTAGACCTTATAAGCGTTTACTCAGTCAAGAACTTCTATAAGTAAAATATTCACTACTAGATTTTATTCTGAACAGAGGAAAGAGTAAAAACTCTTGCTAGTTTCAATAACACCATCATGATGTTGTCTTATCATTTTTTTTACAGGACCTGTAACTAACTGTATTTAGCATATTACTGAAAATATTGTTGTGAAAATGATTTTAATGGCCATGCTTATTATTAAGAATTTCCAGTTATTTTGTTTCTTATAAAGAGTTATGGAATATTTTCTCTTCAATTCTTGTTTGAAATCGCCATAACAGTAATACTATTGCTTAGCCAAATAAAAACTGAAAAAAAATTAAGTTTTTTCTCCTCATGGCTATAGTTTTACTATGGTTTTTGAAAAAAAAAAACATATAGATGTTTCTTTGTTTCTAATAAAATCTGTGGGAACAAATCATAAATGTTCAGTTTTCTGCTTGTTTAAAAAATATGTACCTAGATAAAGTTCTGCTTTACAGTGAACTATAGAACCCAAAGCACTAATATTTTGATATGCAAAACAATAATATCCTTAGATTTTGCTATTTCTCTTGTAATGACTGCCTAGTTTATGTTAATTTGTGTTTGACTTGAGCAAAAGATTATTGCTTTCAAATTTAGGAATGGAAATATACCCACCAGTATCTTACATAAGTCCAAATATTGGTTTACACAGAAAGATTAAAATCTACTAAAATATCATTCATAGAGTTCATTTATTAAGTTGAAAATGATACTTAATATTTATTTTATGATAGAACTATAATGTAATATTTTGTTCTTCTATTTATCTTTACATATCAAGGAATAGGAACCAATGCTAATTTTACTGAAAGTTTTATGTATAGTCAGGATTTATTTGTGGCACACAATTTGTAAAATGAATTTAACCTGTTATCACAAAGAAACCAATTATTATAAGCAATTATTGCTTATTTGCTAGTTCATTAATGAACTGTTAATGCTTTTAACAAAACAAGTAAAATAGTATCATACTTAAAGATAGATATTGAAATTTGATATAATCTCTTTCTTTTAATAAAGAAATATTACTTTGTTTCAGACAAAGAAGTTATTTGCAAATGCCGTATCATTTAATTAAAGATACAGAATCTAGCTTATAAGTATAATAAGAAGTTATAATAGGTCATATAAATTGGTACCAATGCTGTTGAACTCTAACATGGTTCATTTATTTATTTTTGATTGTCCTGAATAACAATATATAGCATTAATGTAAAACTAAGAAATATATGTCTTCCAATCACATTATACTTGAACCTAGATGATGCTTCTGTTCTTTCATTTACATATAAATTCAAAGAATTTTCAAAAGCACAATCCAAAATAAATCTCACACAATAAAAACATCAATAGTCTTATCAACCTTTTCTATCTTCAATTCAGGTAGCTCATTTCATAGAGATTAAGTGAATCCCAGAGTTTGGAGAGGTTACCTGCGTAAAACACTGCAATATCCATTATATATCTGCCAAATGCTCAACAACCCTCAGCTGTAACATCTCAAATAAGAGAGATCACAACCTCCCTTTCATTCATTACCTGGCAATTCTATATTGAGTAGAATTTGTATGCATAACATATTTCTTAAGTGATATAGTTCTGGAACAAGGGAAATCAATTTGATATTAACTGCCACTTTCAAAATAGTCAGCTATTTTTGCTCTCTGAACTTGGGCTTGCCCATGAAAAAGAAGGATAATAATACCACTACATTCTAGTGTTATTTTGAAAATTCACTAAGATAACATACTGTATTAGGTAACTTGAAAATAGTAGAAATGTAAAATATAATAGTTATTGTTTATTATAATCCATGTTCACTTGCAACTCCTGGATATACTGCTTAAATTATGTCAAAGTTAACACAATTTTGGATTAAATGCTGTATAAAAATGCCAACAAATTTTGCAATGAAACTTGACCTTTAGAAGTTGAACAATAGAGGCATGTAAATTTAAGGATGCACTTAAAAGTCATCTATAGGATAAATAATTGTGTAAGTCTGCAAGCATACACATATAGAGCAACTCAAACATTTTAAGGGAAATAGAGAAAATGATTAATTGTAAAAGAAAAACTGGTGTTATGCTACATTTTGATAATATTAATTCTGTAGACCATTAACTTATTATGCAGCAGATAAATATGTATAAACTTGTCAATATCATTATACTATTTCCTAAATACTTACTTTTTCAAATTATTAAAATCTTGGTTATTATTTAATATTTTTATTATTAGAATTTTATAATCACTAAAGTTAAATTTTAGGTAAGTAATTAACATTACAACATATTTATGATTATAATTGTAAGTCTTTTGTTAATTTTTATTGATTCTTAGAAAAGTTAAATGAAATTTTATTGTCTTGTATATGCTACAATTTCATTATCAATTAATCAATTTATATTCATTGAACTTTCATAAATATTATGGCCACTTAGTGTGATTGTTCAATTTCTATGAAAAATGCTTTGGAATTTTTGTGGGAATTGCACTTAATAGCTATATTTCTTTTTGTATAAAGGCCTTTTTATCAACATTAATCCTACCAGTAGATAAGCATGGGAAATCTTTCAATGTGATAACGTTTCAGTGTACAAGTCAGAGACGTTATGAATAGTAGAATGGTAATCTTTTTTTATTTCTTTCTTGCTATATTTGTTATTTGTATTTTTAAAGGCTAATGATTTTGTTGTTAATGGTGGTGGTAGTAGTGGTGGTGCTCTTTCTCTTTCATTCTCTCTCTCTCTCTCTCTTTCTCTGCTGTATGTATGAATGTATGTATTAATTTTCTATCATGCTACTTTGTTGATTATATCTATCAATTGTAGAAATTTTATGGTTAAGACTTTAAGGTTTCATATATGAATTTTCATTCAAACTCAAAAACTGCAACACACACATACACACAACCACCACCACCACAATATTCACTACCACTTAATAAAAATATCTTCAGTATATTTTAAATATAAACAAAATGATTTAAAAATGCTATTCGACTTGATTCAGATCTTGAAATCTTTATTGTTAAAGTATTAGTGTATTTCTGTAAGAACATTGAAATAACCTCAGTGGAAACAGTTTTATGCTTTGATATTAATTAGTCAAATGAATTTTCCTAAATGTGTCATGCATACTTAAACAAAAATTATTGTCGGTTGAAAGAATACATACTATTATTAAAATATATGTTTGGAAGAAAGGTATTCATCATTTAAATCATTTAGACATCTCCAATGCAATATATAATTTGTGTAATTTTTCTTGATAATTTATTTGCCAGAAAAAATTATTCAGCTTAATAAAGCAAACAGCTCAGCATAACATTCTTTTTTTTGATATTATGTTCTGTTAATTGTAACTTTTTTTACATTGTGATAGTCTTTTTTATTGGTTTTTTAATATACATTTCAGATGTTATCCCCTTACCCCATACCCTACCCCACCAAGGAACCCCCTATCCCATCTCCCCTCCTCCTGCTTCTATGAGGATGTGCTCCCACCTACCCCCCTCTCCCACCTCCCCACCCTGTAATTCCCCCACACTAAGCATCTAGCCTTCACAGGACCAAGGATCTCCTCTCCCACCTATGCCCCACAAGGCCATCCTGAAGGCTGAAGCCATGGACCCATTTTTATGTGCTCCCAGGCTGGTGGTTAAGACCCTGGGGAGCTCTGGTTGGTTGGTATTGTTGCTCTCCCCATGGGGCCAAAAACCTTTCAGCTCCTTCAGTCTTCTATCTAACGTTTCCATTGGGAATTCCTTGATCAGTTCAATGGTTATATGTGAGCATCTGCCTCTGAATATGTAAGGCACTGACAGCACTCTAAGGCGACATCTATATCAGTCTTCTGTGAGCATGCACTTCCTGACATCCACATCAGCATCTACATTTGGTGACTGTACATGGGATGGATACCCAGGTGAAATGGTCTCCAGTTGGCCCCTCCTTCAGTTTCTGTCCAACACTTTGACTTAATATATGCTCCCTTGAGTATTTTGTTACTCCTTCTAAGAAGGACTGAAACACCCACATTTGGTCTTCCTTCTTCATGAGCTTCATGTGGTCTGTGAGTTGAGTCACGGGTATTTCAAGCTTCTGGGCTAATATCCAATTATCAGTGAGTGCATACCATGTGTGTTCTTTTGTGATTGGGTTACCTTACTGAGGATGATATTTTCTAGTTCCATCCATTTAGCTAAGAATTTCTAGAATTCATTGTTTTTAATAGATGAATAATATTCCATTGTGTAAATGTAGCATATTTTTTTTATCCATTTCTCTGTTGAAGGACATCTGGGTTCCTTCCAGCTTCTGGCTATTATAAATAAGGCTGTTATGAACATAGTGGAGCATATGTCCTTGTTATATGTTGGAGCATCTTCTGGGTATATGCCCAGAAGTGGTATAGCTGGGTCCCCAGGTAATGCTATGTCCAATTTTCTGAGGAACCGCCGGACTGATTTCCAGAGTGGTTGTACCAGTTTGCAATCCCACCAGCAGTGGAGGAGTGTTCCTCTTTCTCCGCATCCTCGCCAGCATCTACTATCACCTGAGTTTTTGACCTTAGCCATTCTGACTGGTGTGAGATGGTATCTCAGGGTTGTTTTGATTTGTATTTCCCTGATGACTAAGAATGTTGAACATTTCTTTAGGTGCTTCTTGGCCATTTGAGTTTCCTCATTTGAGAATTCTTTGTTTAGCTCTGTACTCCATTTTTAATAGGGTTATTTGGTTGTCTGGAGTCTAATTTCTTGAGTTTTTTGTATATATTAGACACTAGCCCTCTATAAAATGTGGAATTGGTAAAGATCTTTTCCCAATCTGATGGTTTCTGTTTTGTCCTATTGACAGTGTCTTTTGCCTTATAGAACCTTTGCAATTTTAAGAGGTCCCATTTGTCAATTCTTGATTTTAGATCATAAGTCATTGGTCTTCTGTTCAGGGAACATTTCCCCTGTGCCTAGGTATTCCAGGGTCTTCCCCACCTTCTCTTCTACTAGTTTCAGTGTATCTGGTTTTATGTGAATTTACTTTATCCACTTGGACTTGAACTTTGTACAAGGAGATAAGAATCGATCAATTTGTATTCTTCTACATGCTGACCTCCAGTTAAGCCAGCACCATTTGTTGAAAATGCTGTCCTTTGTCCACTGGATGGTTTTAGCTCCTTTGTCAAAGATCAAGTGACTATAAGTATGTGGGTTCATTTCTGGATCTTCAATTCTATTCCACTGATCTTCCTGCCTGTCTCTGTACCAATACCATGCCATATTTATCAATGCTGTTCTGTAGTACAGTTTGAGGTCAGGGATGGTGATTCCCCCAGAAGTTCTTTTATTGCTAAGAATAATTTTCACTATCCTGTGTTTTTTGTTATTCCAAATGAATTTGCAAATTGCACTTTCTATCACTATTAAGAATTTATTTAGAATTATGATGGGGATTGCGTTAAATCTGTAGATTGCTTTTGGCAAGATGGCCATTTTACTATATTAATCCTGCCAATCTATGAGCATGGGAGATCTTGCCATCTTCTAAGATCTTCTTCGATTTCCTTCTTCAGAGACTGGAAGTTCTTGTCATACAGATCTTGCTTGGTTAAATACACACCACATATTTTATGTTATTTTTGAGTATTGTGAATGGTGTCATTTCCCTAATTTCTTTCTCCTTGAGTAGAGGAAGATTACTGATTTGTTCAAGTTGATTTTATATCGAGCCACTTTGCTGAAGTTGTTTATCAGGTTTAGGAGTTCTCTGGTGGAAGTTTTAGGGTCACTTAATTATACTATCATATCATCTGCAAATAGTAAAATTTTGACTTCTTCCTTTCCTATTTGTATCCCTTTGACTTCCTTTTGTTTTCTAATTGCTCTGGCTAGGACTTCCATTACTATATTGATTAGGTAGGTTGTGAGTGGGCAGCATTGTCTATTCTCTGATCTTAGTGGGATTGCTTCAAGTTTCTCTCCATTTAGTTTGATGTTGGCTACTGGCTTGCTCTATATTGCTTTTACTATGTTTAGGTATGGACCTCGAATTCCTTATCTCTCCAAGACTTTTACCATGAAAGGATGTTGAATTTTGTCAAATGCTTTCTCAATCATGTGTTTTTTTAAAAATTTGTTTATATAGTGAATTACGTTGATGAATTTCCATATATTGAACCATCTCTGCATTTTTGGGATAAAGCCTACTTGATCATGATGGATGATTGTTTTTGTGTGTTTTTGATTCTGTTTGTGCAAATTTTATTGAGTATTTTTGTTTCAATATTCATAAGGGAGACTGGTCAGAAGTTTTCTTTCTTTGTTCTGCTTTTTGTGGTTTAGGTATGAGTGTAATTGTAGCTTCATAGACCAAATTGGGTAGTGTTCCTTCTATTTCTATTTTGTGGAATAGTTTGAAGAGAATTGGTATTAAGTCTTTCTTTAAGGTCTGATAGAATTGTGCAATAAAACCATTTGGTCCTGGGCTTTTTTTGGTGGAGAGACTGTTAATGACTGCTGCTATTTCTTTAGGGGTTATGGGACTGTTTAGATGGTTTATCTGCTCCTGATTTAACTTTGGTACCTGGTATCTATCTAGAAAATAGTCCATTTCAGACAGATTTTCCAGTTTTGTTGAGTATAGGCCTTTGCAGTATGATCTGATGATTTTTTAAAATTTCCTCAGTTTCTGTTGTTATGTCTCCCTTTTCAGTTCTGATTTTATTAATTTGGATACAGTTTCTATGCCCTCTGGTTAGTCTGGCTAAGGGTTTATCTATCTTGTTGATTTTCTCAAAGAACAAGCTCCTGATTTTGTTGATATTTTGTATAGTTCTTTCTGTTTTAACTTGGTTGATTTCAGCCCTGAGTTTCATTATTTCCTGCAGTCTACTCCTCTTGGGTGTATTTGCTTCTTTTGTTCTAGAGCTTCAGGTATGTTGTCAAGTTTCTTTTTATATGCACTTAGAGCTATGAGTTTTCCTCTTAAAAGTGCATTCATGGAGTCCCACAAGTTGTGGTATGATGTGTCCTCATTTTTATTAAATTCTATAAAGTGTTTAATTTCTTTATTTCTTCCTTGACCAACTCATCATTGAGTAGAGCATTGTTCAATTTTCACGTGTATGTGGGCTTTCCATTGCTTTTGACATTATTAAAGACCAACCTTAGTCTGTGGTGACCTGATAGGATGCAAGGGATTATTTCAGTCTTTTTGTATCTGTTGAGGCCTGTTTTGTTACCAATTACACAATCTATTTTGGAGAAGGTAGCATGAAGTGCTGAGAAAAAGTTATATTCTTTTGGTTTACAATGAAATGTTTTATAGATATCTGTTAAATCTATTTGGTTCATAACTTCTGTTAATTTCATTGTGTCTCTGTTTAGTTTCTGTATCCATGGTGTGTCCATGCTGAGAGTGGGGTGTTGAAGTCTCCCACTATTATTGTGTGTATGCAATGTGTGCTTTGAGCTTTCGTAAAGTTTGTTTTATGTATGTGGTTACCCTTAAATTTGGAGCATAGTTATTCAAAATTGAGATTTCATGTTGGTAGATTTTTCTTTTGATGAGTATAAAGTATATCCCTCCTTATCCTTTTTGATTACTTTTGCTTGAAAATTGATTATATTTGATATTATAATGGCTACTCCAGCTTCTTTCTTGGGACCATTTCTTGGAAAATTGTTTTCCATTCTTTTACTCTGAGGTAGTATCTTTGTCACCGAGGTGTGTTTCCTGTATGCAGCAAAATTCTAGGTCCTGTTTATGTATCCAGTCTGATAGTTTATGTCTTTTTATTAGAGAATTGGGTCCATTGATATTAAGAGATATTAAAGAAACAATGATTGTTGCTCCCTGTTATTTTTGTTATTAGAGGTGGAATTATGCTTTTGTAGCTATCTTCTTTTGGGGTTATTGAAAGATTACTTCCTTGCTTTTTTTAAAGTTGTAGTTTCCCTTCTTGTGTTGGAATTTTCCATCAATTATCATTTGAAGTGCTAGATTTGTAGGACAATATTATGTGCATTTGGTTTTGTCATGGAATACATTGGTTTCTCCATCTATAGTGATTGAAAGCTTTGCTGGGTATAGTAGTCTGGGTTGGCATTTGTTTTCTCTTAGGGTCTGTATGATATCAGTCCAGGATCTTCTGGCCTTTATAGTCTCTGGTAAGAAGTCTAATGTAATTCTTATAGGTCTGCCTTTGTATATTATTTTACTTTTTTCCCTTACTGCTTTTAATATTTTTTCTTTGTTTTGTACATTTGATGTTTTGATTATTATGTGGTGGGTGGCATTTCTTTTCTGGTCTAGTCTATTTGGAGTTCTGTAGGGTTCTTGTATATTCATGGACATATCTGTCTTTAGGTTAGGCAAGTTTTTCTTTATAATTTTGTTGAAGAAATTTACTGGCCCTTTAAGTTGGGAATCTTCACCCTCATTTATACCTATTATCCTTAGGTTTGGTCTTCTCATTGTGTCCTAGATTTCTTGGATGTTTGGGGTTAGGAGTTTTTTGCATTTTACATTTGCTTTGACAGTTGTGTCAATGTTTTCTATGATATCTTCTGCACATGAGATTCTCTCTTCTGTCTCTTGTATTCAGTAACTCCTGATCTCTTTCCTAGGTTTTCTATCTCCAGGGTAGTCTCTCTTTGTGATTTACTTATTTTTTATACTTTAATTTTTAGATCCTGGATGGTTTTAATTCCTTCATCTGTTCGGTTGTGGGTTTTTTCTGCAATTCTTTAAGGGATTTTTGTGTTTCCTCTTTAAGGGCTTCTACTTATTTCCCTGTGTTCTCCTGTTGTCTAGGCCCACAGTGCCTGGATTGGGGGCCACTGTGTCCAGGCCTGAGTTGCTGCTCCTGGCAGCAGGTCAGGGTGTAGCAAGAGAGAGAGTGGTGATGGAGAGGAAGAGATACAAAGAATGGAGACAATCCAGAGGGTCTGATCAAGTCTCTAGTCTCTAGTCTCATTTATTTAAAGGAAATCCTGGGTATTTATAAGCACAAGCAGGGGAACACAGCTGAAGGCACTTTACCACGTGCTCCTTGCAGCTGGGGGCATTAAACAATAAAACAGGATATGTGGGAAAAACAAGATGTTTATCAGAGTGTGCTCAGCTGTTGTAGGTTGTTGAAAACAAGTTTCTTGTCAGGTTATATGGCTCAAGATGGCTGCAAAGATGATAGCCACTTTTCTGCTAGGAGTTGGCTCCCAGCAGGTTCCCCTTTTTAATTTTTTTTCAAAAGGGAAGGCTGGAACAACTTACAGAAACTGTGCCTGCCTTAGGTCAGAACAAAATACCTCAGCCTCCCTTTCCTGTCTTTGGATACTCAACAGTCATTGGTTAAGCTCCTGTCTTAGGATGGTGAGGGGCAAGGGTCTTGAGATGTTCTCTTTCCCATCCTTGACTATCCTGCTTAGTGAGTAAGTTAGTGGTCAATCCTTGTCAGTCTTGATGACAGAGGTTTTAGAGTCCCCTACTTCCAGCCTGTAATAGATATAGGACCTGTATGTGTTTCATTTGAATAGCATCTGTCTATTGTTGTATAAAAGCCATCAGTATTTTAAACAACATGGACCTGAGAGACAAGAGACTTAAAGCCTAAATGGTTGGTATAAAAGCAACACTCTTCTTTAAGGACAGCACACAAGACCCCTGTTGCAGAAGTAAAAAGTCTAAGCCTTGTACCCACAAATTATGAATAGAAGAAATTGTACCAATGAAATCCTTAAATTTGCATCGGCTTAGTAACAATTATACAGACTTCTACAAATAGATTTTGGTCGTGTAATCAATTTTAGCTCTTCCTTCCTGTTCCAATAAAACCATTACTTTTCCCTACAAAGAGAGTCTAATATTAACTACCTCAGTCCCCAAGTCCAGGGAACTGGGGCACTGACACTTCATTAACTTCTTCAAGCTGAATATGGGCATTGAGATATTATAAGAGGAATGAGGTGAAGGGTAAATTGATAAGCCTCTGATGTCTGTCTTAACTGCATCCAGCTGGAATTCCAGGGCATCAGTGAACATGCAGGTGATAAGAAGATTCATTCACCAAGGCTGTGTATTCTGTAATATACAAATCTCTAAAAAATTTTAGTATCAAGATAATTATTTTGTTTGATTCTCTGGAATCTAGTCTTATGGAGCCCTACCTCTGTCATGTCTGATCCATATAATTCTGGAAGATATATCTACTACCTTAATGACATCTTTGGTAAAAACATAGAAAACCTTTTTTTCCCAAATCTGCCTATCCTTGAACCAGTAACCAGAAAAGCCTTTACACTGACCTTTTATCCAGAGGAAAAATATAACTACACAACTCAGAATCACACCCATTTTGAAAGTTAAATCAATCTAATACAACTGATTAACACTATCTTTCTGTTCAGCTCTCTGCCTAGAGCAACCTTCTACTTATCTAATTATCTGTTTGGCCCTCTTGACTAAGAGCAGCTTGTAATTTTCTCCTCAAGTCTTTAAAGCCTTTTTCATCTGTTTCTGCTAACTTATTTCTTGCCCCATTTTCATTACTATGACCTACTGGTCTCGCTGCAATGACCGTTGTTTCATTTCTGAATTCTCAGCAGGCCCTTCTTCCAGTGATATCCCTCACTGGGTCTCTTGTTCTTGCTGCCTGACTTTGAGCACCACTGCCAAACCAGCTCCATCAGTGGACAAGTTCTGTAGCTCAGGAGTGAGAATGGCCGCTTCCAATTCCTGTGGTGTCCTTCACTGTATCCCATTTACTGGAGCTCTAACTTTGAGGCTCTGTCAGTCAACAGGTTCTCCAGTGCAAGAGTAAGGATGCCTGCTTCCAATTCCTGTGATCTCCTTCACTGTATCCCACTTACTGGAGCTCTAAAATTGAGGCACCACTATGTCCCGCCCAGCCTGGTCCATGCTGCTTCAGACTGCCCCTAGTTGGGCACCACTTTGTCAAGGCCCACACTGCCTGGCTTGGGGGCCACTGTGTCCCTGCCAGAGCTGCTGCTCCTGTCTGCAGGTCAGAGTCTAGCAAGAGAGAGAGTGGGGTTGTAGGGGAAGAGATGCAAAGAGTGGAGACAAGACAGTGGGTCTGATCAAGTCTCTAGTCTCATTTATTGAAAGGAAATCCTGGGTATTTATAAACACAAGCAGGGGAACACAGCTGAAGGCACTTTACCATGTGCACCTTGCAGCTGGGGGCACTAAACAACAAAACATGATATGTGGGAAAAACAGAGTGTGCTCAGCTGTTGTAGGCTGTTGAAAACAAGTCTCTTGTTAAGGTATTTGGCTCAAGATGGCTGCAAAGATGGTAGCCACTTTCTGCTATGAGTTGGATCCCAACATCTTGTACTTCTTTAAGGGAGTTATTCATGTCCTTCTTAAAGTCCTCTATCATCATCATGAGAAGTGATTTTAATTCTGAATCTTGCTTTTCCAGTGTAATGGGGTGTCCAGGGCTTTCTATGGTGTGAGAACTGGGTTCTGATGATGCCAAGTAACTTTGGTTTCTATTGCTTATGTTCTTGTGCTTGACTTTCACCATCTGGTTAACTCTAGTGCTACCTCCACTCGCTGGCTCTGACTGGAGCCTGTCTTTCCAGTTATCTTGCTTGTGTCAGAACTCCTCAGGGTCAAGATGTCTCTGTGATCCTGTGATCCTGAGTTCCTTGGTGAAAGAACTCCTGGAACTCAGACCACCTCTGGGATACTAAAATCCTGCTGCTCTGAGTGTAGTGATTCCTCTAGGATGGCTCAGTGTATGGTGTCTTCAAGTGAGCAGACCAGCTAGGTGATGGGTGGAAGGGGACTCAGCATAACATTCTAATTCATATATTTCTTGTATTTTTCAACAACATAAAAGTTAACTTTAGTATAGTCTAAAATTCTACTATTTTGCATTTTGCAAGATATGTTAGTCTCATACATAGTGAAATATATGTCTCTGAAAATCAGATTAAGCTAGAGAAACTCAAATCATGAAAGTTGTCCTTCTGTGTTCCTTCAGTGCAAGAAAATATATTCATTTCTTTTCATTCCTTTGCAGTCTGATTGATGATAGAATATACTACTTGTATAACAAAGAAAAAGTACAGCCTTTACAAATTTCAATGGAACAATGATAAACATCTCCATTTCCCAATGACACTCTCTTAATAATGTTGCTGGAGTTTCAAAGTAAATTTCACTTCATACATATTGAAATAGTGTCTTTGTGCTTTTCTTTAATGTTAAATTCATCATAAAATACTGTATACTATTGAGAATCATGAAACAAGTTTCAATGAATCAAGTTCCCCTTGCTGTTAATATATATTTTACCATTAGAGTAACAATATTTATGTTCAAACAGATTGCTCATTGTTGCCAATGCCCACAATTCAAATACAGGCAGAACTGTAGTGAAAAGACCTTTAATTTGTTAATTTATCAAAATTGTATAATATTACATAATGGCTAGTAGAGTTTAATAGTTACTTATTGATGAAATTATATTCCATACTACATTATCTTTCTAAAATATATCTGGACTTTACACTAAAAAAGGTTCATATCAATACTGAATGTTGACATGGAAAATTTTGTTTTTGTCCAAGGGAGAATTGGGGGGATTAATGAAGCTATAAAGTTAACTACATATTTTTTTTTCTATTTTAGGACAATATGGTGTTGTCTAAGGAAATAATTTCAGTGTTAATTTGCTATATGCTAACTGATAAATATAAAATTATAAATATATGTTTAAATTAGGTATTATTTATAATTGCTACTAATTTTTTCATTATTAGTGATATTATATAAAACCTATTATTTAATTAGTGTCAAGAACAGCACTACCCCATACTTGGGGGCCAAAATGTCAGAGACTGCTCTATCAATGTTGGAACCCACATTGCCAAAAGCCTTGGGAGCTAAATTGTTAGAGCTCTCACTGCCCCAAGCTGCTCTGGTCAGTGGGTCGGAGTTCAGCAAGAGAGAGAGTGAGGACATATGTGAAGAATAGAGGCCAGACAGAGTATGATTCAATCCCATTTATTCTTCAGTCTCTCTTTGTCTTTCCAAGTCCTTAGTTCCAAATTCCTAGTTTCTAGCACCAAGTCTCAAATCCTAATTCTTGCTCCAGCTGTAATAAGTCTCAAGTCCTAATTTGTAGTAGGTTTTGGCATAAAAACAAGGTATGCTGATTAATGTAATAAAAACTAAAGATGCAGATATAAATCCACATAGCAATGCACAGTTGATTTATTTTATAAAGAATCTAGAAATACACACAGGAAAAAAAGAGAGTATCTTCAACAATTGTTGCTTGTCAAATTGATTGTTGCATATAAAAGAATGTTAATAGACTGTAATTATCATCCCATAAATCTCAACTCCAAATAATCAAACACCTCAACATTAAGTTGGATACACTAAACATGGTAGAAGAGAAAGTGGGGGAATAGCCTTCAGTTGTCACAAGAAAAGATCATTAGTGCAGGCAATAAGTTCCACAATTAATAATTTGAATCTCATAAACTAAAAACATTCTGTAAGTTAAAGAATTTATACCATAATTTGGACAAAGTAGTGGTCTACAAAATGTAAATATATTTTTATCAACTTCACATTTAATAGAAGGAGAATATCCAAAATAAATAAATAAGAAAAGAAATGATCTATGAAAAATGTAAATAAGCCAATTTAAAATGTGATACAGATTTAAACAGAGAATTCACAATAGAAGAACCTCAACTGGTTGAGAAACACTTAAAGAAATGCTCAAAATCCTTAGGCATCATAGAAATGCAAATCAAAACTATTTGGAATTTCTATCTTACATCTATCAGAATGGCTATGGTCAATAAGACCAGTCACATCTTATGATGAAGCAGATATAGAGCAAATGGAACACTTGTCCGTTGCTGGTGCAAATGACAATTTTTACAGCCACTATGGAAATCTCTGTGGTGTGGTTCATCAGGAATATGGAAATTGATCTACTTCAAGATCCAGTTGTACCACTCTTAGCAGTATACCCAAAGGACTCTTCATCCTACCACAAGAACGTTTATTTAATGATGTTGATAACTACTATATTTATAATAACCAGAAATTGGAAACAACCTAGATGTTTCTAAACAGAAGAGTGCAAAAAATGTGGTAGATTTAAACAATGGAATATTACAGAGCTGTTAAGAAATGAGACCCTGAAATTTGCAGCAAATAAATGAATTTAAAAAATAATCCTAGCAGGGCAGTGGTGGCACACGCCTTTAATCCCAGCACTTGGGAGGCAGAGGCAGGCTGATTTCTGAGTTCTGAGTTCGAGGCCAGCCTGGTATACAGGGTGAGTTCCATGACAGCCAGGACTAAGGACTACACAGAGAAACCCTGTCTCAAAAACCCAAAATAATAATAATAATGATGATGATGATGATAATGATTAATAATAATAATAATAATAATAATAATAATAATAATAATAATCCTGAGTGAGGTAATTTAGACCCAGAAATGTTATTATGGTATATATTCACTTATGTTTAGATATTAGACATTAAGTAAATGATAGTTAGGCTACAATAGATAGACTCAGAAATAATAAGTATAGAAGAATAGACTGAGGAGATAGGGACATTGATTTCCCTGTGAGGGGGAAATAGAATATATTTTATGGGTAGACTGTGGTCATGAATGATGAAAACAGGACAAGTTGAGATGGGAAGGGGAGATAGGGTTGAAGGAAGGACTAAGAGGAGAAGCATCTAGAATTGAGGCACATTTGAGAGCTGTCATGAAAACCTATTGCAGTAGTAACTTTTGAAAATATAACAGTAGTGGAGTCTCTTAATAATAAGGATAAGTGATACCCACTGCCCATCCCTTGTCACCAGATGAAACTTTCAGTGTTAGGATTGGCTTACATCCAATTGAAGTGTTGGTCAAATAGATTCCATGGAAATTTTCAAACAAACCAAGTTGTTTCCAAGATAATAGGTTGTTCTCCAGAAACTGACAGCAAGGCTCCATTGTTGAAGACAACTCCCACACAATCCATTGACTAAATGAATATACTTTGCAGACTACCAGAAATAGAACTGTAAACAGCAACCCAAACACAAACCCTTTGATCTAAAATGTTTTCCTACCTGAAATTTATGGTAGTGAAATGGGTTCCATTTCATGAAATATGCCTTAAGTCAAAATAGAGGTTAGTTGGTTAAGCCCAAAAGCTTAGTGCTACCCTATTGTAGTTCCTCAGGAAGATGGGAATCTATCTACCTCAAGATCCAGCTCTATCATGCATGGGCATATTCTCAAATGATCTTACCACAAAAACATTTTTAAATCTTTTTTTTATATTTTATTTACATTTCATATGTTATCCCCCTCTCACTCCTTTTATGACAGCATGCCGGTATGATTTGCTGAAGGAGGCAGAGGCAAGAGGATCACGAGTTTGAGGTCAGCCTGAGCTACATATTTTAATCTTATATTTTGTTAAAAATTTCTAACATTTGAAAAGTACTATTTTGGTAGTACAAATTATTAGGAAGTTTTAATGATATTTTGAAGCTACTTTTTCTTAAATTTTGTTGTACTTCAAGTAAGCAACATTTTCTTTTCCATCCCCAAACTCCTCCTAGACATTCCCACCTCCATGATGTTATTTTTAAAATCATGTCCTGATACTCTTCTTATGGTAACTGTTATTCTACACAAATTCATTATGAATAGGAAGCAATTAGATTATTGAAAAGTTCTTTTTAAAAAAAGTCTGTCAAACCAATAAATACACTACCTAAAAGTAACATCACTTCATATAAAGTGGAAATTTAGTATTCACTTGAAACAAACGTCAATGTGATAATTCTTTTATTGTCTTCAATGTATTTCAGATACATTGATAAAACAGAAGAAATAATATTAAAATATTAAGTAGAAATGTATGATACTATACAAAAGAGTATAAAATAAAGTATAAGAGAAGATTTGTGCTTTTGAAATATTTTCAATTATTAGGAACTACTGGTTTTTAAAATTATACAAGATTTATTTACGAAAAATCTACTAAGAAAATTTAAGTCATCCAAATAGTAAATTTGATATAATATTGAATCAATGCCAAAGACATTTATTATTAATTAATATTTATTAATATTATTATTAATATTATTATTAATATTTATATATTAAAATGAAGATTTTATATTTAATTATTACAAAAAATAGCTCTTCTCATTAACTGCAGTTATCTTCAGAAATATTACCAATATACAGAATCTTTATTTTCCTGTTCCTTAAAGTAGTGGTTTGAACAAGAATGGCCCCCTTAGATTTATGAGTTTGAATACTTGGTCCACAGGGAGTTGTGGACTTGTTAGAGTAAAGTGGTCTTATTGAAGGAAGTGTAAAACTGCCAGGCTCTGGTTTTCTACATCTCCTATGCTTAAGTTATACCCAGTGTGGTTCAGTGTCTCTGTCTGTGGATCAAGATGCAGAACTCTGGGGTTCTCCAACTTAGGCCTTCCTACACATTGTCATGTTTCTTGCCATGATATAATGGACTCAGTCTCTGAAACTGTAAGCCAGCTCCAACTAAATGGTTTCTTTTATAAGAGTTGCCATGTTTATGGTATCTGTTTACAGCGATGGAAAACCCAACTATGACAATAATGGATTCAACAAATTATATATGAGTTTGTCGGTACATGTGTTGTGCAGATAAACACAGTTGACATATCACCATATCCCTTTACTTTAATCCAGATAGCAAATAGAATATAAAACAATAATTGTTAGAAGTAGAAAATACAGGAAATAGACATTTAGTGAATATTATTAATGTGCACTGATTTTAATTTGTAATAGACTCCTGCATTATTTATACATCCATTGCATTTATGTATATTTTAGAAAAACATAGAAAGTAATTCTTTCTTTCAAATATAGTCCTAAGTTTATTCATTGATAGAGACAATATTTCATTTAGAGAAACTGGAAGTAGTTCATGATGCAGATGTAAATGAATGTATATGTGAAAATCTCTTTTATAGATACTTGATGAAGAATTTAATAGCACTTCATATATATTTCTAGTTATTCACTGTTAGCATTTTAATAATATAATTTTTTCTATCTCAGACAAATTTAGAGACAACTAAGCGAAAACAGGAAACTGTACACACAAAAGAAATGTTCCCTGTTTAATTGCACACCACTTTTCTAGTAACTTACACAAGGTCACATGCTGCCTGTGCCATGGACTGCCCACTGCCTGACCCTACTTACCCTTGGGGATTCAAGGTAAGGTGCCATGGAATCAATGGCATAGCATCCAGACTCCGAGATCAGGTGAGAAATGCTACAGTAAGCTCATCTGCATGCTCATTTAAGCTCCTTTAATACTCTCCACCAACCCTGCTGGTCTCCAGCAAACAACTATTTCAAACTGTAGCTTCCAACTGATTAGCTGGCATTGTCTGTATCAGCAATCCTTAGTTTTTCAGGCAGCACTTAATTACGTCCTCCTGTGGGAAATGCCTCTGCAGCTGTATGGGCCCTTGCATTTATGCAGAGAAGGCCTTGCCTTTCCTCCTACCTTTCCATTCCTTTGGTTTTAAATTTTGACAGCCTAGTAGAAGCTGGGGTGATATTGCCTCCATGGAAGATTCCCTGTACTGGACTGTGGTTGTCTTAGGCTGTCCTGTCTTCTAGGAGCTTATCCATCATTGACTATCAGCCCTCAAAGAGTTATCTACTCCAGAGACAGTTGTTTGTATTTTTATTGCATTAATAAGCTACTATGATACTAGTCATAATTTCTATTCTGAAATCTCATCCATTTAATGACCAATTCCACTAACAATATTTGCTGGTAATTTTTGAAGATTCTCACCTGTTTCAGAAATCATATACAGATTTAAATATAAAATATATCTCACTCATCTCATAGTCATACAATGATTGAAAGAAATATTATAATATTGAATAACATACATGGTACTAGAAGTTAGTAGACCATTTTGTTCATTCAGAAAAGGTTATATGCTTCATTTTCTGTGTCACAGTTTATTATTTTTGTCATTTTGAAAATCATTACTTTACATCTAAAAGTTTTAAATGATATTTTTAGCTATATGAATACACTGGCTGAGTCCAGAGCATTTATTCTCTGTTCTACTTATCCCTAGGCCTAGGCCAGGAAGCTTCTACCCTCCATACAAGCTAATCTTCCAAGATGACTGATTCAATCTGGATTTTCTTGGCTTCTGCCTGAATTGATTTGCTTGGCTACATATGACCTTTATGACTATATCTGGCTCCTTCTCATTCTTTTGCCTGTTGTATCTTCACCTGTGTCTAGCTTGTTCCCTCTCCAACCAGTCTTTGTAAAATTGTCCAGGAAAATATGCCATACATACACACCACTACCTCCTCTTTTTGAGATAAAGAAATTATAATTGTTTATTCTTTAAGTTCACCAGTGAAACCATTTAGCCTAATGATTCCTTTGTTGATATAATTGTGATTACTGTTTCAATCTATTTATTGGTAATTGCTTTATACGGATTTTCTATTTCTCATTATTTAGTTTCTATGTTTTGTATGCCTCTCAGATGTTTTCAATTTCTTTTAGGCTATCTAATTCATTCACATGTAGTTTTCATGGCTGTCTAGTAACATAATTTTTGCTTATTTGGAACGTTTTATTGTGAGGATAAGGTTGGTTTCCATAAGCTCACATATTTGAATGCTTAAGGAGTGACATTAGGAAGTGTGGCTTTATTGAAGTATCTACAGCTCTGTTGGAGTAGGTATGGCCTTGGAGGAAGTGTATCACTGGAGGTGGGTTTTAAGGTTGCAAATGCTCAAGGAGCCCTAGTGTCTCTCTGTTTCTTCATGATGCCTTCCAATCTAGATGTGGAAATCTCAGCTCTGTCTTCAGCACCATGTCTACCTGTGCTCTGTCATGCTTCTTGTCATGACAATGATGGACAAAACCTCTGAAACTGTAAGCCAGCTCTGATTAAATATTTTATTTTATAAGAGTTGCCACAGTCCTGGTCTTTTCACAGCAACAGAGTCCTTAAGACAACAGTGCTTATGGGGATGATATCTCTTGTATATTTTTTTACTATGAAAAGGAGCACAGCATTAATATCTATAGTGATATTACACATCTATCCCATTACATGTGCCATAGTTTAAAAAATAAAAACTCTGAAAAAAGAAATCTGTAACAATCAATTGAATTTTAAACACATATTATTTAAAGATACATAATTAATATATAATGCATTTTCAGTAGTATATATTAATAGAGTTGTCAACTTTCTCCAAGTGACATGAGGCATAAATCTCATAGTAATTATTTTTAAAGTCTTTCTAGCATCTGTCTATATTCTCAATGAGTGGTACTTATCTTTTTTTCTTCATGAAACTAGCTTGGTTTAATATTGGCAAGGAGGTATTGGAGTCTTTTCTGTAGGAGGTGTAGTTTTTTTTAAACAATCCTAGTTATATTAACTATAAAATATAGATTAGACTATTAGTTGAAAACTCCTGATTAAAGGAAGATATGATAAGGCACTGTAATCTACTTCTCGTCCCATAGAGAAAACTATCTGATTTTAGTTTTGGGAAACAAACACAAGCATCCTGGAGGGAAAATATGCACCCAAAAATTCTGAGCATTTTCCACAAACCATCATGTGATTCTTAAAAATCACAGGCAAATTAATAATTTTCTTCCCAATATTGAGACTTAATTATCTGCCTTAGTTGATAACAGAGGTCCACTTTATAAGATAAAATGTCTTCTAACCAGTTCTTATGTGAATGTCCAAAACCCCAAGTAGCTTTCATTAGAATTAGATTTAGAAACTCCTGGTTAAAACTTCATTCATAGTGGTTAGAAACCACTATGGAAATCAATCTGGCAGTACCTCAGAAAATTGAACATAATATTACCTGAGGACCCAGGTATACCACTCCAGGGCATATACCCAAGAGATGTTTCAACATACAACAGGGACACATGCGCCACTATGTTCATAGCAGCCTTACTTATAATAGCCAGAAGTTGGAAAGAACCCAGGTGTCCTTCAACAGAGGAATGAATACAGAAAATGTAGTATATTTACATAATGGAGTACTACTCAGCTATTAAAAACAATGAGTTCATGAAATTCTTAGGCAAATGGATGGAGCTTGAGAATATCATCCTGAGTGAGGTAACCCAATCACAAAAGAACATACATGGCATACACTCACTGATAAGTAGATAATAGCCCAGAAGCTCACAATGCCTAAGAAACAATGCATAGACCACATGAAACTCAAGAGGAGGAAGGAAGAGCAAAATGTGGGTGCTTTGATTTTTTTTTTTTTTTAGAAGGAGTAGCAAAATACTCAACCAGAGCTTCCAGGGTCTAAACCTCCGGCCTGAGAACAGAAAGAGAGGGACTCATGGCTCCACTTGTATAGGTAACTGAGTGTGGCCTCCTTAGGCAACAGTGGTAGTGGAGGGCCATGGTCCCTGAAAGATTGGATCCATAGTTTTGGGGAATGGGAGAGCAGGGAGACGGGATTGGGAGAATGGTGGGAGCATACCTTCATACAAATTGGAAGAGGGGGTATCAGATAAGGGGTTTTGGGGGAGAAAGGAAGAGGAGATAACAGTGAAAGGTAAATATGTAAAATATCCAAAAAAAAAAAAAAAAAAAAACAGCTAACGGGTCTGGCAAAAAAAAAAAAAAAGATAGTTTACTTATTTCAAATAAATTTCAAAGGCTTCCAGGAGATGCTTATTGGCTAAGATCTTATTTTAAGCTCTTCACAAAAGAATTTATGTCTCTGTTTAATATTCTCAAGAGAGATGCAAATTCTAATTTCCCTCAACAATTAATTGACAAAAGAGGAGTAATTTTACAAAAAATTAGAAGAAGCTCTCATTAACTGATATATTATATAGATTGATTAATTGTTGGCTGTTTTATAATAGTCCTTTGATAAAAGAAATTAGTAATAAAGAATTATATTTCTTTAAATAGTGTCTTCATGATTCTCTGAGGGTGGAAGGAGCATGCTTTATTTACTCTTAACTTTCTAAAACTGAAAGCTCACGGCAAATCTGCAGCTGATTGCCTCTGGCATTGCTGAGACCAATAAAAACTATGCCACAACTATGTGGAAGGACCCTTTTACCCTTAAACGGAATGGCCAGGACCCAGTTCCTATATGGGGCCGAGGTTTGATATGCCTGTTTGATACCACAGAAGGCACAGCTAAATGGCTGCCAAAAAGATTAATGAATTAAATAGATACCCACACAAAACCAGGCCCAATTATAAATAAGATGAATAACAACTGACATCCAGGAAAGAGAAATTTCTCTGAGATTTCTTTTCTTTTTTCCTTTCCAGGTAAAAATTAATTACCTGTGATGTCTGCTGCTAGGAGTTCTAATCCTGATGCTGGCCTCTGGAATTATACTACTCAGACCTCCAATGGGCCTTTGACAAGGACATCAAACAGCTATAGACTGACATCACTAATCTGAAGAAATCCCTCGTTTCACTGTCTGTTTCAATCCCCCAAATTTGCAAAGGACTTTATTGGATTTGATTTTCTCTTTTACAGTAGAAAAGACTGTGTACAGCTCTAGACTGTGTACAGCCCTTAAAGAAGAATGCTGCTTTTACATAAACAAAACAGAGATGATTAAAGAGAGCATGAAAAAGGCCAGAGAAGGTCTTGAGAAAAGACACAGAGAGAGAGAGAAAAATGAGAGCTTGTACAAGAATTGGTCTTCAACCTCTCCATGATTGTTAACCCTACTTCCTTCCATCTTGGGACCATTAATTAGGTTATTTTTGCTTATTTCCTTTGGTCCCTGGGCCTTAAATAGGCTGACTAACTTTGTGAAACAACAGATAGATAATCTGATAGCAAAATCTATTCAGATACATTATCATAAATTAGATATGGAGGACCATGAGACTCTAGATGAGGATGTTACTATATCCAGTGTACTGCCAAGTCCCATCTCTACCCAACCTAAAAGAGGGGACTTCTGCCCATAGACCAAGCAGAGATGGGCCACCCAGAACCTCCTCTGTCTGGCGATCTGAATTCTTGCTTAGGCTGTGAGACTAAGCTCTGCAAGGGAATATAAATAAAAGTTAAAAATATGTTTCTGGGTTCCCTGAGGGACAATCCTAACTGCACAGGGGTTGATGTCAAAAGTATCTCCTCTCCATGAAAATGAGATTGGGACAGATATGACCCTCATGCCTCACTGGACAATGACAGGAGGACTGGAGCCATTACAAGGTCCCCTTTAATTACTGGAGGTCAGGCCTCTATTTTCTCCTTGGCAAGATTAGAATTGCCACAGCCCTTCAATACTTGGAGAAGGGAAAAGATGTCAGGGGCAGCCCTGCTTATACACTGAAGACCTAAAATTAGCCAGAAGCCTAAAATCAGCAATAGGCCTGACATACATGCCTGCTAACACAAAGTCTTGGGTCTCTATGGAAAAACACTGAAACAGAGGGCTATAAACTATTGTAAACAGGCAGCTTTTGTGGAAATTTACCAGCCTGCGTAGTCATAGACCTCGTAAATAGGCAGCCTTGGTGGATAGTACCAAATTAGATAAGGACAAGTGAATCATAGGCAGAGTTATATTGACCTGAACCCTGAACCTTCACCCAGCTGATACCCTGTTCTGAAAGATATCTGTACTCCCCCTGAACACCTAAGCTCCTGTGTCATCCTCTTCCCCACATCCTGCATTTTCATATTTATAAACCCTGTGTTAAAAAGTAAAAATTATGATTTGATAATAATAAAAAAAGAAAAAAAGAAAAAGAAATAACACACAATGTCCCCCTGGCTTTGCTGACTTAGCTTCTGACAATCCATTTTCTTGTTCTCAGAAAAAAATTTGAATTATAAAATGTTATTGTGGTTTTTGTTAGTATGCTGGGTAAAATAATTTTTATTGATTTCATTTTAAACTTCAAAGTTTGTAGTGAGTTAAAATGTCCTTCAACATAAATATAGGTCATATTTATTTTTATATTGTAAAATGTTAGTTTTTAAAAAACTGGATTCCTTTTGGAGAATTTCATATATGATCACTGTATTTATATAATTTTTCCCTTTCTCTCCTTCCTCTCACTCTTTGCAACCCCTCATACTTTTCAAATACATCTTATTATTTAATTATTGTTCATATATATATATATATATATATATATATATGTATATATGTATACATGTATAAGTTTATATGCATATACAAATACTGATAATGTGTTTTGAGTTAAAAAAATTCTGTTCTTTTAGGATAAATGTACAATTCGAGATTTCTTTATATGTAAAATATTTTTTCATGCTATATTTTTAATTTTACCAAACTATACTACATATTTAATATAGTTATTAAATAATTTTATTAAATGATCTGAGTTACTCATGTTCTGGGTCTCTTCTGAAATTTTCTATTTATTTATTTATTTGTTTATTAATTTCACATCCAAATCTCAGCACTCCTCTATTCTCTTTCCCCCATACCCCTCCTCCTATTTTCCCCTCCTCTTATCCTCAGAGAAGGGGAAGACATCCTCCTACCTTGGATACCAGCAGGCCCAGGGATGTCCAGTTGCAAAAGGACTAGGCAGATCCTCTCCCCCTGAGACCAAAACAGGCAGTCCAGTTAGGATAATGGGATCCAAAGACATGCAACATAGTCAGAGACAACCCTCTCCCTAACTGTTGGGAGACCTACATTTAGAAAGACCTGCACACCTGCTACATGTGTGTAAGGAACCTAGGTCCAGCCCATGCATGCTTTTTGGTTGGTAGTTTAGTCTCTTTGAGCCCCTATGGGCCCAGGTTAGTTGACCTGTAAGTAGGTCTTCTTATGGTTTCTTTGACCCCTCTGGTTCACTCAATTCTCCTTCACCCCCACCCCCCCACCATCCTACAAGTCTCCCAATGCTTTGCCTAATGTTTGCCTATGGGTCTCTGCATCTGTTTCAATAAGCTTCTGTGTGAAGCTTCTCAGAAGACATTTATGCTAGTATCCTGCCTGAATCATATCAGTATATCAATAATACTGTCAGGGGTTGGGTCTCTCCCATGGAGCAACACTCAAGTTGGGCCAGTCATTGGTTTGTCAATCCCTCAATCTCTTCTCCATTTTTATCCCTGAACGTCCTGTAGGCAGAACAATTGTTTAATCAAATATTTGTGGATATTCTCTTTTACCCCTCCCTCTATGGAAGTCCTAGTTGACTACAGGAGGTAACTACTTCAGTCTCCATGACCCTAGATTCTTGGAATCTCAAATGTGTTCACACCTATAAATTTCGAGAAGCTTCCTTGATCCCAGATATCTGGCTCTACTCAGAGATGCCCCACCTACCAATTTTTATTCTCTTTCCCAGCCTTCTCCAGCTTTCCCTACTCCCTTATCCCCATTCTTGTTTCCTTACCAACACTTTCTTCCACTGAGTTCCCTCCCTCAATCTATCTCTGAGGTCTCTTTTAGATTCCTTCTGAAAAATATACAGCAAGCCAATTAGCCAACATCAATTTAAATGTAAAAAAAAAAACTAAAAGCAATTAAACTAAAATCAGGGATAAGACAAGGCTACCTACTTTCTCCCTATCTAGTCAATATATTACTTGAAGTTCTAGCTTAGAGCAATAAGACAACTAAAGGAGATCAGGGAGATACAAATTGAAGAGGAAGAAGTAAAAAGATCAATATCCACAAATGATATGATAATGTACATAAGTGATCCCAAAATTTCTACCTGAGAACTATAGCTGATAAACAACTTCAGAGAAGTGGCCAGATACAAAACAAAACTACCTCAAATAAATTAGTAGCCTTCCTTTATTAAAACAATATGTCAACCTAGGAAGAATCTAGGGAAACAACACCCTACAAATAATATAAAATATCTTGGTGTAACTCTAACCAAGTAAGTGAAAGACCTTTATGACAAGAACTTCATGTCTCTGAAGAAAAAATTTGAGGAAGATATCAGAAGATGAAATCAATCTCCAATGTTCATGGATTAGTAGGTTTATACAATATATATCTTGTGTGTGCGTGCATGTGTATGTTTGAGTATGTGACTGTGTGTGTGTATGCTATAAATTTTTGTAAGTTGATATTTTTTATCCTGTCATTTTACTTTAAGTGTTTTTTTTTTTGTTATATTTTTGTGTCTACATTCATCAGGGACATTGGTCTATAATTTTCTTTTTTTTATTACATCTTAACCTCATTTGTGTTGGAGTAAAAGACATCATTCCAGACTTTGAATGTGCTCATTCTGTTTCTTTTAAAAAATAATTTAAGAAGAATCATTGTGGTTCTATGAAAGTCGTGAATAATTGTACTTTGAATGTAATCAGACCTAGATGGTTTGTGTGAAAACTTTTATTAGTGTATCAATAACATAATTTGGGATATGTTTGAGTTATTGGTTTCTATTTAGTTTTACATTAATTGTTTAGATGAACCCAGAAAATTTTACATGTATATCTACATTTAATTTATGGTGAATATATCAAGTATCTGTGGGCTTTTATATTTTATCATTTTGATAAATTCTCCCTACTTTCCTCAATGTTCATATCTAGCTCTTTTTTTATAGTGGGAATATGTATGTAAATTAATTTACATATTTTTCCCTAATTCATAAAATTAACATAAATTCTATATTCTTTTACCTAAAGGCTTATCACTGCAATTTTATTTTTGATGATATGCATTTAGGAAACTCTGAATGGGAATAGTAAATATCAGTCAAAATAATAAGCCTGAGGGTTCAAAATAAAGATGCCTCTAGATACACAACTGTGGGTGATTACCTATTTTTCTTAAGCCTTAGAATGAATTGAGATATTAATACATAAGTTAATTTAATACTAAAAACCTAGATTTCTATAGAAAATATACATTTTTTGACTCACATTTCACCAATGCAAAATATTAATGAATAACATGCATTTGTTAGAATTTTTGAACTAGTATATAACCACTTTGATACACTTAAATAGATACCATTATACATAGATGATGACTCTCTTTCCTGTGTATGGAAAGAGTACAAAGCATAGCTAGAAGCTCCACATAGGTCTTTGATAAAAACTATTAGAGGAGAAAAAGCTAGGTGTCCTGTGAGGATTGTAAGAACCAAATGATGGCTGAATTACAAAATGTATCTTAATAAATATTGTAGATAAAGAAGCAGTAGATGGAAATATTTGATCAACAAGTTAAAACAATTGCCAGTTTAAAAGTATTCCCTCTCTCAAAACAGACTGCTGCTTCCCATACCTACTGTGGGATTCCACATTGTTGGTGCCTTTACTACCTGCCCTAAGTCCCAAGTCTTCTTTTAGAGAGTTTGAAACCTACTAGTAGTGTACCTCTGCCCAGTGTTGGTTTTGATCTTTTCTACTGATTCATGTTTTATAACTCCTGGCCTGCACGTACTGCCAGGCTCTGACTGTCCAACCTTCACAGTTCCTTCCCATTTACTGTTGAGCTAGACATAAAGCAGAACTTTTCAAATGAAATTCAAGAAAGTATATATTGAGTAGTGATTTCTACATATCAGAGTGGTCTGCAATTGTTTAAATACAAGATATTACATTAGAATTGTAAAAATTCATAACCTTTCCCATCCTGCATATACTCCTGCCTAGAGTATCCAGGTTCTTCCAATGTCAGAAAGAAGAGATTGAGGACTAAGGCCATTTTCAATTGTAAAATTGTGTTATAGATGTTGAATAATTTCCACAGTATATATTTAATATTAAAATGTCCATGCTAATTTTTTAAACCTTTTCTCAGTTGAATGGTTTTAAGAAATATGTATGAAACTATGATACACAAAAATGTCAGCAGGATAAATAAACCACAGGAAAAATATAAATTCATTGGCATCATTTACATAAATTAAATATATATTTAAATTGCATAAATATGCAATGGTATAAAAGGCTGTGTAAAAACTAGCCTAGTTTTTACATTCAACAGTTAAACATGAAAAACTTCTTTGCTAGAACATAATTGTGCTATAGAAGCTGATGATTTATATGACAAAACAGATTTTCATTCTTGTCAATAAAATACTCCATAATTGGCTTAACATAGTCAATGACTAGTTCAAATCGATTATAAACTGCTTGAATAATAATAACCTTAGAAACATATAATATTCAATATCTACTATTAATAAATACATTTATTAGATAATCTATCTCCCATATGAACAGTAAGCTTAACCACATGGTTGCTTTTCAGAAATATGTAATTTTTACATTACCAAATGATTTACACACCATTTCGTCTCATTTTTCAAGGGACTATATCCAATGATTCTAGTATACATGTTTTGGATTGAAGATATTATATAATTCTATGTGATGGGCATGAAAACTTTGAAATTCAATTCTTTGTATAGTAAAACTTCACCATACCTCCCTTTATTTTTATCTTACTAAACTAACAAGCCCAGAGACTGAGTACAGTGATGTGTCTAAAAATTTCCACCATTTAATTTTGCTTTCCAGTAGTTTTCTAGCAACTTTCTTTCCAGAGAAAATGTTATAATGCTCTATAATAAAGTGCCCATCAAAAAGATATACTTTCCCTAGCAGTTACTGCTCCATCAAGAAGCAATTATTTCTTTATCAACTACTTATTTTAGCTCCTGCCACAGTATGACAGTGATTAGCTATTCAGAGTGTGTAATCCTGATTACATACTTGACATCTAGAAGTAAAGAGTGAGTGGAGGGAAGAAATTAACCCACATATAAGTGCAATCTTACTTAGAGGATTTATGAGAAAATTATACTTAAGGATAATTGTCAGTATTAATGTTTCAAATCCAAATATCTTGCAAGCACTTTCATGTGCAAAGAATAAAAAAACCCTGGCAAGGTGTAAAAGTTTTGACATTAGCTGATCAATCTATGTAGATCACAGTTGTTTAATCTTTGTAAATTTCTATATTTTAGATTTATTCCATTTGAGTTTTGAATTTATTCTTCATTTTTAATCAAAGACTACTTGAGATACAGATAAAATTGAGAAACCCATTTTTTTTATACTATGAGAAAACAAGAGTTCAGTTTGAACTGTGGTTCTTTGCTACTTACTTGATAGTTAATTTGCTCCATGACCTTCAGTCGGTAACCTCATTGTGTCTCAGAGGATATAATAATCCTGACCTGCTGCACAGGGGCGTGCTGTACCTTAATTGATGTGTGATAAGCTCCTGGAGGCACTTTAATGAAAGCCATTATTGAAATGCAATTATTAACATTTGAGATAATGAAGTTAGCTTAGATGGTTTAGCAAAGCCTGGTGTGACAAAAGCACACCAGTTCTCTGTTATAAAACTAAAAAAAAAAAAAAAAAAGCCTAAAAAGCAAAAAGTAGAAAATGAAACCATAACTGGTTTATTTGCTGACTTTAGCAGCATCTGAGACTGCAGTTTATTGCTTTGTCTCTGATCAAGTGTGTTGCAATCAATGTGCATTACTACAAAGATGCTAGGAGATAATTTTGCAAAAATGTCAAAAATGCAAACTTGGGAAGGGCTGGATGGACTAGAAATGAGTATCGATTTTTTAAAGGTTGGAAAATTACTACAATACCACCTTTCTATGAGGTAGATTGCACATCTTGCATTTTGAAGAAGAACAACTCTAATTTTAAACTTCAAGAAAAGCTTTGTGCATTGCATGCATTAGTCTAGTCCAAGAAAAAAATTAGAAGTTCTATGCTTACCTAGTAACTTGCTGAAACATTCCCACTGGTGTTCATCCTTTTGCTGAATATTTCCCACCTATTGCTGCCTCTGAGAAGGACTTGTATTTATCTTAGAGAACAACTAGGATGGAATACAAATTAGTGAATTTAACTATGGAGTCTCAAGAAATGACAAGCCAAAAAATATCTCACAAAATTTGCCTGGGACAATGACCATTTTGTTATAAGAAGTGCTACAATGATCATATGTTTTAAAATAATGCCAATTGTATTTTAAAAACTTAACACCCATAACCTAGAATCACAGAAATTGAAAAATCAACTTAGAGTAACTGTATATAGCAATAGCTTAATTTGAGGTCACTGAGGAAAGTCATAATATTTTCTAAAATTACACAATACACTCATTTATCTAATGTTTTTGCTTGTCCACACATTCACAGAATTTAATAAAAATATGTAAAAAACTGAAACAAACAATCCTGATATCATAAGAGTAAGTAAATTATTACACATAAATAAAAATAACTGTTACTTTTCTTAAAGTCTACATAACCAACATGGAGAATTGTTTACTTTTCTTAAAGTCTACATAACCAACATGGAGAATTGTTTAAATTTGTTTATATTTTTCTCAGTTAAATTCTCCTAAACTCATCAAAAAATAAAATTATAACTAACATATAAAAATAAATACTATAATATATATCAAAATTATATACTGGTATACTTTTAATTATTCATTATAAAACACATTAATGACATGAAATTACATCTTACTGTAAGTTATTTTTATTTAATATATTATATTTCATGTTCAAAAATATAGATTCATTCCACTCATCTTAATTAAACTGAAACAATAATAGCATTTATTATGTTCATGTCTCAGTAGTATATATACTTCCACTAGTAATAATTCTTATTTTATTATGGTTTTCTATTGTTTACAAATATTTAATAATTGAATTAAAAATAAAATCAGATATATACACTGTATATAGTACTTTATAATATTTTTTTTCAAAAGTGTGTACACAAATATTCATGTGTATATAGTGTGAGTTGTCTACATAAAGTATAGAATGCGAGGAATCTTAAAACAACATGATTATATTTGCTTACAGTTCTTGAAGTTAGAAGATAAATATCTTGACATTGGCATAATTTCCTTCTGATATTAGTGATTCTTTTTTCTTTAGGATATTTATTTTTCGGTTCTTTCCATAAGACATACAGCATTTCTATTTTGCATACACACACCTATATTTTACTTGGTCTTCAAATTTATTATTAAGGATAACAGTAAAAATGAATGAAAAGCAACTCATGTGACCGTATTTTCCATTAATGACTGGATCTAATAACAAATTATGCTTATTCTGGGATATCATTTCTAGACAAAGCCATTTAAGATATATATATATATATATATATATATATATATATATATATATGTGTGTGTGTGTGTGTGTGTGTGTGTGTGTGTGTGTGTGCATACACACATGCACATACATACTCACAAACATATATCCCTACACTTATAATTACATGCAACACTGGTATATTTTCAAATAATGTGGAACAGAAATTTACTGGATAAGCAATAGGTATTTGGAAATCATATATTTATATATTTATTCTTTCAAATTTTTCATGTATATAATATAATTTAATCTTATTCTCTTCTTAATATTCTCTTTTATACCTGTTTGGAGAATACTATCATTAGTAATAAATTAAGTTGTCTTTGTGATGTTTAAAGTTATCATACATATGTAAAATATATTTTCATCAAATATTACCGCATTTTCTCCCCTCAATACCTCTCCTCTGCACCACACTTTACTCCAAGTATCATGCTTTTCTTTTCTTTTGTTTCATTCCACTGAGTCTATGCATTCTACTTCTAGTACACGTATGGATCTAGGGTCATCTAATGAAATACTGACACCATCTTAGGGAACTCATCCAAAAGAAAACCAACTGTCCTTTCCCATAATTTTCAAATAGTTCATGAGTCACTCTCCTTTCCATGCTGTTCTACAAGTTGACACTTGCTAGGCAAGAAATATACGGGTAAACTAATTCGTCAACCCTGATATATTTATTCAGTATTGGAATTCACCTCTTATAACTCTTTCCAAATTAATTATTAGTGTACTTTAATTTGAAGGACAATTACATTAAGTTATAAATAAGATTGCTAAAGATAAATGAAGAAAGTTTGTAACTTTTATACACACAAGTTTAAAAGGAGTAAAAAGTAAAAGTATATCAAATGAGTTACTGTATATAAAATTGTATTCAAATATATGTAACTTATAAGAACTGAGAAAAATGAAGCACTCTTTAAGCTGCAAAGTAAGCGAACCCATTGTTAAGTGAAAATGTGGTGACATACATTTATATAAACAAAAATTTGACCGCTATATATATATATATACATATACATATATATATATACATATATATATATATATATATATATATATACATATATATACATATACAGAGAGAGAGAGAGAGAGAGAGAGAGAGAGAGAGAGAGAGAGAAAACCCACACACACAATCCTACTGAGATCCATTTAAAGGAGACAAAAGAATTATTTTAACAGCATTTTCTAGATAAGTGTGACATATCAGCTTACCATAAAAATAACCCCCCCCCCAAAAAAAAAACATACTTGGGCATAATAGCCTGAAGTTTCTGATACAAACCCTTTTTCCTATCTTTAAACCATTGATATTATTTTTGTTCACTTCCAAAATTCTAACTTGTTTTATCTCTCCTGCGATTCAGGATTTTTATTGTGATATGCATCATGATACTTCTCTTTTAACCTAATATTTTCAATGTCCATTTATATCAATTAAAAATCTGTCATCTACAGAAATAAAAAAAAAATGCCACAGATTCTATGACATTTATGTGAAACTACTTTTCTTTGAGGTAAAAATGACAGAGATAAACCAACATTTCTATTCAAATTCAGAAATGAATTAAGCCATTCATTATGGAAATAGTATGATATTATGCTTAAAAGATATACTTAGTAAAAAAAAAACATAATTATAAATTAATTACATTCATTTTTATAATAGATACATAATAAATGACATTTACGTAACCAGTATATTCAATGTAAATAGTATATTAATAAACAAAAATATTGCACCCAATGTAGCAGCTTCTTCATTAATAATAGTGATAGATGTATGATAAAATTTTTGCAATACCCATATTTGATGCAAAACAAGTATGTAAAAATACCATCATTCAAGTACTTTAAATGTTTGAAGTTGCATAAATATGATCACATTTCATATATTAGATGTTTATTATTAAAATATTCAACTGTTACTTTAAAACAAAATAAATATATTTTACTGATTTTATTACACTCACAAGAATCACTCTTGTAGTTTGATTGTATGACTAAAATTGCATTTGGTAAAATCATTTGATTAGAGAGTAATCATCATTATTAGATTACAGGGAATTAAATTACAATTACTAAAAATTATTCATAATTATAATACAGCTTAATTTCCAAGCTAAACTAAACCTCCAAAGGAAAAAGAAAGCATTTAATCCATGTGCTTAAAATATGTCTGTATATCTATTAATGTGATGCATAATAATGGCTTTGGTCATTTGAAAGCTAAAAGTATGTAATTGAACAATTATTACAGCCACACTGCCTGAAGGCACTATTTGTCAAGAGAGTTATATGTGGGCCAATTATATCCACTCAACCTTGAAGGATAATTCTATCTTCTGATGGGAACAAATTACCATTAGACTTCCTTTCTCCCTCCCCCAAAGTTTAACTATCAGATTTCACAATTTAATTTTTTAAAATGAACAGTTTTATACTACCAGATTTTCTTTGATTTTTTAATAAATTTTAAGTATCCATAATTATAATCATATGTCTATCAGTTGCAACAGAAATTAAAATAAAATTTCAGCCCTGAAGAATCTATAAAGAATCCTAGAAATAGAAGTAAGTTTGGGGTTAGATAAATATTTGTATCTTTTTATTATCAGAGACATAGTAACTTGGCTTAATGTATGCTCTGGTCATTTGATTTCACAGCTAGAAAGTCCCATAAATAGCAAGTTAGAGAAAATGGAAAATAACTCATGAAAAGCGAATTATAGTAATCAATGGGGAAAAAAGAGTGCTGACTTTGCAGTAGATATTAGAGACCAGCTCTTGGACAATATGCAAACATTTAGAAGCTTCCTACTTCTGGTTTCTTTACCAAATCCCTCTTATCAATGCTCAAGATCTACCTGGAAGAGAAGATAGAAATATTGTAACAACAGGAGGTGTTGTGTGACATTAAGACAAAAGCATTTTCCAGATAAATATGGACTGTTTCACATCTGAAATCGCATCAACTATGATGGCACACACAAAATCTGCACAAGTTCAAATTAGGCAATATACCAGTATGAAAGAGGAGCAGGGGACACACAAAAAAAAATCCCACCCCTAAACAGAAAGTTGTTTGCTGTTGAATTTTGGTCTGCTGCTATGTATTGTAATACTGGAAGGTCTAGGCCTGTGAGTGACTTCTTCAGTTTACAAGCTTTAGTTGTATAACCTTGTTTGTTGATTTAAAACTGCTGGTTGAATAAAATTGACTGCATGAAATTGTTGCAAGAATTAGAGGGAGGAGCATTTGGAGTGACCTGGTTGGGGGAGAGAGCAGAGGGAGCCACCTTGAAGGGAAAAAAGAGGAACTATAAACACACAGTCAGGAGAAACAGCAAGTATCTGGGTTGCACTGCTGTGGAGATAGCTAGGCCAACAGTAGAAGAATAGATTTGGGGTTACCTCCCAGTAATTATTAAAGCCAAGTAAAATAACACTACAGTTTTCAATTGATATTTGTTGGAAAAAAATCAGTTTTTTTTTTCTTTTTTCTTTTTGCCAATTAAGTGTCATTGGATATAACAAAGACATTTCATGACATATGCAATACCTAGGAATAGTTGATTAACATAAAATGAGCTCTAGTTTTGCGTGTGTGTGAGTCTGCATCTGTCTGTGTTTAAGTAATTTTTGTATTTTTTGATTTGGTTTCTTTCTCTTATTGTTTGTTAGTCTATTTTTCTCTGTTTTGATTATTATTTTTTATCTCTTTTGTTTGTTTGATTTTATTTTGAGAGAGAGAGAAACACACAGAGAGAAATAAAAAGAGAGAGAAATAAAGAAAGAAAAATAAAGAGGGGGGCAAAGAGAGCTCGTAAAATCGAGTCAGAGATTTGTAGATTGTCTCGAAACCTGGAGAAGAAGAAAGAATATTATCAAAACATATTGAATAATAGAATAAATAAAAGTAAAGTCTCATTGCCAAAGACAATTCCAAACTCATAAGATATGGAGAACTCAATCTCATACATGACTAGAGGCTTCAGAGCTACTGAATAGATTTCACATACCTGGAAGTTACTTTCTTGATTACCTGAGGAGAATATTAATGATCTACAAAGCTACATACCATTACCTACAATAGTAACCTTCCTGAAAGATATGCTGGTGTAATAGTGGTACAATCATTGTTAGAAGGAGCCAAGTACTCTCTAATAAAATTATTGTCTGACACTTCAAGAATGGCCAAATACCTGAGACAAGATAAGGCATGGATCTAGGAGAAAATTTAACATAGCAAAATGTGACTCCTATTGAAATCTTACTATATGCAGGAGTAAATGTCCAACACAGAAAGAATTCAAAGACATTTTTGCAGACTATTTTGCTCATATTCTGTTGGCCGTGTAATTTTTTTTGTCTTATTGGCCTTCAGGTTGTATATTTTAGTTTCTATTTTAGTGAGTTTTTTCTGTGTGCTTTTTGTTTGATTTCTTTAAAGAAAGGAATAAAGGAAAGAAAGAATGGAGAAATATGTGGAAGAAAGGAAAGAAAGAAAGAAGGAAGGAAGGAAGGAAGGAAGAAGTAAAGAAAAGAAAAGAAAAAAGAAAAGAAAAGAAGGAAACAAGAAAGAAAGGGCATAAAGTTAAGTGGGTGGGAAAGTAGGGAAGATTTGGGTGAATTTGACTTGAAAAACCTTATCTTTTTTAATTCTATTGATTTAGTTTATTTATTGCTATTTTTATTTATTCACTTTACATACTGCTCACTTACCCCTCCTAATCAAGCCCCCATAGTCCTTCCCCTTACTCCTCTCCCCTTCTCCTCTAAGTGGTGGGGAGCCCTGAATATCCCCCACTATGGAACATCAAGTCTTTACAGGGCTAGGCGCAGCCTCTCACATTCAGACCAGACAAGGCAGACTTATAGGTAAAAATCCCACTAACAGACCCAGTTCCAATTGCTTGGTACCCATGTGAAGACCAAGCTGCACACCTGCTACATTTACGGGGGAGAGGGGGTGATTTTCCAGCTCATGTATGCTCTTTGGTTGGTAGTTCAGTCTCTGAGAACCCCAAGAGTCCAGGTAACCTGACTTTGTTGATCTTCCTGTGAAGTTCCTATCCCACTGGGGCTGCAATCATTCTCCCTCATTCTTCCATACGTATTTCTAAGCTCCATCCACTGTTTGATTGTGGGTGGCTGCACCTGTCTGAGTCAGCTGCTGGGTGGAGTCTGTCAGAGAACAGCCATGCTAGGCTCCTATCCACAAGCATAACAGAGTAGCACTAATAGTGTCAAGGATTGGTGCTCACCTATTGGATGGGCCTTAACTAGGGCTGGTTGTCTGGCCTCTCAGAGTCTGAACCGCCAACCAAAGAATGGACTGGACTGAGACCTCCCTACATATATTTGGCAGCTTGGTCTTAATGTGGGTCCGAAACCACTGGAGCAGGGTCTATCCCAAAAGCTGTTTCCTCTTTATGGGATATGTTCTAGTTGGACTGCCTTGTCTGGCCACAATAGAAGAGGAAGTACTTAGTGCTGTAGAGACTTAAAGGGCCAGGGTTGTGGGATAACAAGGGGAGGATCCATCCACCTTGAAGAAGAGAGGATCGGGGAAGGAGTTTGGAAGGCAGCAAGCAATAAGTGGGCAATGAGTAGGTTGTAAAGGGAATAAGTAAAAAATAAAATTAAATAAAAAAAACTTTTAAAAGTTCACTGCAGTTCAAGTGAACAAAAAAGCAATGAAGAAAAATCAAAAAAAATTAATGAAAGTCAAATTTCTCTGTAATATTAAATTAATAACATTTTGGAAATTAGTCTTTTCATTGTCTCAACACTGACCAAATAGACAATAATAGCATTTTTTATATTGAAAATAATGAAAGTTTTCAAGATATTAACTGTTCGAAAGCTAAAAGGTTTTTATACTCTCTCTTTCTATGTCTAGATATTGTTATTAAGATATCATGGAATCGGAGAGATGTCTCAGTGGTTAAGAGCACAGACTGCTCCTCCAGAGGTTCTGAGTTCAAGTTTTAGAAACCACAAGGTGGATCACAAACATTTGTAATGGGATCTTAATGTCATCTTTTGGTGTGTTTGAAGAGAGCTACTGTGTACTCATACATAAAATGAAACACTGGTGGCTCAAGCTGTAAGATCAACAATTGACAAATGGGACCTCATGAATCTGAAAAGCTTCTGTAAGACAAACGACACAGTCAATAGAATAAAACAGAAACCTACAGATTGGGAAAAGGTATTTATGAACCCTACATCTGATAGAGGGCGTATATCCCCCAAATACAAAGAACTAAAGAAGTTAGACTCCAGAAAACAAAACAACCAAATTAAAAACGGAGTACAGAGCTAAGAAAAAGAATTCTCAACTGACAAATATTGAATGGCCAAGAAGCACCTAAAGAAATGTTCAACATCCTTAGTCATCAGGGAAATACAAATCAAAACAACCCTGAGATTCCTTCTCACACAAGTCAGAATGGCTAAGGTCAAAAACTCAGGTGATAGCAGATGCTGGCTAGGATGTGGAGAAAAAAGAGCACTCCTCCATTACTGGTAGGATTGTAGGCTGGTACAACCCTTTGGAAATGAGTCTGGTGGTTCTCTAGAAAAGTGGAAATAGTTCTGCATAAAGATGCAGTTATACCATTTTGGGTATTATAGTATCACAAAAGATGGCCCAACATATAACAAGGACAATTGCTCCACTATGTTTATGGCAGGCTTATTTATAATATTAAGAAACTAGAAACAACCCAGATGTCCCTCAATGGAAGAATAGATACAGAAAATGTAGTACATTTATACAATGGAATACTACTCAGCTATTAAAAAGGATGAATTTACCAAAATACCCAATAAAGAAGAGATAGAACATGTAGAGGCCACTTCCCATAGACATCATCTCCAGGGGACTGATGGGGCTATCCACACATCTCAAAATCTTTAACACAGAATTGTTCTTTTCTAAAAAAAAAAAAAAATACAGGGACAAAAATTGAATCAGGAACCCCGAGACTGCCCCATCCTTAAGATCCATTCCATCTACAGACACCAAACTTCTTTACTATTGCTGATGCCAAAAAGTGTTTTTCAGTCATAAGCCTGGTATGGCTATCCTCTGAGAGGTTCTCTGAAAGCCAGCACCTGACTAAGACAGATGCAGATACACACAGCCAACCACTGGGACCCCTATGGAAGTGTTAGGGGAAGGAACTGAAGTAGCTAAAGGGGATTGCAACCCCCTAGGAAGAACAACAATATCAACTAACAGGAATCCCAGAGCTCCAAGGGACTAAACCATCAACCAAGAAATACACATGGAGGGACCCATGGCTCCATCTGAATATGTAAGAGTGGACTGCCTCATCTGACATCAATGGGAGGGGAGGCCCTTGGCCTTATGGATGATTATTTCCCCACCAAAGGGGTGTGCTGGAGGGGTGAGGAACATCCTGTGGGTGGGGTAATTTGCCTCTTAAAGGCAAATGAGAGGGAGCACAGAAAGGGGATTTGCAATGGGGATACCAGGAAGAGGGACAGCATTTGAAATGTAAATAAATAAAATAATTAAAATATAAACAAAATAATATTAAAAAAATCTTCATTCCATTGTATGTTGATTTGAACCTTTTTTAAAATTTTTATTTTGCCTATTTCTCTCAGCAGTCACTATAATCTTTCTCATAATATTCTTTAAACTAACTAAGCATGTTAAATTTTCCTAATCCATTTTAGGTTAGTAACATGACAGGTCTACTCTTGCTACTTAGAATTTAGCATTTCGGGAATATCAAAGAGATATCTGACAATTTTAATTCACTCAACAAATGAATTAATCCAATAACTACAGTAAAAATAAGTTAAACTTGACTGCATTTTCATTGTATAATCCTGATATTTATTATTTTTGATCTTCATCAAGCTAATAATTCTTGAAATCAATTGTATTATAAATAAAATTGGAATAGATAATACATATGATTTTTCTATTTTTTTTTTACTTAAACTAGATTATAAAGTGATCTAGTTTACTAAAGTACTCTTATTAACTAGAGAACTGAAGGACAACACAAAGATTTGAAAACAGACAGTGCAGGTTATATATGAGCAAAGAGAATACTTTACATTGATAATTATTGCAAATTTGTTCTCTAGCTTTCCTTTAATTTGAAATAATGTTACAAATTGGGTGACCAAAAAAAGATCATCAAGGCGACAAAACACTAATAAGGAGAGGGTTTAGTGTGGCCACAGTAACTAATAATTAAAGAAAATGTAATTCAGAGTTAAGGTAATTGCAAATAGAAAACAAATTGAAATTAGAAATAGAAAACAAAATCTAAATTAGACTTAAGTCTAATTTGTACATATATATTTTGAAAAATGTCAATAAGCTGGAAAAAGCAAAATTAATAATCCCCTAATTCATTAGTAATGCATGATACTGAAATTTCAAGTGAATGTACAAAAAAAATTTTGTCAAAATATCAGAGATTATATTTTAGCTTGAAGAGTAAATGGACCCTGTCATTCAGTACAACAAATATTCCATAGTAAACCTTCTACTATATTTAAAATGTCATTATAGAATGTATTATTTTATATGCTTCCTAATAAATAATAATGATAATATTGAAACAAAAGGTGTAACTTACTTCTAATTAATTCCTTATTAAAACAAACTTGAACACTCATCAAACAAATACAAAAACTACTCAATTACAATTATAAAATCAAAATGTGCATAAGACATGAAATAATCACTAGATAGGATAAAAGACAAATGTGTTCATTAAGTAGAAAAAAATCTGAATCAATACAAATATACCCCAAAACCAAGAGATGCTGCAGTTAGCAGAAAGAAGTTTTTAATGTAGACATGCAAACATTTCATTATGGTAAAATATTTACTTGAACAAAAACAAAATTATTAAGAAGAAAACATAAAACATGATAAAAAAATAATTAGGTAGTATTTTAAAATAAAAATTGTATAGAACCTAAAATGTTTTCTGGAGTATTCCACAAGGGTTGAGACTCCAGAGAAACAAGAGTAATTTTGATAATGCTTCAATAGAACTTAAGAAAAAAATAATGCATAGAGAGAAAAATGAAAAGAAGAATATTCAGTAATGTGTTGAACAACATGACATTGCCTTCTTAACTACAACTAGAATACCACAAGGGGAAAATGGCATAAAAAGTTTGTAATTAGGTAAACATGGCAACAAGAACTTCAATGTAAGAAAAAATAAATAATAGGTGTAAAACTAAATAATAATATGAAATTCAAATAGATTAAAAATGAACGATAAAGGTTATTTAAACCCTTAAAAATGGGGAAAGTTGTATTCCCCAATATATAAAATATTTGTTAGAAATTATGTTATCCAGATAAAAATTAAGCAGCATACGCAGATGACTGAGAAAAAACAAGCAAACAAACAAACTTGCCATTCCAACATGAATTGTAGAGGAGCTGATAGGGCTCTCTTGCTCTGAATGAAAAATTGGGTACTAGGTTCCAAGGAAGGGTAAACCATTATTCACAGGTATGTAGGTAGACATGGAGTTTCCACAAGACGTCAAAGAATAGTCTCCAAAATGTGGTCACACAGATATATTACCCTGGTTAACCTCAGAGGGACTATACAACAAACACAAAGCCCTGAACACTTGAAAGAGAATTTTTAGGGAGGAAGGAAGGGCTAACTGACAGCCCACAAAACAGTCAACAAATGTCAAGTGTAAAGTCTCATAGTCATAGATTCTTAAAACACAAAATCCAAACTGGAGCCTGAAATTGGGAAGTTGAACACATGAAGATTCCCAGCCGTAGTTGTACCATTTACTTCTCCATTTATGCCAGCAGTTCTCAACCTGTAGGTTGCTATCACTTTAGGGGTCACCTATCAGATATCTTACACATTATATATTTCCATTATGATTTATAACGACAGTGAGGAAATTGCAATGGAATAATTTTAAGTTTGGGGTCACCAGAACATGAGGAAATTTGTTAAAGAGTTGCAGTATTATGAAGGTTAAGAACCACAGATGGAAAGGGCTCAGATATACATTATTCTTTGATTTTTTTGTGGCTTGGTCTTCTAAAATTTTCTGTATTAATTATACAATTTAATTATAAAAAATAAATTGGATAATTTGTTTTCAGCACAATTTGACAACTATATTCAAACCTCCAAGATACTGTCTGGTTAGTTTTCTTGCAACTTTTCCTTGTATTAGGAAAAAGTCTCTAGATAATTATAATGACAAAGTAACATAACATATTCAGAAAATATCTTAGACAATATCCTATGTGGGATATTTGAACTGTATCATTTTATTACCTTTCCATACTCATTTCCAAGTTGTTTGGTAGGGTATAGGGAGCAAAAAAGCAAAAGGAAATCAATCAAACATATGATAAGAAAGTTCAAAATATGGAAGAGATGGTGGTCCTGGGAAGTTAGGGAAGGATGGTAAATATAATCAAAATAGTGCACAAATGATAAATGAAATAATTAAAATAATTTTCCAATTACTAAATTTCAATTACTCACCTAGCCTGTACTACATGTGTGTTACCAAAGTATTTTCATTTATAGTAAACATAAAAAATGTGAATAACACAAGGTTCTATTTGAAATTTTAAAATTTATATATGAAAAATCATATTCATTGAAAAATGTGCTTTTTAGAGCTGAATGCTATAGAAAATGCATCAGAAAACAGTTACATATTTAACATAATTTACTGTAAATATTAAAGGCCTCAAATAACTTAAAGGTGTATAAAAGACAGATTAAACTAGGAAGTTATTTTGAATATATTCATAGAATAATTAGAGTAATTACAATTGTGCACTTTGTTCAGATGCCAGTGTCCCTAAATGTTTTCTGAAGAATTACTAGATTGGCATATAAATGTTTATATACCAATATAAGTTTGTTTTTCCTATTTATAAAATAATTAATTTAAGTATTATACTTAATGATAAAAAAAATACATGTGTAAGAAATGATTATTTTCTATGAGATTGTCTTTATGTTATTCTGAGCAATGGGAGTGTGAGATAAAAATAGATTGCCATTATTGAATGTCAAACATTGAATATAATCAAAATTGGAATTTAAGCCCAGACAAATTGAATCTTCCATTTAAAGACTGATGGCGCAAAGTATGAAGCCATTTTAACAACTACAGTAGAAAATAGCAACAAGAGAAACAAAATATAATCTAATACTTGTGAACAGCTCTATATTCCAAATTTGGTTCTTCAAATGTTCCATGTGCTTATTTAACTTTAGATAAAAGTAGACATACTGAGCCAATTTTAGAAAAGAAAAATTCAAAATTATTAAAGCTAAATTATCTGACAATTACAGGATGAATGCTAAGGATTTAGATCATTTGATTATTATAAAAGTACATTTATTGTGATTATATATAGGTATATATAAAATGTATTTACATACATATATACTTATATCAATATATTTACTTATAGATCTATATATTTCTCATATCTTTGCAATGCATGTTTAATTTAGAAATTTATATTTTACTTTCTATATGTTAGATAAGATGACTCCTAACAACTATCTGAACTTAATTAAGGCAACTTTTATTAATGTTACATTTACAAAAAAACGGTTTTCCACAACAAGTAGCCTCAGGCTTTAAAAGTAATCACAATTAAGGATATCAATAGGCATTAACTGTTTTATGTGCTTAGTGACGAATATATTCCCAAGTAAATTACTTTGAATGGAAAAAAATGCTGTATAAAGTAATATATTTAGAAAAATAAGAATTATTAAATATCTGAGGCTGTTTGTTAGTGGAACACAAAAAGCATAAAATTCATGGAATAATTTATATATATATATATATATATATATATATATAAAATCTGTGCCTGGAGCTGCTGCTGTGCCACAGCACCCTGAGCTGATCTTATGCCACAGCGTTCCATACCCAAATACCACCAGGAAAGAGCTGGTCTCCCAGGAGTGCTAGCACACCTGTGAGCATAGGTAAGACTACCATTTCTGCTCCAAGGGACCTACCCAGAGCCCTCAGGACACAGAATCCAAAGTGCATCCTGAGACAGGAACCTTCCAGTTTTTGTTGGCTCCCAGAACTGATCCTGTGCACAGTGCTCCATACCCAAATTTCACCATGAGAGAACTGGCCTCCCAGGAGTACTGATATGCAAGCTTGCAAAAGGGACAAACCACAACCAGCTAACACCAGAGATAACCAGATGACAAGAGGCAAGCACAAGAACATAACAGAAACCAAGGCTACTTGTCATCATGTGATGTACTCACTGATAAGTAGATATTAAGAAAAAGCTCAGAATACCCACGATACAACTCACAGATCATATGAAGCTCAAGAAGAAGGAAGACTAAAGTGTGAATGCTTCAGCCCTACTTAGAAGGGGGAACAAAATAATCGTGGGAGGTAGAGGGTGGGAGGGACTTGGGAGGAAGAGAGGAGGGTTGAAGTGGTACAGGATCAGGAGTGGAAGGAGACAGGGTGGGGGAGATATACAAAGGGTCAGGAAATTGAACAGAAGTGAGTAGCAATGGGAGATAGGGAACATGGAGTAGCCACCAGAAAGTTCTAGATGCAAGGAAAGCAAGAGGTTCCCAGGACCCAACAAGGATGACATTAGCTAAAATACCCAACAAAGAAGAGATAAAGCCTGTAGAGACCACCTACAGTAGATTGGCATGACCCTCAGTTGAGTTATTGGGCCACTCACCCATCTCAAAAAATTTTAACCCAGAATTGCTCCTGTCTAAAGGAAATACAGGGACAAAGAGTAGAGCAGAGACCGAAGGAAAGACCATCCAGAGACTGCCCCACCTGGGGATACACCAAATCAAGACACTATTGCTTATGCCAAGAAGCATTTGCTGATAGAAGCCTGATAGAGCTGCCTTCTGAGAGGCTCTGTCAAAGCCTGACCTATACAGATACAGATGCTTGCAGTCAATCATGGGACTGAGCACAGGGACCCCAATGGAGGAGTTAGGGGAAGGACTAAAGGAACTGAAGGGGTTTGTAACCTCATAGGAAGAATATTATGAACCAACCAGAACCCCCAGAGCGCCCAAGAACTAAACCTTCAACCAAAGTGTACACATGGAGGGACCTGTAGCTCCAGCTGCATATGTAGAAGAGGATAGCCTTATCTGGCATCAATCAGAGGAGAGGTCTTTGGTCCTGTGAAGGCTCGATGCCTCATGGTAGGGGAATGCTAGGACAGTGAGGCAGGAGTGAGTGGGTGTGGGAGCCCTCTCATAGAAGCAGAGAGAGGAGGGATGGGATAGGGGTTTTGCAGAAGGGAAACTGGGAAAGGGAATATTTGAAATGTAACTAAATAAAATAACCAATAAAAAAGAAAAGGAAAGAAAAGAAATGAAAAGAAAAGAAAAGGAAATGACTGAATTGATATGTAAATAAAAGACTGGGCTTGTGACCTGCAAAATATGAGCTAGCAAAGTGCCACCTTCATAATTTGATCTAAGAAGAGAATTCCAAGTTCCTTTTCCTCTAAGTTAGTATGGACTGGAGTGTTAACTTTGTAAACAAAAGGAAAAGTATTGTTAATTAAAAATTCTAAAGTAAAACTGTACATCATGTGCTAGTATCAGCATTCACTTCTGGAAATGCAGAATGGATGATTGTAAAGGGTATTTTTTGCATCTAGCCAGGAGGTAAAGTGAATAGTTTTTAATGGAAATGGTAACAGCTATCAATCAGGTGTCTGAATGGATTTCCATTAGGAACACTCTTTTGAAACTAGTTGCATATATATGGTGGGTTACATTTTAAAAAAAGAACCCTGACCTTTTCTGCCTTGACAGAAAATATTAGGGAACATATATTTAATATAAAACTGAAGAACTAGACTGCACCTTATTCATGCAGTCATTTGTGAGAAATAAAATAATATATAGTAGGTGTGTCTGGTGTCATCATTGAGCCATTTGGATGTTATAATCAGTCATGTGTTTTCCCTTCAAGTTTGTTGCAAAAAACTCAAATTCACAGAAGTGAATACCTTCCCATATTTAATAGTAAAGGCAAAAGTCCTATTTACAAATAGCAGTTTAGATAAGCATTGCTTGTGATAATGAAAAGAAACTGTGCAGCACATGAATTTCCTTAAAAACTGATATGAAGATGTAATCTCACCTTGAATAATATGTACAGTCAAAATAATGATTTTTTAAAAAAAGGGAATGAATTAGCAAAATAGTTTCAACTGGAATATCAAGTTCCTTACAGCAGTCTTTTTTTCGCTCTGAATAGACTTTAAGGCAATTACTACCAAGTAATAAGGGTTTAAACTTCTGATAAAATCATTTTCCATACCCGAATTAGGTATTGGAATGCATATTACAGATTCTAACAAAAGTCACTGCCCAAGTGAGCTGCTGCAGCAGAAGTATTTTTGTTTTTTTAAACAAGGGATATTGTTACTAAACTAAGTAGAGAGCTGTTAAAATTTGATATTGAAGCAAATGTTACGTCTATTTCTTTAGTCCTCATTCTTTATTGCAACACAGCTTCTGGATATCAATTCAAGTGAACATTTATTTCATATGAATGTAGCAAAGTACACAGGTTATTTTTAGAATTAAAGCTATATTTAATTTTTTCTCTTATTCATACATATGATAATTTGTGAAATAAGAATATTTAAATATTTCAAAAGAATATTACATATGGTTTGGCTCCTGAATTAGCAAGTTTTCTGTATCACTTTTGTGGAAGCAAATAACATGTAATATTCTATTGTAAGCACTTGGTTATTGTTGTACAGAAGTGACAAATCAAACATCAATTAGGATTTCAGGCTTAAAGCAATTTGGGGCCATTCAAACTAAGATAAAATAGAAAATAGAAAATGAGACATATAGGCTATTTATTAAGGTGAAAAAACCAATAGGTTTCATTTCTGTTTTTTATTTTCTTTAAAAACAAACTGAAGGA
>JANHMN010000005.1:22285908-22352710 GCA_030674055.1 Rhabdomys pumilio
AATATTACATATTGATAATGAATATATTTTCAAAATACAACATTTTGTATTATGGATTGTCATCATTTAAAATGCTTTTGACACAGAAATTTTTCTAAAAGAAAAATAATTTATTTATGTTTGACAATGAAAACATTGAGATTATTGGAAGAATAGATATTAAATGGTTAATTCATTCTTATAAGAAAACCATGTTTGTCTATTTTCTACATTAGACTATTAAGAGGAAATGTATCAATAGTCTAATGTATTTTATTAGTATTTTATTAATTCCAATTTTATTAGATTTGTCATTAGTATGGTGAAACAAGTCCTCAAATTTACTTCAAAAAGAGAAAAAATAATTTGAAAGTCACCTTGTTGTTTTTACAATTTTAATTAATTCCCAGATTATTTTGCATGTAGATACACTACTGAATAAAAGACACTTCCATTTATTTACAACTACTTAGATATTTTTGGATAGATCACCAAGGAGTCATTCATTAATTAATTCCTGCATAAAGACTCATCAGAGTATACTTACATGTACTACTTTATTTTAAAAAGTCCAGAAAAACTTAATGAAATTGAAACTGCTACTTCAGCATGGAATATGATTAGGTGACCTTTAAAAATTGTGTCTTCTTTTCACTCCATTTAAACAAGTTTTGTGCTGTGAAGAACATAGTTATTTCAGCAGGCAGTTTGTACGACTGACTGTCCTATTGAAAATACAGTAAAAATAAAGTAAATCTGTAATGAAAGCAGCTGATTCATTATTTTATTTTTAATGCTATCATAGTATATAAAGTATATGAATGGCAAGGATGAATAGTGAATAACTAGAGGATTGATGATTTTATGGCATAAGAGTTAAGTCTATAGATCCTATACTGAAGACAATTGTAACCAGAAATTATTAAAACTTTTCATGAAATATACATTTCCTAACACAATGTGCTTTGGAAAAAATACAGTTTTTTTTCCTACAATATCCTTTTAACTTAGCTAAATTGGTAATCAAAATTAATATATAAAATGTTTTTGCAAAAAGATTTATCAATTTAAGTAAATTTGTATGCAATGTAATTGAACATGTAGAAATTTTTGGTTTTGTATTCCTGAAATGAAAACAAACATATCAATAGCTATAAAGCAACATTCCATTTTAAGAAATTTATTATTTTCTTCAACTTATTTGTTGACCTATAAAAAGGACTCCTAGATTCAAGGATAATATTTAATCATAAGTACTTCTCCAAATGCATAATTTTCTGTTAGGATAAGATACTCATTTTGAAATGTGAATTAAGTTCACAAAACTATAAAAACTTTACCTAAAATAAATTTCCTTTCATGGGTATTATTTAAAGAACTCAACATTATATTTTCTGTTTTGCATACAATCATAAATCTAAAATAACATAGCCCTTGAAACATCATTAAAGTCCATCATGAAACAGAAATTATAGTTACTTTGGAGTCAAAGAATTGAAATTTCACTCATAGTCAAAGCACATATCAAATAAAAGTAGTGGAGATTTTCAATGAGGAAATAAGGAAAACAAAACAAAAACATGAGATCTATGGCACTGAATTTCAATTTAGCAACAATCTCTTATATATATAAACCTAAAGAAAAATCTCATCTTAAGGTGAGTTTTGTTTGTTTGGTTTTTTCGTTTGTTTGAAGGTTGAAAGACAGTGAAGAAAGAATAAAAAAATCCTTCTTCAAAAAATTTAATTAATGTTTACTTTGAATGATTTTCCTTATATAGGACTTAATTTGATATATACTTTTCAGCTCACCTGATATTCTGTTTTAACGATGCACATTCACAAGACAAGTTATTTAAATGAAAGATAGCACAGCCACCCCATTGTATAATGTGTGTACATATATATAAATTCTTTTATGTGATAATGCTTATAAAATTCTGCTCTGTGTATTATTATAAGTATAATGGCAGGAAAGTAGGGATATGCACAAAATAGATCAATGTTCTGTAGTTTTGGGTAAAAGTGATTAAATACCCTATTTTTCTTCAAAGGTAGGAGAGAATATTTATTATCAGGACAGAACAGGGAAGTTTGGAGATCAAGAGAATATTCTGCTCTCATTTGATGACACATACACTGGGTCATCTTGTATAATATTTTAGAGAGTTAAGAGTCTAAAGACAAAATGGTTTAAGTAGTATGCCATACAACATAAAAGGTTGAGGTGTTATTAAAACTCATAACAAGAGGATTTATACTATATAGTGGTTTATATGAGTATAAAATCTTTATAAATTGGAGTTCTAATACTTATGTTGTTGTTTAAGAAGAGATTATTGGAAACCCCAGGATATCTTTGAAACTGATATATTGCATGATGTCTTTGATCTCTGATGTTCTTGTTCCTAACTCCCAAGGGATGATATTGTGTCATGACCAGCATAGCTATACCAGAAAAAGAAACCTGGAAAGGAGAGAAAAAAATCCAGGTTTATTTCTGGAATTTGAAAATATATTTTTTTCACTTTTGTTTATATATTTTTCAGCTAGCTGCTAAAGATAATACTGCAAGTAAGAGCTTGAGCAAACAGTCTCCTTTACTCTTTTATAATGAGTGTTTCAATTCACACTCCTGCCCTTGAGGTCATATTTTGCCCTCTAGGACATTCCTCCTAGGTACTGTCTTATGCCTGAAGCTTTTCATAGTCATTTTAGCCACATCTCTGTCAGGTTTTGTCTGAGAAACAAACTGCAGACCATTTGCACTTGAACAAAATTACATACAGGTGTGTGCCAATAAGTTAGCATTGTACATTATAGAAAAAACATAAAACAAGGAGATGTATCATACAAATGTATGGATATTGAATAATAAAAGGCAATAATCAAAACCAGCACAGTATATTTAATAAAATAAGTCCATATTGAGTAAAATGGTAAATGAAGGGAAAATAAAATATGGGAAATATGCTGAAGATTATGAATATGGAAAACATGGTTGGAAAAATCTGTTGCATTCACTTCTGTCAAAAAGCTTATCACAATCACCAGTGTTCTGTTAGCATTAGGCTAATGAGGCTCTTACCTCATTTTATACCCTACAGAAGTTAAGCTGTGCAGTTTCTGTGCTCGGTGCCCTAGAATAAATTTTCTGTTCAAGTGAGTAGTGAGACAAGTAACCATGACAGGGAAAGAATTACAATTAAAACTCTCTTTCAAGTGTAGAGGTGCACACAGTCTTAAGTTTTCCACAGTTTAGATATTTTAAGTTATTTTTGATGCTAATGTATGAATATTTGAACCCATTTATTTATTGACATGAATTGGTGATTAATACTTATGAGTAATAGATAACATTTACTTAGTTTTATTGCATAAAAGTAAACTTTTATGCATAAACTAAACTTATAATACTAAGTAAAACTAAGTGTAGTTTTACTCAGTATTATATAAGCAGAGAGCTGTGGCAAAACAGGAAGATAAAATTCTTAAAGAAAATTTATACAGGTCTTAAGTTCTTTGCTCTGTGTACAAAAAAAGTGTACAAAGTCTTTTCACACCTATGTCTAACATTTAAATCTATCTATAAAAATAAAACTCAATATAAACAGAATTTTAAAATTAATTTTTGAGAAGGCGAATGACAACATGATAAGTGATGATACTTATGTTTTAATACTAGTAGTAATAGTTACCAACACTGCCAAGGACCAGCCTCAGCTTGAAGAGGGGATCTGAGTAAGGGTTGTTTGGGTGCTCTAAAAAATAGACTTACATTCAATATGTGGGTACAAGTTGACAGCATGTGTTCTGTTCCAGACAGCTTTCTTTGGAGATCTACTGTCAGCTCCTGCAGATAGCTCAGCTTTTACAGAACAGGGTTAACTTTATTATTTACACATTAAACCAGCCATTTCCTCCAGGTTCCATTTTGATTATCCCACAAATATGCATTCCATAACAATACCACCCTGATTCTTAGAAAAAATACAGCAAGCACATTTTTGCACATTGCCAACTAATTCAGAGAGCTGCCTGCCTTTGTAAGCACAGACAATAAGTTTAGCTTTGTGGGATCCCAAACACAGATTAACATTTCAGGCCATACTTTCCCTGTCCTAGTTTGACCTTGAACTCAGGAAGCTGCTTGCCTTTGTGAGTACAAACAATAAACATAGCTGTATGGGATCTTGCCCTGTGATCATTACTCCCCAAGTCTCTTTATCTCTTTCTTTAATATCTTTCTGACAAGCTGGCTCATAGTGCAGCTGTCTTTTTTTTTTTTAGGTCTGTGAAGCTCCTCATATAACTCATATTGAATCTTTATACTTTACATAGTTGAGAAATGATATATACTCATGAACTCATATTTTCAGAGTCCTTTCCTAAAACTTTAAAGGCTATCCTGAATTTCTCATCATTTAACATTTTGCTGAGATATTAGACACATTATCATCTCCTGGACTTATCTCTGATTATCATAGAGTCATTAACCTTGACAGGGAGGATATTCCCTGATAACGCATACACAAACAGGTCTCACTCCCAGGAATCTTTAACATTCATGGAGGATTATGCCCTGCTGGCTCTGTTCCACTGGCAGGAAACTAAAGCACACAGGAAAATGACTTGAAATCTAATCTTATAAAGATGATAGAGGCTTTTAAAGAAATTTAAGACAATATAATCCAAAAGATAGAGGGCTTCAAAAAAATTAAAAATCCCTTAAAGATATATAAAAAAATACACTTAAATAGGTGAATAAAATAAATAAAATTGTGCAAGATCTGAAAGTGGAATAGAAGTAATAAAGAAAACAAAAACAAAAGGAAGCATGGAAATTGGAAACCTAGGGAAGGGAACAGGCATAACATATGCAAGCACCACCAAAGGAATACAGAAAGAGAGAATCTAAGTCTTAGTCAATACAATAGAAAAAATCGGTACATCAGTCAAAGAAAATGCTAAATCTAAAAAATTTCTGACACAAAACATCCAGAAAATCTTTTGAAACAATAGAAAGACCTAATCTAAAAATAAGCAGTAGAAGAAGGTGAAGAGTCCCAGCTCCAAGGACCAGAAAATATTTCACACAAAATAATAATAGAAGCAAACTTTCCTAAAGAAATGGATGACTATAAACATATAAGTTTATAGAACACAAATTAGACTGGACCAGAAAAGTAAATCTTCCCAGCACATAATAATTAAATACAAAACCTACACAATAAAAATAGAATTTTAAGAAGAGCAAGAGAAAATTAGGCCAGGTAACATATGAAGGCAGAGCTATTAGAATTACAACTGAATTCTCAAAAAAGACTTTGAAAGCCAGAAGAGTCTGGACAGATACCCTGCAACTTCAAAAAAAATAACCACTGCCAACATAGACTATTTTACACAGGTAAATTCTCAATAAGTATAGATGGAGAAAACTAGGTTTTTGAAGACATATCCAAATTCAAGGCATATGCATCCACAAATCCAGGCCTACAGAAAATACTAGAAGGAAAACTTGAACACATGAAGGATAACTATATTCAATAATACCCAAGAAGTAAGTAATTTCATACCAGCAAAAGAAAGGGGAGCACATCATACACACACACACACACACACACACATACACACACACACACACACACACACACACACACCACTAACAATACCAACATCAAAATTCAAAATTTCAGGAAATAAAAATTACTGGTTATTTTAATCTCTCAATATCAATGGAATCAATTCCCCAATAAAAAGGCACAGACTAACAGAATGGATGTGATAACAGGATCTATCATTCTGCTACATACAAGAAAAATAACTAATCAATAAAAATTAACATTACATCATAGTAAAGGGCTGGAAGAAAACTTTCCAAGTAAATGAACCCAAGAAACAAGCTGGATTTGCCATTCTAATATATAATAAAACAGACTTTCAACTAAAATTGATCTAATGAGACAGGGAAACACACTTCAAATTCATCAGAGAAAAAAAAATTACCAAGATGACATCTGGATTCTGAACATCTATGCCCCAAACCCAAGGCTACCCACATTTGTAAAAGAAATATTGCTAAAACTTAAATCTCATATTGAACCCCAAACATTAATAGGGGGAAATTTCAACACCCAGCTCTCACTAACCAATAAGTCACTTAGACACAAACAAAACAGATGTAATGAAACTAACTGGCATTATGAATGAAATGGACCTAACACAAACCTGTAGAATATTTCACCCACACACCATCTTTTAAACACCTCATAGATCCTTCTTTATAATTGACCATATACTTGGTCACAAAGCAAGCTTGTATCTGTTAAAACCATTGAGATAATGCAGTGTATCTTTTCAGACATGTATGGTTTAAGGCTGGACTTCAACAACAACAGGAATACCTGAATACCTACATGCTCATGGAAATTGAACAAGAATCAGTGGGATGCCCTTTGCTGTGACTCGCAGCATTGGGAATATAGACCCTGGAGAAGCTACCTCCTGCGGCCAGGTAAGAGCTCCAGTGGAAAGATAAGGACATGAATATCTGTTCCCTTCTATAAATTAATTTTACCTACAGTGTTTGGGATTAAGGATGTGCACAAAGGTTGTGTCTGTATGCTAGCCGGAGGGATTATGTCATTTCATCTGGATCACAAAGACCTAGAAGATCTTTGTAAAACAGCAGGATCTTTGAGCCCAAAGCAGGGAACAAATTATGACAAATAACCAATATTAATAATAAAGCAACAATGAATGTGAGTACACTATATGTGTATATGTGAGAGAAAGAGAGAGAGACAGAGGAAGAGAGAGATATGCATAATTGTGTGTATACTAGTCATATTTTAGAGGAATTTTAATCCAGCAACATGACAGCTCTGTCAAGGGGTCACATCCAAATTCTTTCTGGGTCTGTTTCATCTGGCCAGAATAACACACATTTAATCTATAAAAATGAAGGTAAAGTTAGTTTGCAGAAGGAAACAAGCAAATGCTAAATAACAAAACATAAAGGCTGAAAGGAAAGGAGAAAAATGTTTTTAAAATTTATTTTAGCAACTCATATATTTGACCATAGAAATATGTTAGCAAACTAAAATATCTGGCAATAGAGTATGTATAGATGTGGATTCACTGCATTTCATGAAATTACTCAAAGCAATTAAGAGTAACACATTTAGAAAAGGGAACACATATTAATAAAATATTCTGTTATTCCACACAAGTGGTAAAAATACGGACTCCCAAGTTTCATTTGAGCTAGTATGTCACGCCTCTTGTTATAGTTTGCTTTTTGTTGCTTTTATAGTCACCATGACCCATTTTTGCAGAAATGTTATGCTACTCAGTATCCATACCTTCTTTTCATTCCTTGTCTTGAACAACCCACACATTATTCTCAACTCTTTCTATTCCTCTCTGTCATTTAGTTAGTTTGGATAAAATTAATCTCAAAAGTCTCTAAACAATTTACACTTACCTTTGAGTTGCAATCCTTACTTTAAATTTCACCTCCAAAAATTAATCTTCTCATAATATATTTCAAGTAATATATTTCAAGGGACAGAACATGTTTGATATGTAAAATATATTTAAATTTTCTTATGTTTATGCTGGTATTATAATGGTAACTGTAATTATTTGTTGAGTGGTTAGAATGGACCAGCATTCAGAAAAGGGCTTTATCAATATTATCTCATAGGGTACTTCTAGAAATATTATAAAGTTGGCAGTATGAATATTCTTATTTGATCTATTTATACTCTTCATTAATAAAAATATACAACTATTTCAGAGTTTTATAAAACCTTCATTCTAATTTCCATAATACGATACTAACTTTTGTAATCAACAACAATTTATGTATTTCCACTTCCTTTTGTTATTTAAAATAATTTTCATGAATTAATTTATTAACTTTATATCCTAATCATAGCTTCCTCTCCTTCTTCTTCTCCCAATCCATTCTCCACACATTCCCCTTTCTCCTCAGAGAAGGTAAAATGTCCGATTGGTATCTACCACCCTTCCCATATCAATTTGAAGTAGGACTGGATGTGTCTTCCTTTATAACTTATTTTTTCTAAATTGTTTTTTAAAAAAATTAAATGTATTTTAAGGTACTTGGACCACTTTGTGATTATTTATTCTTTTCTTGGTATAGAATTTTTGAAATTCTATGTATCTAATATGTATTTATTCTTTGTCAGAAACATGGGTTAATAACATTTTCTCCTATTATATTAATTATCTCTTACTTGTGTAAAAGTTTCTTTTGTTTTGCTCTCTCCAGTTTGATGTCATGTCATTGTTCTATATTTTATTTCTGTTTCTAAGTTTTGGGAGTCATATCCAAAATAATTATTCTTAGTTTAAGATCTTGGATGATAATTCTTCTGTTAGTTTTATAGGTTAAGCTATTCTATGTATTGCTTTAATGTATTCTTATATGATTTTTGTATGAATTAAAATAATCCATATAATTATATTTGTTTAAAGACATGGATTCAGAGATAAAAAATGTTTACCTGGAGATAGGTGGCAATGATTTAAATTGAAAAGTATTAATTAAAGGGCAAAAGTTTGAAACAAACAGGAAGCATTTCTTTACAAATCTCTATCAGTACCAATACACACCATAATAATTTATTACTTCTTAGTAATATCTAATAAGCAGTTTGAATATAAGCTGTTGGTAAATGGAAGGATATTTTTGGGAGTTCTCAAAACGATTTATGCTAGTTTTAATTACTTGGACAAGTTTTATAATAAGATAATGACAAGATCATTCTGTTGTGTCAACACAAAATAATTATGTAGTTTCCTACAATATTCTCACTTTTTAAATGTAGTCATTTAGCTAATTAAAGGCATTAAGGTAAAATGAGATTAGATCTTACTTGCCAATTTTATCAGAATTTCAGAAAATAACCATGTATACATATGTGAAGCCCTCTTGTTTTAAGAGATACCACATAATATTTCATAAAGAGTTAATTAGAAAAACACCACCCCAAGTATGTTCAAAACCTAACATGGCATCTTCATGTCAATATTTGATATTGTAGGTAGAAAAGTAATCACAGGGATAAAATAAATCACTGTTGCTAAACATCATGTGTTAAACATACTAAATAAGAAAGTATGAGAGAGAAAGGTTAAAAAACAGAAGGTAGTTGAAAAGCCACAGAAAAATATTTTTTACATTAACTTGAAAACATATAATATACATAAGTACATTTGAATACATATGTAAATATTTAAACAAAATTATACCACATATGATGATAATGTTTCCATAAGGAACCATACACTAGTTTAAAATATTAAATATTTAATTAAGCTATTCCACTTATTGCTTTAATGTATTCTTATATGGATTTTGTAGTTCTGAGCTTGGGGAACCACCCCTTGAATTGTTGGTATCAGGAGTCTCAGAGAACCCAAAAGCAGTATGGGTTATTCCAACTCCTCTTGGTTGCCTCCATGAACTTGAATATAAGATCCTATTGCTGATGATTCTGCAAAATTTAAATTCAATAATTGAAAGAAACAAGGTGAAAATAACCTGGAAGCCGATGAGATCTGGCTCTCATATTATCTAAATATGCTGTGCAAATTGCTAAGGCAGAAAAGTAAGTCAGTCCTATTCAGCTGTAATGTCTAAAAACAACCCAAAATGAAAAGTCAAGAAAAATATTCTCATGGGTCCAACAATGGTACTTATAACTAAGTACTACTAGTTGTATTTAAGTCTTGCTCAACAGAAAGCAATTAATGCCTGATATTTTAAATCTATGCAACTACCTGTGGCTAGTGATATCAAGGATCTTAGATGAGAATCTACTACTGCCAATTACCTATCCCAGAGTAATTCATAACTGTATGCTAAATACCTAATTGCATATATATTGATAAGTGTAGCTTTCACCCCTCATCAAAGAAACATCTCTTTGCAGCAGATGGAGAATATTAGAGAAATCTGTAACTGTTCACAATATAGAGACCAGCTGACCATGGATGAACACCATTAATTGATACATTTACAATATAACCTCCTCCACCTATACAATGCCCTACACCTAAGGCTCAGAGAATATAATTTAAGAGTGGGTAGAAATTGAAAGAGCCAAAGGACCAGGACATCAACTACAAGATAGTGTCTTCTACATGACAAGAAGTTTCACCGATGAACTCTTAACAATATCAGCCAAACAGGGCCTGCACATTGACAACACCAACTGATAAGCCAACACAGATAGGAGCAAGATAGAGAGGGAGGGAGGGAGAGAGGAAGAGGGGGAGGCAGAGAAAGAGAGAAAGAGAGAGGGTCAGATTGAGACAGAGACAGAGAGAAAATCTTCCTTAGGGATCCAATTCAAAATGGTTACTCATAATACATATATACATATTAAAGGGACTCATTTTAATATGTTACAATAATAATGAAGAAGAGTTTACAAATTTAAAAGAGAGGAGGGGGACATAGGAGTTGAAATGGGGAGAATGTGGAAGGGAAATGATGTAAATACAGAAATTGTGCAAAATTCTCAAAAATAATAAAAAGGCTAAAAATTTCCATATATTTATCACAGATCTCAAGTGAAAAATTAACTCATTGAAATAAAATTAGTGATTTATTTAATTATACACTTATATAATTATAATTATAAATATATTTATGATTAATTATAATTATAATTAAATTATAATTAATTATAAATTTAATATAATAATTATATTAAATTTATTTAATTTTTATTTAACAATCCTTATAACCACTAATCTTTTCCTTTCTGCATTAGATCCCAAATTATATCAGTTCTGTCAGAAAGAGTTTAGTGTTGTACAGATTCCATGGAATAGATATTATTTATAGATATTTTGTATTATTTATAATATATTGTATTACATTATATTGATTTTATTGCATTGTATTATATTATTTATATATAACTGCCAACAGATGAAAGCTGCCTTGAATGCACTGTGACTTTATCCCAGAGATCTCAAAGTAGTTACTATACATCTGGCTTTAAAATGCATCAGGTTATATACTTCAAGTATCTATTGGAAAAATATGGGATGTCCTTCTTCCAGAAAAAGGAAAATAAAGTCTTTCCAATCTAACCATATTTTTCATAACTCAAATTGTTAAGACATCATGGAAAAATAAGAGCTAGCCTAAGACTACTTCAGCAGATTTCTCTTGTATCGCACAATATTACATTTTCAAGTGCATTCATTAGTTCTGTTTAAGTTCTCCACGTGAAACAGATACAGACATTTTTCAGTATGTGTTCACTTAAAGAACGTTCTTGAAGGAACATAGGTCAGATAGATATATATGCAATCATGAAACTTTACAATTCTTGGCATTGTATGAACTTACATGGTCAGTTTTACGACCTCAGTTTCAAAAAGTCAAGTGCACTGAACAGCATAATGTAAAGAGTGTATTTACCTGAGTATGTCAGATAGACTATTCATAAAACCTCTAGAGACTTCACAAACTCTATTTACTTCAAACAGCTTCTGGGACTGGAATACTGCTCAGTGGTTATGGGTACTTACATATGGCAGCTTACTCCAACTCTGTGAACTCCACAGTATCAGTCATCTCTTTCTGATTTCCATAGCTACAGTTCTAAAAATAGAATGGAATTTATTCAAAAGATGAAAAATCAAACTACCATGCAATCAATCCACCTCTCTTTTAGAAATACATTCTAAGGGAATAAAGTCCGTATATAGTCCCAGACTCAGACATACACACAATAAATATCATACCTCAGAATAAAATTTTTTAAAGAGTGCACAGAGCTTTCTTAAAAGCTCTACACAATTCTACATAAATGTTGTCCAATTTAACTTATTTAGTAAAGTAGATTTCAGTATATTTTGAGACACTTTAAATATATAAAATGACCTTGTTTGTCATGGGCATGGGAACAATTTTTAAAAGTGAGCAATCAAGTTAATCTCATATATTTTTATATACTTTATCATATGTCTGAATTATTCTAACTTAGAATTGGACTTCACCAAGTTTTAGTTAGTGGAACTTACCACAATGATTGGAACATACTAAAAATTATCTTAGTAGATAATGATAATAATATATTAATTCACTAATGTACTAGGTACCTGCTGTGTATGAGACATGAATAGGCAATTTCCCACATTTCTAGAGTATTAGTAATAAAATATGTGAAACATAATTATTTGAATTCAATTGTAAGAAGGATAAGAGAATTAGAGTGTGTCCACAAAACTGAAGGAATAATGATTATAATAAAAAATAATGATACAGAGGGTAAAGTATCCCAGGATGTACCTTTTAGGATTTACATACTATAAATGTCTTGAAATAGAATTTTCTAGGCAATCTTGCCTTTGACTTGTATTAGAACTCTTGGAGAAGTCACCAATGACCACGGGAGATAATTGGATGTAGGAAACGTCTGTATTTTAAGAATGTATGTGAACATCTAACCTGCTTTAGGAAACATTAGGGATAAGTCAGAACTGGAAAATAACAGGGAACCTAAAGTGAATTATCAATATGTACAAATAAAAACCCAGTGCATATGTGTTGTTTCTGGAGGAAAATAATAAAAGTATGTTTACTTATTTATATACACAAAGAAGAAAATTTCTTTGAACCATTTAAAGATTGAGGCTAGAAGCACTTGTGCAGCCCAAAATCCTAGCTGAGAAGTATGAGAAGCCTTTCATTCATACATAAATTTTTGCTAACAGAATTTAGTTTTGTTTAATGAGTTGATTTTACAAAGTTTCAAAAAAAAAAAAAACCAGCCTAACTACTAACGTTATCTCATTGGAATAAGACTATTCAATTTTTATTAAATATTAATATCATTACTAATTGCTGTACAATTCTTCTTCCTTTTATTCCCTTTCCTTCTCTCATATGAAATACGTTAATTAGTTTTTGAATTTTGAAAAATCAATGAAAATATAGGACAAGTTATCATTTCATTCTCTACTTATTACCTAAATTTAGCAACTTTTACCATATATTGCATAATGGCCCATCTACAATAAAAGAAATGAATTCTTTTACCTTATAACCTTAAAATGTTACCAAATAGTCTTCCTACAGTGAAGAAGATTTGATTCCATGTATACTGACACAGATTAATTTTCTCACAATAAAGCATTTGTGTTGTATTTATTACTGGCATGTTCCAGTATATATATTTTCTTTCTTTTTTTATTATTTGAAGGGAGTTTTTTTCATTTTTTCTTATATATTATATTCAACAAAATTTTTCCCTCCCTATCCTCTCCATAGCCTTTTCTTCCAACATCCACTATCCTCCAGATCCACCCTCCTTCTGCCTCTCCTCAGAAAAGACCTGGTGTCCCAGGGACATCAACCAAATGCTACATAACCAGCTACAATAAAACAGGCACATACCATCAAATCAAGGTTGGACAAGGTAACCCAGTAGGGGGAAAATAGTCCCACAATTAGGCAAAAATGTCAGGGACAGCCCTGCTTCTACTTATAGTTTTCCCACAAGAACACCAAGATACTCACTCAGGCATAATATATATGCAGAGGATTTAGGTCAGACCCCTACAGGCTCCCTGATCTCTGTAAGTCGTCATGAGTTCCAGTCAGTTAATACTGTGAGCTGTATTCTCATGGTGTGTTCCTGATCTCTCTGGTTCCTTAGATACTTCCCTCCCTCTCAACTGCAGGACTTCCTGAGTTTTGCCTAATATTTGGCTTAGTTTTCTGCATATGCTCCAGTCACTTGCAGGATGAAGTTTCTCTTGTCTCCTTGATGATGACTTTACCAGGACCTAGTCTCAGGATACTCTGCAGGCAAGACTATAAAGCATAGATCAAAAAGTTTTGTGGTTGGGTTGGAGGACAAAGTCCTAGCACATAGAATGGGAAAATATTTTCAGAAACTCTGACAGAGAGCTAACATACAAAATGTCTAAAGTATTTAAGAAACTAAACATAAACTAAGTAATCCAATTAGAAAATGGTTTACAGAGCTAAATAGATAATTCTCAACAGAGGAATCTCAAATGGCCAAAAGACTTAAATGTTCAACTTTCTTAGCCTCCAGGGAAATACAAATTAAAATCGATTCGATATTCCTTGGTACTCCTATTAGAATGGGTAAGAAAACAAAACACAAGTGATAAAACATGCTGGTGAGCATGTGAAGTGAAGTAACCACTCCTCCACTGCTGGTGGGAGAGTAAATTCATACAACCACTTTGGAAGTCAATATGATAGCTTTTCAGAAAATTGGAAATTGATCTACCTAAAGAACCAGGACTACAACTGGGCATACACCCTAAGGATGCTCTATTTTACCATGAGAACACTTGTTCAACTATGTTCATAGCAGTTTTATTCATAACGACCAGAATTTGGAAATAACTTAGATATCCCTCAACTGAAAACTTGATAAGAAAACTGTGGTACAATTATACAATGAAGTATAAAGTTAAATAGAGTTAAAAGTAATGAAATCAGGAAATTTGCAGGCAAACTGGTTGAACTAGAGAAAATCATACTGAGTGAGGAAAGCTATATCCCTCACAGAAAGACAGTATGTACTCACTTATAAGTATGTATTAGCTGTAAAATAAAAGAAAAAGATACTGCAAGCCATAGACCCAGAGAAGCTAAGTAACAACAAAGGATTAAGGGGGCATGTATGGATCAACCCAGGAAGAGGAAATAGAACAGATTTCACAAGTTGACTGGTGGAAGGGTGGGATTGGAAACAAGAGGGATTCGATTGGAGAAGGGAGGGAGAAAATCCTGGGAGAAATGACTGGAATTTGGAGGCATTTCAGGAGCAAGGTGGAAATCTAATACAATACAAAGTCTGTGGAATCTATGAAAGTAACTGTAGCAAAGATTCTTAGTAATGAGGGCCACAGTGCCTGTAACCAGGCAAGGCTTCAAGTGGAGGGATTTGGACACAATAAAATAGTAAAATATCTTTTACAGTGCCCTGAAACTATTTTACTAGAGGCCTTTGTCCTTTCTAGAACCTATTGATATACAGGTTAGAGGCTCTAGGTGAGAACCTATTATTAGTATTATGCTGAACTGAAGTAATATATTAAACTGACCCTTAATTGGTTTCTGTTATTTCTATAAATTAATACAAATCCTAACCCTTATCATTCATTTTCAAAAGGTAGTGATGAGCACAGAGACCCACAGCTGTCCAGGATGAAAAGTATAGAGATTTTTAACTACTCATCCTTAAAAGAAACAGTTCCTCATTCAAACCCAATGGCTCAGGTATCATCATAGAAGAGGAACTGAAAGAGTTTGCAAAGGCATAGGTAAATGTGAGTGTGTTCTAGAGACAACAAGACATCTGCACATATGGACTGATAGTTGTTATAACAACAGGTGCAAGACCTACAGAAGCTTATGTCAGAACAACTCACAGAATGGAGAAGGATAGCAGGTATTAAGTCCTACTTCTAAACAAGGAGGTATTAGCAATTGATACATAATAGGACGCATAGAGTTAAATTTTATTGTAAGAATGTGGCCTCTGGTAGTTTAACCATGCTCCAAAGGATGTTCACACATTCAAAAGCATATGAGTAGCACAAATTGTCTTGATATGTTAATTTAAAAAGCACATACATTTGGGTAGGTAGGGATAAAGGGTGGATAGGGGAGGAGTCAAGGGAGGGAAATGAATATGATCAAAATATATTGTATAAAATTTTTGAAGAACTAACAAACAGATGAAAAAATCACATAAGTTTTAGTGATTTTGAAATTGTAAAAAATGGAGGGATTTCTGCATATATGTGACATCAAAATTAAACAGCATGAAATAAGTAATTTAAGCAGAACTATATTGCCATCAATCAATGAGATAAAATCATTGATTAAATATATCCTGTGTAAAAAAAATTTCCAAGCCTAGATAGATTCTGCTATATCTCAACATACCTTCAAAGATGGAGTAACTCTATTGATTCTTAAACTACTGCTGAACATAGTAAAGAGAAAAACAATAACTCTTCTTTATAAATAAAACTCCTGTTATCTTGATACCCAAATCAGTTACTGTCTCAACTATGATAACAACAACATCAACAATAGAACTCCAATCCAGTTTTTGGGGATCCATATGAAAACTAAGCTGCACATCTGTTACATGTATGGGGGTCCTAGGTCCAGCCCATACTATCTTTTTGGGTGGTGGTTCATTCTCTGGGAGTCCCCAGGGGTCTAAGACGGTTGACTCTATAGGTCTTACTGTGGGTTCGTATCTATTTTGAGTCCATCAATCCTTCCCCCAGTTCTTCCATAAGATTCTTTTGTTCTGTCTAATGTTTGACTGTGGCTCTCTGCATCTGTTTCCATAAACTGCTGAATGAATGTCTCAGAGGACATTTATATTAGGTTCCTGTCTGCAAGCATAACAAAGTAATGTTAATAGTGTCAGGTTTTGGTTCTTTTGCATGAGAGGCATGCACGGTATCTACTCACTTATAATTGGATATTAGTCATAAAGTACATGATAATCATATTATAGTACACAGACAGAAAGAAGCCAAATAACAGGATGCTTGAATTTCACTCAGATAGGGAAATAAAATGATCACTGGAGGTAGGTGGAGGAAGGGAACTGTGTGGAAGAGAGGATGGGGCAGGGAATGGGGCAGAAGGATCAGGTGTAGAGAGAGGTAGAGTATATGCAATGGGCAAAGCAAGAGGGGGGCATATCTGTACTATGTGGAGACATCCAGGATAAGGGAGTCTATAGGGGTTACACTAGCTGGGACTTCTAGCAGTAGGAGATGTAGAACTGAAGTGGACACCTCTTGTAGCCAGATGGGACTCCTAGTGGAGGCATGAGGATACCAACCCACACACAAAATCTTTATCTGAAAATGTGCCCTGCCTACAAGATGTGTAGAGAAAAACATGGAGTAGTGATTGAGAGAATAATCAGCAGATGACTAGTTCTATTTACTTACTTACTTACTTACTTACTTACTTACTTACTTACTTACTTACTTACTTACTTATTTTAGATAAAGGATTTCTGTGTAGTCCTTTGGCTGTCCTGCAACTATCTCTGTAGACCAACTTGCCTTCAAACCCACAGAGATCCACTTTTCTCTGCCTGCCAAAGGCTTAAATTAAAGGTAGACACCACCACTGCCTAGCTAGAGCTCAGTTTTGAAATGTAAAAAAAAAAAAAAAAAGGCGTATGGGAAGGAATATGGATACGTTTGATTAAAACACATTACATACAAGTATCAAATTTTGCAACAACAAAATATTACAATCACAAAAATAACATAAAAGGCAATATTTAAAATGTTTCTGCATCATCTAATAAAACATAGTATAAAATAAAGTTATAATAGATACTAAATATTGAAAGGCATCCCACAGAGAATACATATTTAACTCAAATAAATATAGAAAATTACTGTGATTAGTATCTACTTGTTCCTGTAGTGATGACTGACATACTTAAAACACAATTGAGGACATATATAATGCAAAGCTTACATTGTCATTCATATAAAATTAAAATTTTACATTTTAAATTTTATACAGGGTGTTAAAAAAGAAGCAACAAATTAAAATGAAATACATGTAACAATTTACAAATATGAAACATATGTAACAAGTAAGAGGACTATTGTTTCAACATGTAAAGAATTAAACTGATAAAATAAAATAGGACTAGTCTCAGACAAAATTTAGAATACAGTTGTTAGTAAAACTTGAATAGATTGCTGAGGTTTCAGAGTAATAAATTAGTAAATTCCTTAAGAATGATAATATATATTAAAAATGAATATATAGACAATAAAATAAATGAAATAAAAATAAAAATAAATGAGCTAGTGAATAAGTATTTTTTAATGAAACATATCTAATAAATAGTGTTATGGTCAGCATCCTTAGAACAACAAAGAAATGCTAATTAAATGCATTTTGAGGTTTCATCTCACCACATAAACTGTGGAGAGAAAATACAGAAAGACACTTTGAAAATTCGAAAACTATATGTCTTAGAAAAAACTAAAGTTAAAACTATCAGACCTAAGACCCAGGAACACTATCCAGAGATATGTATATTAAAGAATCTTAACATACCTCAGACATATTTGAATCCATATTTATTGATTCCTTCACTATATATAACAAATAAATATTATAATCAGCCTAATTTCATGAAACTAAAGACATGTGAGATTGACATTGGTAGAAAAATTGTTAGAACTTGAAACCACTATGTTATGTCTCATAATTCAGACTCCAAAAGAGAAATCTCATAAGTTTTCTCTCATCTGTGAAATTGATATATGCACAGATATTTGAATATTTATATAATTTCTTCTGTATACACATATGTGCATGTATTTGTGTGTTTGTGAGTGTTTTTATGTAGTTTGTGTATAGAACAATTGTGTTTAAGAAGAAGTTGAGAAAAAACTAGAGAGAAATGAATACATATGACAATAAATAGAATTATGGCAAAAAAGGAGTGAAGGGAAGAGATCGGCAGGGTAAGGATGGTTTGTTCTTTTAATGAATTCATTGGTTTGTATCCCAAACACTGCTCCCCTCCGGCTAGTGATGTTAACGATTGTGAAATAGCATTGTAAAGGGGGATATATGAGAGTAAAATATTATCACACATTAGAGAGGAGCCATAAGGAAACTCTTAGTTTGTAATATTTAGAATTATTTTCTAGTAAAAACAGGTTATAGAATGTGACAAAATTATACCACTTTGCTTTTATAAAATCTGATTTTAATTTATATCCATACCATGTTCATAAATTGACTGGTTGATTTTTGAAGGTATTGGGTTTTTTTTTTTTGCAAATTAACTCAATAAATATAGAATTCAATGTGATTCTAATTTGTATGTATAGTATGCATATACTTTCTTCCGCATACACATTAAAATTACCTGTCTAAATTTCCATACGAGTAAAAAATAATATGCAAGGCAATGTATAGGAAGAACTTATCTCATAAATGATAACTGAGTTTGACAATAGATGAGTACTAACTATAACATTAAAGGATACTCTTCCCCCAAAATAATGCATTACCAGGTCAATTTCATACACACAAAACAGAATGTAAGAAAAGAAAAAGAATATGATTATGAAAAACAGAAGTTACTAGCATAATTTATAAGAAATATCCAGTAGTAAATTTGAAGTATTCACAATTAATACATGTATAATGAATGCCATGTGTGTTGGAAGAGATAAATGGAGTTTAATTGCTTTGGGGAAAGTTTTAAAATACTAGCTAGAATCAGAGATTGAAAAACCAGAAATTATGTTTACACTCTTTACTAAGTGCTAAAATAATTGGAAAATTTGTGTTTTGCTAGCAAATGGATGTGGATCACAAATATATAATTTAATTAGAAAGAATGAAGTTATAAAGGAAACAAGATATATAATGGAAAAATACAAAGTTTAACAAACTGAGAGGTTTAAAGTAATTGAATTAGATGTAAAACACTAAGAGGAGCTAAATAAATGTTTAAAATGTTTCGATTCCATTAAAATAAAAAACACTGAAAACCAATGAGCAAATAACACAGATTACTGCTTAAAGTATAGCTCTCATTCCCCAAAAGAGAATTTTCTCTTTACAGTAGATAATGGCTCATAAATGGAATCATAATTTGTCAAAATCAGACAGTAGTAAGTCACTATGAAATGGTCACACTCGTATGGGACATCTTTATCACACATCCCCCTACCCTAACTCAAGTATCAGAGAATATCACAGAAGAGTGAGCAGAAAGATTTAGGAGCCAGAGGACAGGTATGATCAGGTAAATCATTGTCATCTTGGAACAACAAGGAGGCTATGGTCATGAACTCACAGAAGCTATGGTTACCTTCAAAAATCTTATATGAGATTAAACTAATTAATATTCCATCATGGACAGCCAGATATCACAGGAGCCACTATCCTCACTTGAAAAAACTTATGACAATTGAGGGCTTCTGTCAGAAGGAGAGATATTTTCCTATAATATGGTATATGGCATTTTGACCATGCTTCAGTAACCCAACACCAGTGTGTATAAGGGTAGCACTAATTAGACTTAATGTGTTATACAAAAAGAATCCAGGGAAAATATGTAATATGAAGTTTGGAGGTAGAGATGTGGTGTGTTTAGGAAATGTTGGAGGTGCTATCAGTGGTAGATGTGACATAAAATCACTGTATACATATAACCAAAGAATAAGCTTAAAATCAGAAAACATACCTTAAACTGAATTAAACACTTCAAATAAAGGCATGAAGAAAATGATATGCTACTTAAACACAGGCCTCAACAAAGATGGTATAACTGCCAAAATAGTTAACAAAATATTTTTTTAACATAAAAGCACTACTACATTAAAAATATCTGAATTATCAATATTTCATTTAAAAAATGTGGGGCAATTTGTTCTGAGAAGATGGTTCAGTGAATTAAATTCTTACTGAATAAATCTGAAGATGTGTATTTCAATGCCCAGATCCCATGTAAATGATTGACATAGGATCTAAAACGTATGTAGTTCCTTAGCACCCACACAGGAAGATGAGAGGCAGGAACAGGAGCTACTCTTGAAGTTTACTGACCAACTATCCTTGTGGTCTCAACAACCAACAAGACATATTGTTAAGGTAACTTGTATTCTCATGGTATAATTGTCATCTTTGAGACTTATTGACTATGTTTGCTAACACAGGGCTAGTTCTGGGAGCTTCTAGCCTCAGTACAATCTAAACATAGGCCTATAGTGTTTTCAGCCTCTGAGACTTACTGCTGAATAAGCTCATACTTTCTTGTTCTCCCAAACTATGTTTGCCTAGTCAACTCAGCTGTTCTGGCCCAAATTCCTCTCCACATTGACTGATTCAATCTGGCTTCTCTCTTGCCTTTGATGTTTTGCTCTGATTGGCCTCAAAATAACTCTGGTTATTTGTTCTAATCTTCTAACTCTTTCTTTTCTGACTGATTCTGTCTTCACATGTGTTTAGGTTGTTTTCACTTTGACATGTCTCTGTAAAATTCTCCCCGTAGAACTGTCTTTTTTCTCTCTCTCTTTTTTCCCCACTCTGTGCTCTCTTAAGTAGTGTCCCTTTCCTCTCCCTTCTCTTGAGAGTTGAGCATATACTATTCTATCCAATCTTTCTCTAATTTATCAATTTGTCTGCCACTCAATCAGATATTATTTTTAAACATGGGTTCTTCTTTCTACAAAGGAACTTTACCTTTATTGTTTCGGATGAAAGTGAGTATTAAGGGTGTGTCTGTATTCCAGCCTGAGGAATTAAAGATACATTTTAAAAGATGAGCCACAGCATAACTAGAAATAGATATTCCTAGTATATAACATAATCTTGGGGTTCATAGTGTGGTCAAATATCCTTAAACAAGTTGGAAGGAAAGAACTGACTATCAAGTTTTTCTTCTGACTTCCACAATGTTTTGTGGCACATTCATGGTCATATTCACTGTGCTTATTTCTTTCTGAGTCTGTGTCTGTCTGTTGCCCTCACTTCCCACCACACACACTTCCTAATCATTACTTAAGTGGCTCAGGAACTGTAACTTTCAGAACTGTTGAAGCAATTTTTTTTCTGCATACACTTGTAAATAGTTGTTCCTGTCTTGGAAAGATTGAGAACACATTAAGAAAACGTTGTACAATTGTAAGAGGATCATAATGAGATTAAAGAACAGTGATTACCTGACAATTCTGTTCAAAAAGGGAGAAAAAAAGGAAAGAAAACATTTTAAAAAATGAAACAACATATAAACCAATGAAAAGGTAAAAACTACTGAAAATAAGTAAAACTTTGGGGACTGAAACAGTGATTGACAGGAAAAAGGAAAAAAATATATTCTGAAAACTTCCAAATGAGGCTTAATGATAAATGTTTGGAAATTGATGGGCAGACTGAATCACACTTTATTTCTCAACTCTGTAAATAGGAGAAAAACTGTTAAATTGGCAGTAATTATCTGAGATTCTTTAATTTATTAACAAGAGAATAAATAATAACCTTGCTAATTTCATGCACAGCATGGGATATGGAGTCAAATCCTCAGATAGAGACCCGGTTGTTAATTTCAAGGTCCATTGAATATGGTGAAACTCAAAACAACAAAATTTCACATAAAAATAATGACACTCTATTGAAGAAGAGAAATAACTATTATAAGGAAAAGTTTTAAAAATCAATGCAGAAGTTTTTATTTTTATTATCTCTTCTGTACTATTTATACAATATTCATATATATTCAAGTTCTAGTAAATAGGCCTATATAATATTTAAGTATGAGTAATTAAACTAAGATTTCCTTTCTATTCTTTACTATTATATGTTTTATTTGTAATATTAAATATCTACACAAGAATACACATTTTGAAAGTTTCAGATGTAATATATTTATATGTAACATGGATGTGTTATACAAGGCTATTTTCACACAAGTGTCTATTGTCTGTTGAGTATATTTCTCTCACATTTCCATTCACATACTTCCTGTAATTTTGAACAGCATCTTGCCATATTCACCAGTCTAACATCCACAAGTCTTTTGTCTCAGTCTGGGCCTTGGCATTTCAAGTGCTGGCTTGTATGTTCTACTTATTTCTGTTTTATTTCCATAACTTAAAAGAACTACATATGAAATCACTTATCTAGTATTTCAGCCCAAAATACATAATCTGACTTTAAAAAGCAAAACAAAAATGAGGAACATTTATTATAAAAATTGGCTTATAAATATTGGCATCATGAGAAATAAAAACAAGGTTAAAGAGTTATAGAGTTATAGACACCAATTTTCCCAGCAAACAAATACACCATATAAAAAGTTTAATTTAATGATAAGATATAGTTTTGAAATGTTTGAGGGTTATACAGTCATACTAGGCTCCAGACTGCAATATTTTTTTAGGACGAAGTCTGTCTTTGAATAAAATACATTATTGGAACAATGAAAGTAGAAAGATTAAACACGAATAAGAGCAGATAATTACATGTTAGCAAGAATAATTTTCTTACATTCCATGGAATTTTTTCTTTTGACAAGAGGATATATTTCTCCTTCATTTATGAAGCATAATTTTGCTAAATATAGTTGATATCCCTTATTTTAGAACAATTTAAAAAATCTTTGTTAATGATGTTTACCTTTTTTGTTCCAGAGGAATTATTTTTCCTTTATTTAAATTTCCCTTATTAAATATACATCTATTTAAGACTTATTTCAATATTTTCTCTATTAGTTTTCAGATCAGATTGGGTTTGATAAATTATTTATGTCTGGCTTTTATATACATTTATATACATTTATATACATTTATATACATTTATATACATGAATAGATTTGAAGAGATATCAGGTATCATTTATTTGACTACCATTCTAATCTATTTTTATATTTTCTATGCTTGATATCTGGTGGTTGGACCTATATATATGAAAAATTTCCTCATTATCACTAGAGAACTCAAAGTTCCGACTTTTTGCTTCCATACATTTATCAAATTGTTCTTAGTTCCTAGTTCCTGCATTCAATTTATTTAGTTGAACTCTCTGTTTCCAGCATTTAAACTATTTTGCAATTACTTAGAGAAGTATTTTTATGGTCACTTCTGAAGCTTATTAATTATTTCAAGCTAGAGGTATAGCTTAGACAAAATGGCAGTTGACTTTCTTTGGAATACAGGATAATATTTATAGTATTATACTGAAATTCCATATGAGTTTGGTTTTGTGTGTGTGTGTGTGTGTGTGTGTGTGTGTGTGTGTGTGTGTATGTATGTGTGTGTGTGTGTGTGGTGTATGTTCATATGTGAGTACAGGTTCATGCACTGATTCACATGCCTAGAAGTCAAAGGACAGCCTCAAATCTTTGAATCTATTACATATCACTTTCTACCATATTCAGGGTATCTCAGTGAATCTGAAATGAGGCAGGTGGTCACTGAGTTCCCATGATAATGTTGTCGTGGAATTCCCACAGCAATGGTGGTACAAGTACATGTATAAGTCTTCCTAAGGTTTGTTTTTCTTTTATTCTAATGTGCCTTCTGGAGATTTGCCTTTAAGTTCGCATGCTTATATCTATGTTCAACAAATGCTTCTACCCAGAGCTAGCTTTCCCACATGGAATTAGAGGTTTGTTGATTGATTGACTGACTTTTGATGTTGTCAGTTATTTGAAGTTGTATTTCAACATTTTTGTTATTGTCCTAGGAAAATAAATTAGAGATTGTACTTTAATCTTCAATTTTAGCAAATAGTAGTACTATTCGTGTCACAAATATCCTGTTACTATCTTAGAGGCTACTTTTCCAATGATTTAACTTTCAGAAACTGGGGTGTTTGTTACTCTGGGCTTTTATTTTACATTCTCCTTTGGAAATTCACACTGGTCTCTTTAGGTAGTAACTGCAGGAATGAGCCTACAAAGCCCAGGGCACTGCATATAAAGTTCTTTGTGGTTAAGAAACCTTTTGACTTCTAGCTTTTCAGTAACTTTCAGTGGGTAGAGGCAAGTATTTCAGCACAGCAGAGAATAATAAAAATTCACCTTTTATTTTATTCCTATTAGACAATTACTATTAGACAACTGCCATAGGATCCTTGTACTGAAATTACAATAGACTGATGTTGTAAGATTCTTGTTAAGTTTACAGGAGGAGGTAGTATTATTTGGATGGCATGGTTAATATGATTACATTTTAATTTTCTAATAAATACCATATGAGTGTTTTGATTAATTCCATTTATACATCAAATCTGCCTGTTTCTTATTTTTAGTGTTTTTTTTTTTAATTTTTAATTCTTATTTCTTTTGTTGTTGCTTTTTTCTGTAAGTATCTGTTTTCTAAAGAGAGAAAATTGATAGATACAGTGATGCAGAAGATGTAGGAGGGATGGAGGAAGAAATTTCTTAATAAAAATGAAATAAATCTTGGCTATTTCAAGCTTTTGGGCTAATATCCACTTATCAGTGAGTAAATACCATGTGTGTTCTTTTGTGATTGGGTTACCTCACTCAGGATGATATTTTCTAGTTCCATCCATTTACCTAATAATTTCTCATATTCATTATTTTTAATAGCTGAGTAATACTCCATTGTGTAAATGTACCACATTTTTTGTACCCATTCTTTGGTGAAGAACATCTGGGTTTTTTCCAGCCTCTGGTTATTATAAATAAGGCTGTTATGAACATAGTAGAGCATATGTCCTTGTTATATGTTGAAGCATATTCTGGGTATATGCGTAGGAGTGGTATAGCTGGGTCCTCAGGTAATGCTATGTCCTATTTTCTGAGGAACTGCCAGACTGATTTCCAGAGTGGTTGTACTAACTTGCAATCCCACCAACAATGGACGACTATTCCTCTTTCTACACATCCTCTCCAGCATCTACTATCACCTGAGTTTTTGATCTTAGCCATTCTGACTGATATGAGATGGAATCTCAGGGTTGTTTTGATTTGCATTTTCCTAATTACTAAGGATGTTGAGCATTTCTTAAGGTGCTTCTTGGCCATTTGAGTTTCCTCAGTTGAGAATTCTTTGTTTAGCTCTGTACCCCATTTTTAATAGGGTTATCTGGTTGTCTGGAGTATAATTTCTTGAGTTCTTTGTATATATTGGATATTAGCCCTCTATCAGATGTAAGATTGGTAATGATCTTTGAAGAAGGAAGACCAGGTGTGGATGCCTCGGTCCTACTTAGAAGGAGTAACAAAATATTCAAGGGAGCAAATATGGAGACAAAGTGTGGGACAGAAACTGAAGGAGGGGCCATCTGGAGACCATTTCACCTGGGTATCCATCCCATGTGCAGTCACCAAAGGTAGATGCTGATGTGGATATAAGAAAGTGCATGCTAACAGGAGCCTGATATAGCTGTCTCCTTAGAGATCTGCCAGAGTCTGACATATTCAGAGACAGATGCTCAAGCTAACTGCTGATCTGATCAAGGGGTTCCTAATGGAGAAGTTAGAGAGAAGACTGAAGGAGCTGTAAGGGTTGGTGGCCTCATGAGGAGAGCAACAATACCAACCAACCAGAGCTCCTCAGGGTCTAAACCACCAGCCTGGGAGCACATAGGGAGGGACCCATGACTCCATCTGTATATGTAGGGAAGGATGGCTTTGTTGGGCATAGGTGGGAGAGGAGATCCTTAGTTCCATGAAACCAAGTGGGAGGAATTCGAGAGTGGGGAGGTGGGAGTGGGGGATATGTCTTCCTAGAAGTACATCCTCATAGAAGCTGGAGGAGGGGAGATGTGATATGAGGTTCTTGGGTGTTGGAGGGAATGTGGTAAGGTGATAAAATCTGAAATGTAAATATAATATCCAATAAAAAAGAAGAAAGAAAACTAAAAAAAAAAGAAATGAAATAAAATAAAATGTTAACAAACTGTGTTAGAATTGAAAAACAAATTTAGTGGATTAAAGTTTATTCATAAATGGACAATTTGATGACAGTATGAACAGTGCTTATAAATACAAATAACTATAGTTAAAGAAATTATTATTAAACATAAACTAGGACATATAGAAATTATATGGGCTTCCCTACAAACTGTATGATACACACTAAAGCTTTATTTATTTACAAATCATTAAAAATGTCAGCATGTTTTCTTCATGCAGAAATAATAACATAAAGGGAAGCAGCAGACAAACATCAAATCTTATGTTCAAACAATTGAAGGTAGTGTTGAATAGCTACATCTGTTGAGTGACAGTGGATACAGATATGGACAAAAGCAAATGTTGCATTATTCAGACTGATTTTGTAATCTTCAAAGAGGTTTGTTTTAAACTTTGGAAATTCACTACTTAAAGTATCTATGTGAGAATGATGCAACTTCATGAGATAAAATGTGAGTGTGGAAGACAGATTTGAGTTTAAAAAGGAAAGGAAGGAATGTTAATTTGTCAGTAGAATTATGCAAGAGAGATTGCCTATACTAAATTAATGATAATACATTTAGATAAAATGATTGATATAAAATATATTTAAAATCTAATAAATAGTGCTTAATTATAAGTTTAATCAAATGAGCTACTCAAAAAGCTCCCGATTTTCTGAACTGTGTATCTAGAGTATAGGGCACTCTTCTGTTAGAAACTAATGTCTTTTCTGTTTGTGCTTTTCCATCCTTAAAAAACTTATCCTACTTTAAGACATTTGGAAAATGGTTTATACTCAATTTTTTATTATTTTTATTTTGTCTATCTTTCTGCATATTTTCTGCATTATTACTTTTATATCACATCTCATTTTTAATTTTATATAGAACTGGGTTACATGTCTATTTCAATTACAATTTATTATTTTCCAAATTAGAAACTAGACATTTTGAGAGCAGATTGCATTCTTAACACAATTACTTTCAGTGACGAAGTATCTATTACATTTTTGAATGCATGAATGAATAAATGAGTAAATTATTGAATAAATTAATAAGTAAATTAGACAAAGCACTTGAAAGCAGCAATAAAATATGCATTTCTTATCAAATAACATTACATAGTGATACATGAAAGCAGTTGGCATATAACATATGTACAGATATACATAGAAAATTATAGTATTCTTGCCTTAGCCTCAAATGCAAGAAATATTACTCCCTCAAGTAGTTTGTTTCTCTGGACAATGCTTTTATTATTCTGATGTAAATGGGATATATCAAGTTATGCTTAGAAAAAAAATACTCTATTCTATGTAATCACTAAATTTAATGTGTTATTCAACTTTCTGTTTCACTAAGATGCCTGACAGGATATTTATACAGTAAAAATCTATGGGTTTTAATTTGTGTCTTGGGAAATTTATGATTAGTGTTAAGTATTTCTTTTATTAGGAGTTCTGGTGAAAATATATAAATGTGTCTAATGTCGATGATGAAAGGGAGGGAGGAAGAAGTTTGGAAAGAATGAGGGGAGGGGGAAATGGAGAGAGAAAAATTGCTCATATTGGATGACTACTTTTGCATATTTCACATCATCCACAGTGCCACTGCTTTGTAAATTTGTCTTTTACAAATGACACACAAATCATAGCACCTATCTTAATTTTAATAATAGCAAGGAATATTTGAGAAAGTTCTTTATCATTAGTGACATGAATAGCTTAACCTTATTTTTGTGTGTGTGTGTTTTAAAGTACTACTTGAAATGGCTTCTGTTGTAACAGACTTTTCCTGTGGAGATACAACCTACTTATGTCCACTCACCCTAGGAATGTAGCTCATGATGCTAAAGTAAAGACACCGACCAGAAATCAAACTTGGTGAACCAATGGTTTTTACTGAGGTTACTTACAGGAATGTAGTTGAGGGGTTATTTACAGGACCAGAAATGCTTCAAAGACAGCTGAATCAACACAACTCACCCCATCTCATAAAAGCTGAAACCCAGGGAGAACACTGCACAGCCTTCAGGCAGCTAGACAGCTTGGAAAGTTACATTTCCAGGTGGCTGGGTTACCCTGAGCTTCATTTAGATAGCTCAACTGATTTTTGTTGCTTCTAAGCAGTTTGTTCTCTGCTTCTTCCTAGTGGCCTGGATCCTCTTAGAGGCTTCTGTTGCTTGGTTAGTATGCGAGTGACTCAGCAGTATTTACTATTTATGTACTCATTGTAGAAGGAAAGCCCTAGTCAATCTCATCAGATACAGCACTTTCCTCAAGCCATTTTGAATTATTTCCTGTATTAAAGGGCATTCATGTACTATTTCACCTCTTTTGAGACAAACCTGTTGTTTCACCTGTGTGTAAATATTGTATTCTAAGAATTTTCCTTCCAAGATAAAAGGTTTTCATCTTTGATGAAACTCCTGCACAGTTTATGAAGAGAGTACATCTATAAATTTTATATATATATATTTCATGTATTGATTTAATTACTGTCTGATTTAGACTTAATAAGGGTTTTCAGACAACAAGTACTGTGGACTTAATTTGTTGCCCACATACCCACATTATTAATTTTAGATAATGAACCTTATCTCAAGAAAGACACTATAAATGTTAAGTATTTCATTGTTTTAATAAATACTGACTTCTCAGTTGTAGGGACATACTTGAACTCTGGTTCTTAGATTTGCTTCTCATAGATGTCATTCATTCTATCACAAGTTAAAATTATAGAAAATGAATTTACATGATCTCAGTGGACTAAAATGAACAATTCATTTACCTTGTTGCAGATAATCATAGCAATTATATTGATAATTTATTTACTCTTAAAAAGATTTCATATCAGAACATTTATTTAAAAATGTAAATGTTCATTGTATCTTTAATTTTCTAAAAAAGCTTAAGTTAATTTAACTAGTATTGTTATGTTAGACTAATGAAAATCTCATTTGTCATTGATAATACTGATTTTTAGTTTTATAAATTATATTTGTTCTAATTTATCATAGTTTTCTCTTCAAGCTGGATTATATAAAATTCTTGATATAAAATATCTTTACTTTTTAAACTCAGCCCATTGGTCTTATTGCATGAAGACTATTTTCATTTTATATTTTATTATCCTCAATTTCTTTTTTATGACTTCTTTTGTGAACCCTCATCCAAGTTTCAAACAGAAATTACTACCTACCATTTATTGCATAGACAACCCAACATGTATATCACCTATGTGATATGTGCATATTAATTCAGTTTTCTATTCCATAGTGAGTTTTCAATACATTTTTGTTTTAGAATTACATGAGAACTGTATACATTTATTTATTTATTCATTTATTTATGTATGTATGTATTTATTTATTTAGGTTGTTATTGTTTTATCTTTCCAAGCTGCTCATCATAAAATTATTTTTTATCAATATCAGTTCATTCCTAAAAATCATTTTACTACTGATTTTTAAAATGTATCATATTCTAGATGTGTTGTGACATAAAAAATTTCAAATACTTTTGAATGTATTTAAGAATAAATTATAAGTAATAAAGTATTTGTTCTAACTTATAATTCAAAAAACTATATTGCCTCAATTTCATTTGTTGCCCTTATATTAATTATTATTAAACCCAACTCTTATTCCAAAGTACAGTGAAATAAAATAATTTAAAAAACCTCAGTTTTTAGTAGAGAATAATATATTTCTGTTTAGAAAGGAAATAAATATATTAAGTATAGAATAGACCATTATGTGTTCTGACAGACATTCCTAGGAGTTTGTATCACATTATGAATTCAATGAAAGGGCATGAGAAAGTTTAATTCATGAAAATGCATGCTTTTGCACATTTCACCTTAAGTATATTACACTGGCAATCATATCAGAAGTGGATTATCTTTGGTGAAAAGCTAGAAGGTATGCACAAATTAATATTTCTAGCAATCCCATCTGGCAATGTTATAGAAAAATCACATGAGTTGGGTACCATGAAGGATACCATGAATGACCTTTAACATTTTAATCTAAATTACACACACACACAAAATCATTATTTAGAAAAGCAGCAGCATGGATAAACTTTAGATTGACATTATACTTCAATAAAGTTATCAACTGTTGTTTTAGAGATACACTAATTTGCTTATCTGGTCTAGTCCATATAAGGTTATTTTTATGTATGTTTTCAGAAACAATCATGTGTGATTTTTAATCAGTCATACATTTGACCATGGTGCTTCTTTAGCCTATTGGAATACTTTGTGCATTGCCATCAGTACTATATTAATTCATTTTTAATTATTATATAAATTACTACTCTTTCTACCTATTGTAGGATATACTTCTGTTTTGATAAAATGGATAAAGTGTAGAGGAAATGAAAAAGAATATGAGAATAAAGAAAGGTAAATTGAGAATGAAGAAAACTTCATTAATTTAAAATTACATTTGGCCATTGTCATTTTTTATTTATTTCTTATTTCAAACAAGTGAAAAACTTATACTTGTGCAACTATTTAACAACTGAAGAAAAATACATCTTCTCAACTTGACAAGGAAGCAGTACAGTCTCAGAAAGGTTCAGAAAATATACAGCTAGGTTTCCTTCTACATTTGCCCTATGTAATCAATATTTTCAAGATGTGTACAAACAGAAAGCTAGGCCACTGAGATTTGCCATGATGATAAAGGATTATACTTCTCATATTTCAAAAACATATTTCAAATACATACATACATATATATATATATATATATATATATATATATATATATATATATAAAATCATTACTAATGAATGTGAATCTAAAATAGAAGTATCTACATTATAGAATGAAATGATTCTGAAAATGAGATTTAAATCTATAATAAATAAGAATAATAAACACATACTTTTATCAGATGTTGTATCCCAGTAAAAAGCAACAAGAGTCAATTTGTGGTATAATTGTTCTGTTTGCCCAATAGAGCTCAAGTAATTGCAAACATATATAAGATTACTCAAGTCACTTAGTTCCTGAGATTTTATGATGGGAAAGCACTTTGGAATCATGATGCTGTAAAGAAGATCACAGTAAATTACTATGAATCTTGGCTCATGTATGTTATCCCAATTAAAAGTTGTTAAGCATATAGGTAGGGTAAAATATTATAGTATTGATTCTCAAGGAGATGTTAAGTGCTCTTTAAGAAAAATTCAAATATTCACTATATTCAAGTAGTGATTGGATCACTATCACGTTGCTGTATGATACATTTATTAAGTTTATATTTAATGAATTCATATTTATTCATATTTAATAAAATCAAATCCATCACCTTAATGACATATTTAACAAATATAAAGTATACAATATATTTATTAAATTTATTAAATATAAATTTTATATAATATAATATATAAACTTGTTAAATATATAACATAATAAACATTTACTTAGTTAATCAATTTATATTAATTAATTAATCAGAATAGCTCACTTTTGTTTTTTTTTTAAATATTGTTTGTAATAGCATTTACAAATAAAAGATATTTGGATTTTAGACAGCTAAACCTACCTTTTTTGCTAATTATTTTTTTGCCTGTACATGTGCACATGAACTCAGGTGCCAGTGGAAATCAGAAGAGTCTTCAGATCTCCTGTGGTTGAAGTTACATGTGATTTTTCAACAGTTACATATGATATCTGGGAACCTAAGTTGTGTCTTCTTCAAAGGCTCTGAGTATTCTTAACTGATGGACTATCTCTTCAAATGCATACACTATAACTTTCTTTTTCAGTACAAACTGAGAAACTGTTTCTAAAGAACACAACCTGCAGCAATAAGAAAATGATGTGATTCTCATGTAATTTTTAAGAAACTTAAATTCATTTTATAAAAATAAAATGAGCAATGCATAGCTAAACTACATGCACAAAATCATAGTAAAGAAAAAATGTGTATGCTGAAAATTAGAATTTATGCATTAGTAGATTCCTAGTAATGAAACAAAATATGAGGGATGACAACATAGGAAAGAAAATATATTTTGGCTCATCATTCGAGATCTTTCTATTACACAACAGTAGGATCACTACATTTAGGCCTGTGGGGAATCTGTACATCACTTTGGGAATGTTGGAGGATTTGACAAGGAAAGCTCCTTAACACACAGGAGCATGGAAAAACAAAAGATAAGGACAGAGAGAAAGAGAGAGGGAGAAAAAGGAAGAGAGCAGTGCTTGTCTTTGAAGTAATGCTATAAGTAACATAAAACCTCCCCTGAAAAATTATCATTCCAGCATCTTGCTATATTCCAATAACAAAAAGCTCAACTACTCTTTTAACACAAGGAACTAGATACTACTCATACCCAAGCTCCAGTCATAGTAAAAAAAAAAAAAGCACATGATTCAAAATGAACCAATATTCTTTTAAACAAAATACTTTTTTCTCTTTCCTTATACTTATTCAGAAATCATAAATCTAAGTAATTTATACCTAGACAAGTATATACTCATTTCTAAAAAAAATGGAAGCAACTAAGTATTGTCTGTCTATACAATCCTATTTCAGTATATGGAATACCCTGGTTTAAAGCATGGCATTCTAGATGCTACATTAAATAATAAACATATGAGTAGATAAGCTTATTTTGTATACCCATAATTTCTTACTCTTACAAAAGAAAATGTAAACCTTGAATATAAAAATCTACAATCCAATCAATTTCTTCAAGATACTTTTCTTCCATTGCATGGTTTTGTCTTCTTTGTCAAAAATCAAGTGTCTGCTGGTGTGTGGGTTTATTTCTGGGACTTTGACCTGAGTCCACTGATCAACCTCTATGTTTCTAAACTAATACCATGCCGGTTTTATTACTATTGTGAGTACTACAGCTTGAGGTTAGGAGTAGTGATACCTCCAAAATTTATTTTATAGTTAAGAATCATTTTAGCTAAATTTTTTCATATGTAGTTGAGAATTGCTCTTTCAAATTCTACAAACAATTTCTTGGACTTTATGGGGATTACATTGAATCTGTAGATTGTTTTTGGTAAGATGGCCATTTTCATTGTTAAATTTAACAATTCATAAGCATAGGAGATCTTTCCATTTTCTGATCTCTTCCACAATTTCTTTCTTCAGAGACTTGAAGTTATTGTCATACAGGGTTTCACTTGCTTGGTTAGAGTTACACCCAGGTATTTTATATTATTTGTGGCTATTGTGAAAGTTATTATTTCTCTAAATTCTTTCTCAGTCCAATTATCATTTGTATGAAGAAGGGCTACTGATTTATTTGAGTTAATTTTATTAATACAGCCACTTTGCTGAACTTGTTTATCAGATGTAGAAGTTCTCTGGTATAATTTTGGGTCTCACTTACATATATTATATCATATTGTCTGCAAAAAGCAGTACTTTGAGTTCTACCTTTCCAATTTGTATTCCGTTGATCTTCTTTTCTTGTCTTTATATTACTCTTGCCAGAACTTCAAATACTATATTGAATAAATATGGAGATAGTAGACAGCTTTGTCTTGTCTCCGATTGTGATGAAATTGCTTTAAAACTCTCACCATGTAATTTGGTGTTGGCTATTGGCTTGCTTTATATTGCCTTTAGTTATGCACACTGTATCCCTGATCCTTCTAGGTTTTTCAACATGGAGGAGTGTTAGTGGACGGGTATTGTTTAAATTTAGTTTTATTATGCAAAATCTTGGTCTTTCTATCTATGGTGATTAAAAGATTTGCTGGGTGTAGTAGTCTGACCTGACACATCTCTGGTCTCTTTGAGTTTGTAGAATATTTGTCCAAGCTTTTCTAGCAGTTAGAATTTCAATTGTGAAATCAGGTGTAATTCTGTTAGGTCTGCCTTCATATGCTACTTTGCCTTTTCCCCTTATATCTTTTAAAATTCTTTCATCTTTATATTTATTATTTTGATTACTATGTAGCAGGAGGATTTTCTTTTCTGCTCCAATCTTTCGGTTTTCTGTAAGCTTATTGAATGTTTACAGGCATCTCTTTTGTTAAGTTAGGAGAAATTTCTTCTATCATTTCTTCAATCTACAGATATTTTCTTTGCTTCAAGCTAGGTATCTTCTCATTTTTCTACTCCTATTGTTTTGGGGTTTGGTCTTTTCATAGTGTCCCAAACTTCTTGAATGTTTTATGTTATGAACTTTTTAGATTTTGCATTTTCTTTGAGCAATATATTGATTGCTTTGATTGCATCCTCTATGCCTGAAATTCTTTCTTCTATCTATTTTATTCTGTTGGTGACACATATGCCTGTAGTTGCTCTTCTTTTTCCTAGGTTTTCCATTTCTAGAATTGCTTCAGTTTGTGTTTGTTTTATAGCTTATATTTCCTTTTTCAGGTCTTGGAAAGTTGTATTTGTATCCTTTACCTGTTTATATTTTGCTGTATATGTTTATATTTATTTGCTTCCTCTTTTAATACATCTACCTATTTGAGTGTACTTTGTTTTGTATTTCCTTAAGGGATTTATTCATGTCCTTTTTAAAACCCTCTAACATCTTTATAAATTTGGATTTGCAATCCTCTTCTTGTGCTTTAGTTTCTTTAAGATATCCAGGGTTTGTTGTAGCAGGATAGCTGGGCTCTGGTAATACCATATTGCCCTGTTTCTTGGTGATTTTGTTCTAAAGTTGTCCTTTAGGTATCTGTTTCTTCTTGGTGTTTGTTATATGGATTTCAGGGTAACCCACTCTACTGCTTGTGCTTCAGGTAGACCATATTGACAAAGTATTAATGGGGCAATGTTCTTAGCTGGTAGTTCTTGGGGTGTCTGGAGGTGGTCAAGTGGTAGTAGGTTGCCCTTGGGGTCCTGCAAGGGTCCTGAAAACTGAACAGCAAGCTCAGAGATAGACAATGATGCTCAGGGTACAGTGTGCAACTCAACTTTACAGGCTGTCTTCAGAGTAGATCTGACTGGGAAGGGATTGATGGAGCAGGATTCCAAGCTGTTTAGTCTTGGAGCAGGAAATTCTTGAGATCCTGCGAGGCTCCTTTGAATCAATGAATAAGCCCAGAGATAGAGAGTGAGGCTCAGGGGACTATGTTCAACTCACCTCTGCATGTTATGTCCCAGGCATACCAACTGGAATGGCATGTGGATCTGAATAGGATGGGGTTGGCGGGGTGGGGTTCCATACTGGTTAGTTTTGGTACCACTGAAGGTTTCCATGACATGCATGATGCTTTTGAGGTCTTTGAAGACTCATTTGGACTGAGAAGTGATCCGTGAGCTAGGTACTCGAGCTCCAGAGGTGCAACTTACCTATTCAGGATGTGTCTCAGGAGGGCCCACTTGGGAAGGGATTTGTTGGAGCAAGGTTTCAAGATGGTGTATTTTGGGTCTCCCAAATATTTCCCTGGAGAATCAAGATGCTCTTGGGTCCCACAAAGCTCATCCAGACCAAGAAATTAGCCAGGGCTAGACAATCAGGCCACAGGGTCTGCAAGCAACTCACTTCTGCAGGCTGTGACTCAGGTGGGTTTCAATCATCAACATTCTTAAGTATCAGATTCGAACGTTGTTATTATTCTATCAGAATATTTATCTTCAAAAATACAAAAGAGGACAAAGGTTGGAATAAGTGTGGCTAAAATGGATTGTTTAGGGATTATAGAATAAACTATTGGAGGCACCCCAGAAAATCAGTCTGGTGGTTTTTCAAAAAGATCAAAACAGGTCTACTATATGACCTCACCTGTACCGTTTCTAAGCATATACCTAAATAACTGTGTTATTACTATTATAAGGACTTACATATCTCAATGAAGATATGCTTCCACTTCTATGTTTGTTTCTGTTGCATTTGTAAAAAGTAGGATACAGAATCTACATAAATATCCATCGAGAGATAGATTAAGATAATGTGATATATGGGCATTTATAATTTGTATTATTTTATTATATGTATTTAACAACATTTTATTTACATGAAATGCAACTAATATTCCATTCAATTGTGATTATCTGCCTCTGACTCAAACCAATGGTCTTCATCCCAACTAGATAATTCAGATAATCTCTTCCACTCATCCTTTTCTTTCTTTTCCTTTTGTTTTGAATGAACTTAGAAATCTGGCAGATCTTTTATATTTTATGTTCATTTGTAAAATGGTGCAATAGCAGCAACCAAATCAAAGGGCTGTTATAAGGATATAATGAGAAACTGAATGTAAAAAGTGCTAGAGCATCTGTCATACAATAAATTGTAATTCTAATTTTAGTTAACAGAGTATTTACTTCACAAACATTACAGTGTATGGATAAATGTAAAAATATATAACATAAGATTAGCAATACACATATCCAATTGCTTATTGAAAATATTTATGAATCCTTATCATTTTTTGGAGTATACACACATGTATTTTTTTTTTAAAAGTACAATTTCTTTATTAGTTTGATTAATAATGGCTATCATGGCTACACATTTATTATCTGAACCATTGAATTCTAAGCTTTGGAAATATGCTTAAATCCCTTTAAAAATATTTAGTCATTCAGAATAAGATATAAAATTTTAAAGTTAACTTAAATAAATAGGTATGCCCAGTAGTTAAGAACACTGGCTGTTCTTGTTGAAGATTGGCATTTGGCTGCCAGCACTCACATGGTAGTGCAAAGCCATCTCTAGATTCAGTTCACATGGATCCAATAGCTTCTTCTGTCTTCTGTAGATACAAGGCATATACATGGATCATATACATATGTTCAGGGACTAACATCAACATATAAAATTAAAATAAATATTGCTTGCTCATATATTAATGGTGGTTTTAATTATTTAAACATTTTCATTTAAATTAGGGTACCCAACTAAGTCAGAAAACAGTAAGGGGGCAATGGGTTGGCAGAACTTTCAAGAGAAAGAAGTTAGAAGGTAAATGGTGTAAGAAAAGAATAAAACATAATTGAGCAAGTATTTGTAAGTAGGGGGGGAGGCATAAGAGGACAGGGTAGAGGAGAGAGAATGGCAAGGGATAAGCAATCCTAAAGTGCTTTCAAAAGCTCATTTCCAATTCTACCTTCATATAAAATTCATAAAATATACACATATTTGAAGATGATATGATAGTATACTTAAGTGACCCTAAAACTTCCACCAGAGAACTCCTAAACCTGATAAACAACTTCAGCAAAGTGGCTGGATATAAAATCAACTCAAACAAATCAGTAGCCTTCCTCTACTGGAAAAATAAACAGGCTGAGAAAGCAATTAGAGAAATGATACCCTTCCCAATAGTCACAAATAAGATAAAATACCTTGGTGTGAATCTAACCAAGCAAGTGAAAGATCTGTATGACAAGAACTTCAAGTATCTGAAGAAAGAAATCGAAGAAGATCTCAGAAGATGGAAAGATCACCCATGCTCCTGGATTGGCAGGATTAATATAGTAAAAGTGACCATCTTGCCAAAAACAGTCTACAGATTCAACACAATCCCTATCAAAATTCCAAATCAATTCTTCATAGAGATAGAAAGAGCAATTTGCAAATTCATTTGGAATAACAAAAATCACAGGATAGTGAAAACTATTCTCAGCAATAAAAGAACTTCTGGGGGAATCACCATCCCTGACCTCAAAATTTACTACAGAGCAGTAGTGATAAAAACTGCATGGTATTGGTACAGAGGCAGGCAGGAAGATCAATGGAATAGAAATGAAGATCCAGAAATAAACCCACATACCTATAGTCACTTAATCTTTGACAAAGAGCTAAAACTGTCCAGTGGATAAAGGACAGCATTATCAACAATTGGTGCTGGTTCAACTGGAGTTCAGCATGTAGAAGAATGCAAATCAATCCATTCTTACATACTTGTATAAAGCTCAAGTCCAAGTAGATAAAGGACCTTTACATAAAACCAGAAACACTGAACCTAGGAGAAGAGAAGGTGGGGAAGACCCTCGAATACTTAGGCACAGGAGAAAAGTTCCTTAACAGAACACCAATGGCTTATGCTCTAAGATCAAGAATTGACAAGTGGGACCTCATAAATTTGCAAAGCTCTGTAAGGCAAAGGACACTGTCACTAGAACAAAACAGCAACCAACAGATTGGGAAAAGATCTTTACTAATCTTACATCTGATAGAGGGCTAATATCCAATATATCCAATAAATTCAAGAAATTAGACTCCAGACAATGAAACAACTCTACTAAAAGTGGGGTACAGAGCTAAACAAAGAATTCTCAACTGAGAAAACTTGAATGGCCGAGAAGTACCTAAAGAAATGTTCAACATCCCTAGTCATCAGGGAATGCAGATTACTGGTCACTTGGGTCCCATAAAAACTCAAACACTGCAGTCGATTGTCATTGATCTTGGCTACTCTCCAAAACTTCAAGATACAAACATATTTATGATAAGTAGTACTTGAGCCAAAGAACATAGAGCAATAAATCTGGAGACAACCTGGAAGCTCCCATCCTGCTGTATAACTTTCATAGTGTTGGATAGTATATCATACTGAGCTGTGAATCCTATGAACCACAATAATAACCAGACTGCCAAATATACCCATGGCGTTGTGTCACAAAGGTTATGAAAAGAACTATTTTCTGATTATATTTAGGGCCTACTCTACACTATAGAATATACATCTGGTAATGCAGCAAGAATCCATGGCTAAGTAGGTTGTAGTCTCTAGGAGAGAACTTACAACTCTATTATGCTAAATGAACATAATTTTAAACCAACTCCTAATAACTTGTTATACTCAAAGGCTAATACATTTCATAACCTTCTTGAACCTTAGCTTCTTTTCTGGTAGACACAAAGACCCATTATGATATAAATTAGACATTTACATCACAGGCCTTCTGCTTAAGACTGATGTTACCATTGAAGAAGAGTGGGCAAAATTATTGTGCAAACACGGGATAATTGGTTACTGCAATACTGTTTTATTAATATAACAGGGTATTTGCACATATAACTCACAGTGTCAATGATTTCACTAATAATACTATTGCTAGACTAACCTAGTCACAAACTCAATATAGACAGGGATGTTTCTACAAAGACCTGTGAGTAGCTGAGGCATTATTGGCAACTAAAGTTTGCTGTGAGAGGGGAAGTAAGCTGTCTTCAGGTATTTGGTTTTTGAAAACATATCCATTTTCTGGCAGATTATATTATAGCAGTCCACATAATGACAGTACTGAAAAATCTCAGTGAGTTTTATTAAAATGAGCACATAAAATAGGGATAAAATGGTGGCCAGGGATTACAAATGAAGTAGAATGGGTGGAGTTGGTGGACTGAATCAAACCTTACTATATGCACGTATGAAATAATCAAACAATTAAAATAGCTCTACAATCTTCAAAGATGATAAATAACCAGTAAAGAGTTGAAAATCAAGAAGTTTGATGGGAAGAATTGTAATATATTAGTTGATAATTTATAAATAATTTATTTTTGAGACCTAGTGCAAAAAAAATTCTATATATTAGTAAAGATGATTTCAGTTCAAAGTATTAACATAACAATATCTACAATTCTCACAAGATTCCCCATCTGGTTCTCTGAAAGCTCTATTGCCATCAGAGGATTGATCTATGAGAGAAAAGAATGAAATCTAGTTCAGCAAAACCTAGTTGGATGAGCTGGTTTAAACTTTGAAATCCTCTCTAGAGCAGTTTACTTTTAGCATGTCTAAACATAGTACAATTCGGAAAAAAGTTCTTTGTTGAAACTGTCACAACAAAGTATAAGACATGGCTACATTGAAACTACTTTGCAAAGTGTATCTCTTTTGGAAATGACCTGTGATCTCTCCAACTAGAATGAGTTCTATTGACTGAGAATCAGTGCTCAGGATAATCAGGTATTTAGGTGAATCTTGGTTCTACAGAGTAGCACAGATTACCAGCTTATTAACACATCTGTCTTATGGCTGGAAAACAGGTATGCATATGTTTTCTGTTGAAGATAAAAGCCTCTGTGTATAACACTTCTAGTTGCAATAATGCTTATCTGTAGGCATGTGGACCTTGTGTCCTCTACAATTCCCCATGCCAAAAAAGTTCCAAATACTCTTTAATTTCATATGAAACAAATTCTATAACCAAATATTTGTAAATTGACAAATTAGGCAGATATATAACATATCAGTATCTAAGAAAATATTTAAAAATTTTCTTCACTTAAATATTATTCATGAATTATTCATACATATAGTTAATTACAAGATTGGGCTATATAATTTATTCCTATGTTTGCTATGCTAAACTATTCAGGAACACAGTAACTCCTCTGAACAACATAGTGATCATATGGCCATATTGCATTAAAGAAATGTATAATCAAATTGGTGAGCCCCTTCCAAGGATGAGGACCATTAAAGTTTGTCCAATACAAAGTGGTCATACTTGAATCCATAAACATACATACAAACAGACTCAGCAGTATGTAGTTGTATATTACTCATGTATAAACATAGATACATAAATAAATATATTATATAACAATAAAATTAAAAAAAAATAAACCCTTCTGGTCCAAAACTCTACCTTCCTCTGTTGCAGATTTTCATGCCTGCTCCCCCAACCCATAGATTTGCCATTCTCTCAGGAGGACGGCTCTAATCAGGGACACAGGTGACACCCTTTCCCCAATACCCATGCCAACAGGGACAACAGAAAGTCCAGAAGACTTAGGCTCCGTCCTGCACAGTCAGAGCCCCATCTCCTTTCAGGTCTGCACCTCCACCTGCTCTTAGGACAGATTGGTACATCTGACCCCATTCTACCCACTGCATAGCTGTGCCTGTCTCCCATGAGGTCTACTCTAACCAAGGGCAAAAGAGACATGCTCTATCCAGAGGTACAGCACTGCATACCTCCCAGAAGAAGTGCTCTAACCCCAACCACACAGGTCACTTATAACCAGAGACAACCAGATGGTAAAAGACAAGCCTGAGAACATAATCAACAAAAGCCATTGCAATGGGTATTCATCAGGTGCAAGATATAAAAATGGAAATACAAACAAAAAAATAAATCAGAATTGAGGTAACTCTAGAGATGGAAAACTTTGGAAAGAGAACAGAAACTAAAGACACAAGTATCACAGACAGTCTACAAGAGATGAAAGAGATAATTTCAGCTATAGAGAATATAATAGAAGATTATAGTTCTTCAGTCAAAGAAAATGTCAAGTGGACAAAATGTACAAAACATCCAGGAAATGTGACACAAAGAAAAGACCAAACCTGAGCATAGTAGGAATAGAAGAAGTTGAAGATTCTCACTTCAAAGGGTCAGAAAACATCTTCAACAAAATCATAGAAGAAAATATTCGTAATCTAAGGAAAGAAATGGCAATAAACATAAAAGAGGCTCCAGAACACCAAATAGACTGGACTAGAAAAAAAAATCATCCAGCTACATAATAAAACACTAAATACAGAACAATAAAAGTGAATATTAAAAGTGTCAAGGGATAAAGGCCAAGTAACATATTAATACACACCTATCAGAATTACGCCTGACTTCCCTATTGTGTTGGGATGGCATCTTGTGTCCAGATAGACCACACCAGGCCAAAGCAGTTCCACATGGCAGAGGTTTTATTAGAAAATAACAGGGACAAATAGGAGAGAGAGAGAAGACAAGGAAAAAAGGGTCAAAGGTGGGGAAAGGTTCACCTTTTATCTAGGCTGTGACATAGGCTGTTCCAAGGTGGGTATGAGGAATGGGCTCCAAGAAGGAATGCAAAGTTGTCATGGCAACAGATGTCACCTATGTGTGACATTCCTGAGTTTGAAGCCAGTTTGCCAAGCTGGCTCTGGATACCAATATTCTCAACAGAGACTCTAAAAACTAGAAGATCCTGGACATATATCTTGTAATCTCTAAGAGAACACAGATGCCAGCCCAGATTACTATAACCAGAAAAACTCTCAATTATCATAAATGAAGAAACAAAGATATTCAATGACAAAACAAAATTTAAATAATATCTTTCTACATACCCAGCCCCCTACAAAACACAATAGAAAGAAAAACTCCAAGACAAGGAAGGTAACTACACCCAATAAACACAAGAAATAAATCTTCTCAAAATTAATCCAAAAGGAGAGGATCACACAGACACAGTATCACAGTAAGCAAACAAAATAACAGGAAGTAACAATCATTGGTCATTAATATCACTGGGCACCAATGGAATCAATTCCCCAATAAAAAAGACAAAGGGTAACAGACTGGATATGTAAACAGGATCCACAATTCACGTGCATACAAGAAAATACCTCATCATAGAAGAAATTACCTCAGAGCACAGGGCTACAAAAATGTTCTGGTAAAGAAACTTTGCTAAAGCTCAAAACAAACAGTTAACCCCATACAACAATAGTGGGAGATTTCAACACCCTACTCTCATCAATGAACAGGTGATCAAAACTGAAACTAATCAGAGACACAATGAAACTAACAGATGTCATGAACCAAATAGATTTAACAGCTATGTACAGAACATTTCATGCCAAAACAAAAGAATATACCTTCTCAGCAACTCACACAACCTTCTCTAAAATTGATCATATAATCAGAAACAAAGGAAGCCTCAATACGTATAAGAAGATTAAAATAACTGTTTGTATTCCAGCAGACCACCAGGGACTAATGCTGGACTTCAACAACAAAAGAAGCAATAGAAAACCCACATACTAATGGAAACTGAACAACAGTCTGCTAAGGAAGCCTGCTTTTTGGTTGAGTATAGGCTGGAAGCCCCAATGACCATGAGGGATGGTAGGTGTTTTGCTTGATTACTAAGGTCAGCTTGCTTGGGTTGGTAGTTGCCATGGCTGGGAACACAGAGAGGTCTTCTGTGGCAGATTAGACTTGGCTCTTTAGGAGAAGGCTTGTTTCCTTGTTCCCCACTTCAGATCCGGAAAAAAAGAGCAGTCCATGGTTTAAAACATTTATTGTCATGACAGAGAGTAGATATGTAAAAACCATACTGTTTTCTCAGGGCAGGCCTGAGGTTAAATACCTTTTACAGGGAGGAGTATCTGAGAAGAAAAGCTTAATTAGCTTTTAGGTAGCTCATTAGTATGAAGATCTGTCTTGAGGCTACATGACCACAGATCAAGTCCTCTTCCTGTGGAGGGGCTTGGGCATTGCCCTTACATGGCTAAAGGACACAAATCTGTAGAGGCCTGAGGCCTCTAGAGTGTGAGGGTGTGGTGAAATGCCTGCCATCCCTCAGGGTTACTGAGTTTCTAGCCTGTGCTCCACCAAAAACCAGACTGCTTTTCACAGTCCTACACTGGTCAAGGTAGAAATAAATAAAGAAAGAAATTAAAGACTTTTGAGAATAGTCATAACATACCCAAACTTATGAGAAAAAATAAAGCAATATTAATAGGAAAATTCATAGAACTAAGTGCCTTCATAAAGAAATTGGAGAAATCCTATACTAGCAATTTAACAGGACACCTGAAAGTTCTAAAACAAAAAGAAGCAAATACATTCAAGAAGAGTAAATAGTAGGGAATAGTCAAACTCAGGGCTGAAATCAACCAGGTAGAAACAAACAAAACAATACAAAGAATTAAATAAACAAAGAGAATAGTCATTGAGAAAATCAACCAGATAGAAAAACCCTTAGCCAAACTAAGTAAAAGGCACAGAGACAGTATCCCAATCAACAAAAATGTAAATAAAAAGGAATATATAAAAACGGAAATTGAGGAAACTCAAAAGCTAACCAGGTTTTACTACAAAAACCTACACTAAAAAAAAAAAAAAGTAGAAAAGCTAGATGAAATGGATGATTTTCTACTCAGATACCATATATAAAAGTTAAGTCAAGATCACTTAAACTATTTAAACAGTCCCATGACTCCTAAGAAAATAGAAGCAGTCATTAAAATTTCTCCCTCCACCACCAAAAATAAATAAGTAAATAAATAAATAAATAAATAAATAAAACAAGCACAGATCTTCAAATTAGAGCTACTGAAACTACTCCTCAAACTATTCTGAAAATAGAAATATAACAAACACTACATAATTCATTCATAATTCATAATTCATTTACATAATTATAGGCCACAGTTCTCTGATCCCGAAACCATACAAATAACAAAACAAAGAAAGAGAATGTCATACCAATGTTGTTTATGAACATCACTGCAAAAATACTCAAGAAAATACTTGAAAACCAAATCGCAGAACAGATCAAAAATGTCATTCAACATGATCAAGTAGGCTCCATCACATTACCATAATCTACTGTATACAGAAACTCAAAGAAAATATCACATGTTCATCTCAGTACAAGTCCAATACCCCTTCATGTTAAAAGTCCTGGAGAAATCAGGAATTCAAGGCACATACCTAAACATATTAAAAGTAATGTATTACAAATCAGTTGCCAACATCAAATACATTGAGAGAAAACTGAATCAAACCCACAAATATCAGGGACAAGGCAAGGTTGCCCACTCTCTCCCTATATATTCAATATAGTACTTGAAGTCCTATCTAGAACAGTAAGACAACAAAAAGAGGTCGACAGGACACAAATTGGAATAGGAGAAATCAAGGTATCACTATTTTTGGATGATTTTATAATACACATAAGTGATCCCCAAAATTCTACCAGAGAAATATTACATCTGATAAATAACTTCAGTATACTAGCTATATACAAAATTAACCCAATGAAATAGGTATCCCTCCTTTATACAAATAATAAATGAGCTGAGCAAGCAATTAGGGAAAAACCACCCTTCAAGATAGTTACAAATAATATAAAATATCTTGGTTAAAGTCTAACCAAGTAGGTAAAAGACCTATAGGACAAAAATTTCATGTCCTTGAAGAAAGAAATCAGGGAAGATATCAGAAAATGGAAAGAACATTCATACTCATGGATTAGTAGAAATAACAGTGGAAATGTCCATCTTAACCAAAAGCAATCCATAGATTCAATGCAATTCCCATCAAAATTCCAACATGGTTTCTTAGAGATATTGAAAGAGCAATTCTAAAATTAATATGAAAAAATGTGGGGAGCCAACAGAAAGCGGCTATCATCCTTGCAGCCATCTTGAGCCATATGCCCTGACAAGAGACTTGATTACAATAGCCTACAACAGCTGAGCAAACTCTGATAACATCTTGTTTTAGATACCCAGGATCTTCCCTTGGGTGTGTGAGACTTAAAGGTGTGTGACTTAAGGACGTGACTTAGAGGCATGGCTTAGAAGAGAGACTTATAAAAGGTGAGAGGCAGACAGAAGAGTTCAGTACAACTTGGAGTTAGTGATTAGGTATTAGGTATTAGGCACTTGGCACTTGGAGGAAGAACTTGGAATTAGACATTAGGCACTTAGCACTTGGAAGAAGTAACATGGAACTTGGAGGCACTAGAGACTAGGAACTAGGGACTAGGAACTCAAGACTTGGGACTTGGACTAGGAAGAGAGACTGAAGAATAAATGGGATTGAATCACACTCTGTCTGGTCTCCATTCCTCGTGTCCATCCTCAGTCTCTCTCTTGCTGAACCCCGACCCACGGACTGGAGCAACTTGGGGCAGTGTGGGCTCTTACAATTTAGCCCCCAAGGCTTTTGGCAGTGCAGGTCAAACATTGACACAGCGGTCCACAACATTTTGGCCCCCGAATGTGGGCTAGTGAGGTTCTCAACATTTTTGGTGCCCAACCTGGGGTAGCTCAGGCTGCAACAGAAAAACAAAAATCCCAGGATAGCAAAACCATTCTGAGAAAGAAAAGAACTTTTGAAAAAAAAATTACCATCCCTGATCTCAAGCAGTACTAGAAAAGTAATAGTAATAAAAACCACATTGTATTGATTGGTACAGAGAGAGATGATTTGATCAAAGAAATAAAATTTAATACCCAGGAGTCAGCCTCACACCCATGAACATTTGATTTTTGACAAGAAAACCAAAGCTATACAGTGAAAAAGACAACGTTAAAAAATGTTGCTGTTTTAACTGGTCATGTGCATTTAGAGGAATGCAAATTTTTCTCCTGCACAAAGCTCAAGTCAAGTAGAACAAGGACATCAACATAAATCTCGGTACACTAAATCTAATAGGAGGGGAAGTGGAAAATAGTCTTGAATGAATTGGCAGAGAAGACATTTTCTTGAACATAACACCAGTGGCTCAGGCTCTAAGATCAACCATTGATAAATGGGGCCTCTTGGAAGCTTCTGCAAGGCAAAGGACACTGTCAATAGGACAAAATAGAAGCCTACAGATGGGGAAAATATATTCATTAACTCTACATTTTATAGAGGGCAAATATCCAAAATATATAAAGAATTCAAGAAGTTATACTCCTAAATACCAATTGACCCAATCAAATAGTAGGGTGCAAGCCTAGAAGTACTGAAAGAAACTAAACAACCCAATTAAAAAATGGGGTATAGAACTAAACCAAGAATTCACAACAGAGGAATATCGAATGGCTGAGAGGCACCTAAAGAAATGTTCAAAACCCTTAGTGAACAGAGAAATCAAAATCAAAATGACCCCGAGATTCTGCCTTACACCAACCATAATGGTTAAGATCAAAACCTCAGGTGACAACACATGTTGCTGAGGATGTGGAGAAATAGGAACATTCCTCCTTTGCTGGTGGGATTGCAAACTGGTATAACCAGTCTGGAAATCAATCTGGAGGTTATTCAGATAATTGGAAATAGATCTACCGAAGGCCCAGCAATACCACTCTCAGAAATATACCCAAAAGATGCTCCACCATGCCACAGAGGTACATGTTCTACTATGTTCATAGTGGCTTTATTTGTGATAGTCAGAAGCTGGAAACAAACCCAGATGTCCCACAACAAAAGAATGGATACAGAAAATGTGGTTCATTTACACAATACTACTCAGCTATTAAGAATGAGGACATCCTGAGTTTTGCAGGAAAATGGAACTAGAAAATATCATCCTGAGTGAGATAACTCAGACCCAAAAGAACATGTATGTTATATACTCACTAATAAGTGGATATTAGTCAAATAAAAGATACAGAATACCCAAGATACAGTCCATAGAACTCAAAAAGGTCAATAAGCTGAACAGCCCAAATGAGGACACCTTAATACCACTTAGGAGAGAGAAGAGAGCAATCACAAGTGACAAGAGAGGGAGGAACCTGGGAGGGAAAGTCTATAGGGGTAGGAGGGAGAGTAGAACCTGATCTGGTATTGGGTGAGAGAACCAGACTAACGCCCTTAGGGCCAGCATCAAGAATGGACACAGTCTACAGAGGTTGGAGGTTTGGGGGAGCCTCCAGAATGCACCAGAGACCTGGGAGGTGAGAGATTCTCAGGATTCCAAGGAAGATACCTTAGATGAAATACCTATAGTAGGGAGAGGGAACTTATAGAGCCCACCTCCAGTAGGAAGACAGGGCATCAAATGAGGGAAGAGGTTGCCATTCCACAGTAAAAACTCTGACCCATAATTTTGTTTGAAAGAACTACATGGATGGAAATGGAGAGGAACCAGAAGGTCCAGCGACAGACCCAAAGTCGGATCCAGCTCAAAGGGAGTTCCCAAGACCTGACACTATTACTGAGGCTATGGAGTGCTCACAAAATGGGATCTATGATGTCTGTCCTTCAGAAGACCCAACAAGCAGCTGAAAGAGTCAGTTGTGTTTGAAAAGAGGAGCCTAGCCTGGCTATCCTCTGAGAGGATTTACCAGCAGCTGATTCACACAGATGCAGATACCCACAACCAAGTATTGTACAGAAGTCAGCAACCCCTATGGATGAGTTTAGGGAAAGGATTGAAGGAACTGAATGGGATGGCAAAACCATAGGAAGACCAACAGTGTCAACTATCCTGGACCCTTGGCGGCTTCCAGAGACACCAACTAAAGAGCATACACAGGGTGGCTGTCTTGTCTGGTCTCAGTGGGAGAGGGTGTGCCTCATCCTGTAGAGACTTGAAGCCCCAGGGAGGGGGGATATCATTCAGAGTCAAAGGGTAAAGCAGATTGGGGAAAGAACTATTTGAAGGGGGACCTGTAGGGTAATATTTGAGATATAAATAAATAAAATGATGAATTGATTTTAAAGAGTTAAAATATAACAATATTACAAAGGTAAATTTTTGTTTTTCTTTGACTCAACTCACTTTATATGCTTTTATACATGGGAAATATACTCATCTCTTATTATCAATAACAATAGTGAATTGATAACCAGAAATTACTTAAACTCATACATTGCCAAATAAGAAAGTAATTGCTTTGTATCTAAATAGATCAATTTCTTTCTTGTTCTGTCAAATTGTTATATTTTTAAAAATAACAATTTGATCTGGTTAAGACAATTAAATAGATGTAAAGAGAGAGAGAGGGAGGAGAGAAGGGAGGGAGGGAAAAAGGAAGGGAGAGAGAAAGGAAAAGAGAGGAAGAGAGAGAGAGAGAGGCTATAGACTTGGGAGTTTGGCAGGATAAGGTTTGAGACTATAGCTTAGAGTCGTTGGTGAGTGGAAAGGTAAAGAAAAGGAAGGTGATATATATATATAATTTTAATTAGAATATTTAAAGCAAAACAGTACTATAATCCCAGCACTAAAGAAGAAGAGACAGGCAGGTGGATCTCTTTGAGTTTGAAGCAAGCCTAGTTTAAACAGTGAGTTCAGGAGCAAACAGCTACACAGAGAAGTCAGGTCTGGAAAAACCAAAGTCAACCAAACAACTAACTAAATGATATACATTCATTATCTGGGCAGGGGCATGGAAGAATACACAAGTCAAAATTTACAACTTAAGTAATAAAAGGTAATCATCTGGGAAATCCAGGCCAAGTAAGGTTGGTTGTTACATTTTTCTCTTAAAGGCAGTTTAAATATACACTTTTCAGTATACAATAGGATAATGGTCTTAAGTGAAATCACGGTATATTATTAAATATGTCTGTAAAGACCAGCATAATGTACAATATCTTAAAATATAAAATATAGTTTCCTAATGTTGTATCACCACATTGAGCTACCTTGTTGGACCTACTTTCTGCTATTATTAACAACTGTATTTAAAGATTTTTACATTAAAATTCTAGGTTAAAGAAAGTGTCTTTAAACTCAGAAGATTTTAAGATTCATGAATATACATTTACTTTATCCCCATTGTAAAAATTATGTATTCAGAGAATTTTTTTCATAAATTTATGTCTTTAATAATGTGTTGATAAATCTTGCCACAATGCTGTTCAGAAGATCTCTTGAAATTACCTTATATAACTAAAACTTTAATCTATTAATAGCAGCTCCCATTTTCTCTTCTATCATGAACTGAATAATTTCATGCTGCATAATAAATTTGTCTTTTATAGTGTTTTTATAATATATGCTTGATAAGGTACAGGACAACAATTTAAGCCTTTTAAAATAAACAGTATTTCATTGAACATGGTATATACTTTCACCCACTCAGCAGCTGGTGAACATTAATCTTCTTTTCACATAGTTATTTATTTGTAATAAAGCTCCTATTAACATTAGAATGTACATATCTTTTGAATATCACAATTAAGTACTTTGGATCTATTCTTCAATTTAGTAATAAAACTCAATAATGAAAATGGAATAACTAAGTTAAAGCTGGAAAGGGTCATGAGAAGACATTAAACCAAAGGAACAATACAAATTAAAACAGGTTTGTGAACAAATAATTAAGTAATAGTCACAGAAATCTGAATGAACAATCTTTGTTTAGTCAGTTTAAAGAAGCATAGACTGGGTAATTCACAGTAAATAGAAGTTATTCATCCAACATCTCTGGAATCTGTAAGCCCAGAGGTTGTCTGATGAGGAATTCTTGATACAATCTTGATGGATAGAAATCATCAAAATTTGAGACAAGAAAATGGGGTAACTTGAGTCTTTCACGTACATTTTTTTTTACTTTTATTTTTTTATAGTCCAGTCTTTACCCCCTCCTGGTCTGCCCTCCCACAGTTCAACCTTCCATTTCTACTCCCCACTGTCTCCAAAAGGATGTCCCCACTCTACCCCCAAGGGCCTTCCCACTCCCTAGACCCTCAAGTCTCTTGAGGGTTTAGAAAGCCACATGTACCATCATGGTGGCCTTCACCACAATTTTTTAACTAACTTTAACCTCTATCATATTTTAATATATAAACATGGAGGTTTGACTTCAAACACATGGAAAATTTGAGGGGACTATTTCAAATATACCTTTCTATATATCTGCCAAACTTATATATTCTTAATTATAAAAACATATTATTTTTATTTCAATTGCTCAAAGTTTTAATTCTGGCACTGAACCAAAAAATCTATAATCTAAGTTGAATCATCTTTTGAGTAAGATTAAACTGTAATTCATGCAAGGGAAAATCCAGAATTTTTATGAGTTTGTCAAATCAAAACAAAGTCCAATATAGGAATGCTATAATATATACTTCCCAACTCCATAAAGGATACCTGGACTAGAATAAATTAATATTATAATCTGAGACACAACCAAGGATAATAGCAGTCAACTGCAATGTTTTGGGAGTCTCTTTGATAACACTGAACAACTGTGAAGAGGGATTCTCATTACTAATATTAAGGATTTTGTTGATAGACTAAGGCTCTTGTGAGGAGATTTGTCATTTCAGAGGAAAAATTTTCATTTAAATTATATGGTTAATTTTATTCACCTAACTTGCATAATAAGTAATTTTAAGTAGATACATAATACTATGATTTTTTTATGACAGTTTCAAATTTCCCTATTGTTATTTTACCCTCATCTCTCCATTATATATCTACCTCCCAACCAACTAGTTAATAATACCCCACCAGTTTTCCCTTTTAACCCACATCTGCCTCAGTCCCACAGGGCCTTGAACTGGGATCAGAAGACCTGGAAGAGAGAACTGGGGGCAAGGGTACACAAGAAATTGACAGCAAGTCTTTAGTCTGATCAAGCTGTCAAATTTTAATTTTTCCACACAGGGATTATATACACATAGAAGCAGGATATTGGAGGGGGATGCTGTAGGTTCTTCTTTGTTTCTGGGGAGTGTAAATGATCTCAGGGGAGTACAGATGTTTTCCAGAACAGAATATTATTGGCTGGGTGAAGGGTTCACAGAAGAAGCAGGGTAGAATAGGTTACTATGTAACTTTCCATAAGATCTATTGGTCATTGGTTCTTATCTAAGTTAGCTAAAGCTACCTGTCCACCAAAGCTACCTGTCCATAAGATCTATTGTTTATTTGTTCTGATCTAGGCTATTACTTTCCCACCAAGGCTACCTGTTCATAAGATCTATGATTATTTGTTCTTATCTAGGCTGGTACTTTCTCACCAGGGTTACCTGTCTACAAGATCTATAGTTATCGGTTCTGGGGTTAGTACTTTCCCACAGAGGCCAGGACTTTGTGTCAGTAGGCATGTATGGCTGACTTTGGCTTATGGCTGACTTAGGCCATTAATGTTTAAGCAGGGTTGCTCCCAACACAATCATGTTTACATCTTGCCATTTTCCTCTCTATTGTGCACTCATTCTTCAAACAATGACCCCTTTTTAATTTCCTTTTTTATGCAGTTACTAATAGATAGCTAGTCATATCTGAAGATTTAGAGCTAGTCCCATCACATGAGAGAGAACATGTGTTGTTTTTCTTACTGGATCTGAGTTACAGTACTCAATATGATCTTTTCTAATTATTTTAATTTCTTCTCAAATTTCATGATTTTATTTTTCTTTACAGCTAAGCAGCATTCCATAGTGTACATGTACCACATTTTTCTTATCCATTTACCAGTAGAAATATATTTAGATTGTTTACGGTTCCTAGATCTTGGAAATAAGAGCGCTATGAACATAGCTATGTAAGTATCTGTAGTGTTGGATTTCAAGTCATTTGGGCTTGTATCACTGTGTAGCCCTGGCTCTCTTGGAATTCACTTTGTAGACCAAACTGGCCTTGAACTCAGAGATCTGCTTGCTTTGGGGTCCCAAGTGTTGGAATTAATGGTGTGTGCCACTACTACCCAGCCACTTTCTTTTTTTTTTCTATTATGTTTCTTTTTATTACATAATCATATTCTATTTTTATCAGTTATTTTATTTGTTTACATTTCAAACATTATTCCCCTTCTCAGTTTCCCCTCCACAAATCTCATTTCCCTCCCACCCACTCCTGCTTCAGCATTCTAGCATTCTCCTTCTTTGGGTCATCGAACCTACACAGGACCAAGAGATTCCCCTCCCCTCAAAAAAAAACTCAAACACATTGGCACATGGGAAAATTTCCTGAAAAGAACATAATCAGCTCATGTTTTAAGATCAAAAAACGGACAAATGGAACCTCATAAAATTGAAAAGCTTCTGTAAGGCAAAGGACACTGTCTATAGGACAAAATGGCAACCCACAGACTAGGAAAATATCTTTAGCAACTGTACATCCAATAGAGGGCTAATATCCAAAATACACAAAGAACTCAAAAAGATAGACTCCAGAAAAAAAAAAAAAAACTTATTTTAAAAATTGGGTACAGAGCTAAACAGAATTCTCATTGAAGGAATATAGAATGGTTGAGAAGCACTCAATTCACAGATCACAATTTACAATTCACAATTCACAATTCACAATTCACAATTCACAATTCACAATTCACAATTCACAATTCACAATTCACAATTCACAATTCACAATTCACAATTCACAGTTCACAGACCACATGAAGCTCAAGAAGAAGGAAGACCAAAGTATGAGCTTTGGTCTTTCTTAGAAAGGGGAACAAAATACTCACAAGAGCAAATATGGAGATAATGTGTGGAGCAGAGACTGAAGGAAAGGCCATCTAAAGACTGCTCCACCTGGGGATCCATCCCATATACAAACACCAAACCCAGACACTATTGTGGATGCCAAGAAGTGCATGCTGACAGGAGCCTGATACAGCTGTCTCCTGAGAGGCTCTGCTAGAGCCTGAAAAATATAGATGCGTTTGCTTGCAGCTAACCTTTGGAGTGAGCACGGGGTCCGCAATGGAGGACTTAAAGAAAGGACTCAAGGAGGTGATGGGGGTTTGCAATCCCATAGAAAGAACAACAAGATCAAACACCCAGATGCCCCAGAGCACCCAGAGACTAAACCACCAACCAAGGAGTTCACATGGAGGGACCAATGGCTCTAGCTGCATATGTAGCAGAGGATGGCATCAATAGGAGGAGAGGCTCTTGGTCCTGTGAAAGCTCAATGACCCAGCGTAGGGGAGTGCCAGGGCAGGAGGCAGGAGTGGGTGGGTGGGTGAGTACCCTCATAGAAGCAGGAGAAGGGGGGATGGGATAGGTGTTTTGTGGAGGGGAAATTCGGAAGGGGGATAACATTTGAAATTTAAATAAAGAAAATATCCAATAAAAAATAAGAAGAAAGATTAAAAAAAGTAATGCTCAATATCCTTAGTCATCAGGGAAATGCAAATCAAAAGGAATCTAAGATCCCACCTCACAACAGTCAGAATGGTTCAGATGAAACACTCAGGTGATAGCAAATGCTAATGAGGATGTGGAGAAAGAAGAACATTCCATTGTTGGTGGGATTGCAAGCTAGTGCAACCATTCTGGAAATCAGTCTGGCAGTTCCTCAGAAAATTGGACATAGTATTATTACCTTCAAACCCTGCTATACCACTCCTGGGTATATACCCAGAAGATGCTCCAACATATAACAAAGACACATGATCCACTATGTTCATAGCAGCCTTATTTATAATAGCCAGAAGCTGGAAAGAAAAACAGATGTCCCTCAACAGAGAAATGGATACAGAAAATGTGGTACATTTACGCAATGGAATAGTAGTCAGCTATTGTAAACCATGACTTCATAAAATTTGCAGGCAAATGGACAGAACTAGCAAATATCATCCTGAGTGAGATAACTCAGTGATAAAAGAACACATATGATATGTACTCATTGATAAGTGAATATTAGCTAAAATGAAGCTTAGAATACCACGATGCAACTCACAGACCATGTGAAATCCAAGAAGAAAAAAGGTCACACCAAAGAGGTGATGCTACAGCTCTACTCAGAAGGGGGAATAAAATAATCTCTGGGGAGTAGAGGGATAGAGGGATCTTAGAGGGACAGAGGAGGGGGAGGCGAACGGGGCAGGATCAGATGCATTAGGAGATGGTGAAGGTACAGAGTGTCAGGAATTTTAATGGAGATGTGTAGCAGTGGGGGATGGGGAACTGAAGGTAGCCACTAGAAAGTCCCAGATTCCAGGGAACAAACAGTTTCCCAGGACCCAACAGGGATGACATTTTCCTTGTTTTTTAAAGAATGCTCCAAACTGATATCCAAAGCAGCTGAACCTGTTCATAATCCCAACAACAACACATGTGGATTCCTCTACCACCAATAACCTAATGCATTTATTGTTGATTGGTTTCTTAACTTTTGCTGTTCTGATGGGGTAAGATAAATTTACAATGTTTTGATTTGCATTCTCCTAATTAATAAGAACAATGAACATTTTGAGGTGTTTTCTTAGCAATTTTTTTCTCCTTTTGAGAATATTCCAGGTATTTGTATAGGTTGTTTGTTTTCTGACTCTGTTTTTTGAGTTCTTTATTTATCCCAGATACTGATCTTTTGTCACATTTATATCTGGCAATGATTCTCTTGAATACTTCTGAGCTTCCTTTTCACCAAGCTGATTGTTTTTTTAAGCCTTTCAAAGGCTTTTAAATTTCATGAAGGCCCAATTGTTAATTACTGACATTTTTTACTGGGCAAATGGAGTTCTATTTTGAAAGCTTTTTCCTATACATGTATCATGTAGAGTACTGCCTAAATTTTCTTCTAGCTGTTTTAATATTAGAGGTCTTACAATTAGGTCTATGATCCTTTTGGGTTAATTTTTGTGAAAAATGACAGATATAGATACAGTTTCATTCTTACACAGTCAGCATCCACTTTTCCCAGGACCATTTGTTGAAGATGATTTCTTTTCTCCATTTTACATTTTTGATGTCTTTGTAAAGCATTATGTGTCTGAAATTATGTGTTGGGTCTTCTATTTTTTTTTTATCATTTATCAACATGTTTGTGTTTTGGGGTAATATTTTCATTTTTAATCTCTTATTTTTATATGACAATACATGATATAGTTTATCCTTCCCCTTCTCACACTCCAAATATACCCATATGCCTCTACTTACACATTTTCCAGTTCATGTCCCCCTTTGCATTAATTTTTGTTACATGAATATCAGTATATGTCAGTCCATGAATATTAATACTTACAACCTTCTGCTCGTTCTTTAGTACACATCTTGTTGTGCTGGTACAATAGTATTTTTGTTACTATGGCTCTGCAATGCATCTTGTGACATACAATGATTATTCTTCCAGCATTGCTCTTTTTGATCAGAATTGTTTTCACTATCTGGGATATCTTGTGGTTTAATATGTAATTTGGGATAAGTTTTTCTATTTCTGTGAAGAATGATGTTGGGATTTTTGATATCATTGAATCAAATTGGTTTTTGAAAAAGTAGTCATTTTCAAAAAATTACTTTACCAACCCATGAACAGAGAATGCCATTCCATTTTCTAGTGTCTTTCTCTATTTCTTTCTTCATCAGTTTAAATTTTCACTTTGGTTCCTTGGTTAGGTTTATTCCTACATATTTTCTGTCTTTCAACTACTGTGAATGGGACTGTACCCATATGATCTGTTTCTCTGTGAAATCACTGTCAATGTATAGAAAAGCTACTGATTTGAGTAAGTAGTTTCTGTATCCTACCATATTGCAGAATTTGTTTATTGTTTCTAGAAGCCTTTTGGTATAATTTTGAGATTTCTTATGTCATCAGTAACCTGGTATAGTTTGATACAATTTTTACTTTTAATACTATAGTGTCTTTCTAGATATTAGTACTCTGATTTTCAACACTTACCGGCCTGATATTTTTTGAAAATCTTCAGTTACTACATAAATAAAGTAATATTATAATAAAGATGAATTTCTATGTTTATTTCTCATAGCCATATTATGACATTTCCCTTCATGCAGTGATAAAAATATGAACAGATTTTTTCTGAACATATGTTTTTCTATTTTGCAAGTTACAGTAAATTTTCATTCATGACCTAAACTTAACTTACAAACTGTTCTGAAATTAAATAAACAAGTGTAAGTAAAGCAAATATGTCATATAATAAGGAAAACAATGTGTGAGATTCATGAATATACATTAAGTAGCAATAACATAATTGTTACAGGCTGATATATTTATACATACATATGTATGTCCCTTATCTTCAAGAAATTCAAAATGAATGTTTATTATTCCATAAATATGATTTGTCTTTCATAATTAGATATCCATTAATTAACTAACAACTTGTTCCAATCACCATGAAATTATTTTTCCTGTCTATAAAATTTGTGTAATCATACACTTGTTATTTGTACAAAGTTTGTGGGTAGATTCTGTTAAACAATTTATCACTATTGAGTTTTTAACTAAATTACATGTACTAATTGTCTTTTTATTATTTTATAGGATCATATTCCACATATATCTGTATTGTTTATTTGGTCTTCACTGATTACTGTGTGAGCTGTTCCTAGTTGGTATGCATTATATATTTATTTTTCTCTAATTTATTTTAATTTTTATCAGGGATATATGCTTATTATTCATTGTCTATGGATGTGAAATCATTTCTTTTAAAATGTAGTCATTAGGCACTTGCTGCCGATTGGTATACTCACCTGCTCCACCCTACAGCTATGTCCTCAGTCTCTGCTCCATCCCCCTTACTTGCATTTCTTGTAGACAGGACAAATTTGGGGTTGAAAGTTTTTTGGGTGAGTTGATGTCTCTATTGTTCCACTGGGGTTCCTGCCTGGCTATAGGCGGTGGCCACTTCAGGTTCCATATCTACAATGCTGTGAATTACAGCTACAGTCACTCCATTGATTCTTGGGTACCTTCTATGTCCCTGTCCTCCCCACACCTGTCAGTTACAGATTTCAATTAATTCTCATGGCCAAATGGCCGTCTCTCCTGTCTCTCCCCACACCTGATCTTGAACCCAGCATTCTTCTCCTCTTTCCCTCTTCCACCCATTTCACTCCCTCAATCTGACTCCTATTACTATTTTATTCTGCCTTCTAATTGAGATTCAAGCAACCATCCTTGGACTTTCCTTCTTTAGCTTCATTAGATCTCTGGATTCTAGCATGGGTATCCTGTAAGTTTTTGGCTAATATCCGCTTATTAGTGAGTACATACCATGCACGCCCTTTTGAGTCTGAGTTACCTTACTCACAATAATATTTTCTAGTTCTATACATTTGCCTGCAAAATTCACAATGTCTTTATTTTGAATAGCTAAATAGTAATCCATTATATAAATGGACCATATTTTCTGTATCCATTCTTCTGTTGAGGGACATCTGGGTTGTTTTGAGTATCTGGCTTTTACAAATAAGGCTCCTATGAATATAGTGGAGCACATGTCCTTGTGATACGGTGGAGCATCTCTGAATATATGCCCAGGAGAGGTATAGCTGTGTGATCAGGCAGAGGTACTTCCAATTTTCTGAAAAATTACCAGATTGCCTTCCAAAGTGGTTGTATAACTTTGCACTCTTAACAAAAATGAAGGAGCATTCTTCTTGTTTCACATCCTTGCCAGCATATACTGTCACTCAAGTTTTTGTTATTAGCCATTCTGAGGGGTATGTGGTGGAATCTCTCTGGTGACAAGAATGTTGAACATTTTTAAGTGCTTTTCAGTCATTTTAGATTCCACTATTTAGAATTATCTATTTAGCTCTGTACCCCTATTTTTAATTTGGTTACTTGTTTTTTCAGTGTCTAACTTCATGAGTACATTATATATTTGATATTAGCCGTCTGTCAGATATAGAGCCGATGAAGATCTTCTCCCAAACTGTAGGCTACCATTTTCTCTTATGGACTGTCCTATTCCTTACAGAAGGTTTTCAATTTTATAAGGTCCCATTTATTACATTTTGATTTTAGTGCCTGAACCACTGGTGTTCTGTTCAGGAAGTTGTCTCCTCTACTAATGAGTTCAAGCCTATTTCCCACTTTTCATTCTATAAGATTTAGTGTATCCAGTTTTATATAGAGATCTTTGATCAACTTGGACTTGAGTTTCATGCAAGGCGATAGATATGGATTATTTACATTCTTCTACCTGTAGACAGACATCCAGGTAGGCCAGCATAATTTGTTGAAGATGCTTTCTTTATTCCATTATATAGTTTTGGCTTCTTTGTCAAAAATCAAGTGTCAGTAGGTGTGTGTGTGTGTGTCTGTGTGTGTTTATGAACAGACCATTTTATTTCTGCACTCATTAATTGATTGACATTAATTTTGGGGTATTATATATAATACAGTTATAATCATCTATGTTCAAGTTTTTTTTTCATTTTTTTATTGGTTATTTTATTTATTCACACTTCAAATGTTATCCTTCTTCCTAGTTTCCTCTTCACAAACCCCCTATCCCCTGCCACCTCTCCGTGCCTCTATGAGGGTGGTCCCCTACCTGCCCACCCACTCCTGCCTCAGTGCCTTAGCATTCCCCTACCTGGGTCACAAGATCAAGTTGCTTCCTTCCCTGTGATGCCCGATAAGGCAAATCTCTGCTGTATATCCAACTGGAGCCATGGGTCACCCCCCATGTTTACTCTTTGGCTGGTGGTTTAGTCCCTGAGAGCTCTGGGGTGTCCAGTTAGTCGATATTGTTTTTCTTCATAAGGGGTTGCAATTCCCTTCAGCTCCTTCAGTCCTTCCCCTAACTCCTCCATTGGGGTCTCCATGCTTAGTTCGATGTTTGACTGGGTACATATGCATTTGTTTTGGTCAGTCTCTGGTAGAGCCTCTCGGGTCTTCTATTTGATTCCGTTGATCAACCTGTCTGTTTTTATACATACCAATACATGAAGTTTTCGTTACTATTGCTCATAGTACAGCATGAAATCAGAGATGGCGGTACCTCCAGAAGTTCTTTTGTTATACAGGATTGTTTTAGCTATCCTAGGATTTTTTTCCATATGTATTTGAGAATTGTTCTTTCAAGAAATGTAAAAAAATTCTGTTAGAATGTAGACAGAAATTTTATTGAATCTGCGTATTACTTTTGATAAAGTGGCTATTTTTTACTGTTAATCCTAACAATCTATAAATACTGGAGATCTTATACCTTCTGAATCTACAATTTCTTTCTTCAGAGAACTGAAGCTCTTTTCCTATAGAACTTTTACTCGCTTGGTTAGTGTTACACCAAAATATGTTATTATTTTTGGCTATTGTGAATGGTGTTATTTCCCTAATTTCTTTCTCATCCAATTTATCATTTATATAAAGGAAGGCTACTTATTTCTCTGAGTTAATTTTATATCCAATTATTTTGCTGAACATGTTGGTCGCAGGTTTTGATTTTTCAAAACCTACTTTAATTGGAGGTCTTAAATACTTCAACCTCCCTTTGAGCCCACCACAACCCAGAGGTAGTGGAAAAGAAGGGTTAATAGGAAATGGGGTTGTGGAGTTGTGTGGAAATACGTCTTTGATATCAACCAACATTATCAACCAACCAAACCTCCTAGAGCTCCCAGGAAGTAAACCACCAACCAAAAGGTACAATTGGAGGGTCTCATGATTCCAACTGCATATGTAGCAGAGTATTGCCTATGTGGCATCAATAGGAGGGGAAGTCCTTGGTCCTATGGAGCCTTGATGCCCCAAAGTAGGGGAATACTAGGACAGTGAGGCAAGAGTGGGTGGGGTAGCTCCCTCATAAAAGCAGGTGGGATGGTGATGGGATAGGGGATTTTCAGAGGTGAAACTGTGAAGGGGAATAACATTTGAAATGTAAATAAATAAAATAACCAATTCAAAAATAAAATACTTATAATGATGCTTTAAAAATTATGTATATGGAAAGATTAAAATCAATTTCTGAAATATGATAGACCAAAATACCAAGAAATTAAAGATGTAGTGACATTAATCTCAAAAAAAAAGTAATTCTTTGAGCCAATTCCCATCTTTCTTTTCAGCAGTCCAAACTTTTGTGTGGGCTGACATCTGTTTTCTTTTAGGTTCTGCAAGACCTTTTCCAGGCCCTTCTGGCTTTTTGAATCTATTGAGAAGTCAGTTGTAATTTTCATAGGTCTGCTTTTATATATTGCTTGGCATTTTGTCTTTGTAGCTTTTAATATTGTCTCTTTGTCCTCTACATTTAGTGTTTTGATTATTATGTGTCAGGAAGATTTTCTTTTCTGGTCCAATCTATTTGGTGTCTGGTAAGCTTCTTGTATGATTATATGCATTTCTTTCTTCAGTTTAGGGAAATTTTCTTCTATGATTTTGTCAAAGAAATATTCTGGTCCTTTAATCTGTGAATATTCTCCTTCTTCTATTTCCATTATTTTTGGGTTTTGATCTTTTACAGTGTCCCAAATTTCCTGGACGTTTTATCTTAGTAATAATTTGGATTTGTCATTTTCTTTGACCAATTTCTACAATGGTAACTTCTAAACTTGAGATTCTCTTGTTCATGTGTGTAATTCCTGTTCTCTTTTCTAGGTTTTCCATCTCCAGAGTTATTTCTACTTGTGTTTTTTTCTTATTGCATTCTATTTCCATTTTCAGATCTTGAAAGACTTAATTTCCTTTACCCGTTTGATTATATTTTTTCTTTATTTCATTATGTTTTTCTTTCCTCTTTAAAAGCCTCTGATTTTATTTTCCTGTATTTCTTTAAGGGATTTCTTTCTTTCCTCTTTAAAGGCCTCTGTTGTCTTAATGTGATTTAAGGTTATTTTTTCACACTTTAGGTGTTTTAGGGTATCCAGGGCTTGCTGTAATAGGGGAGCTTGGTTCTGATAGTACCATATTGCCCTGACTTGTTGGTTTTTTCTTTTGGTGGCCTTTAGACATCTAGTTGCCTCTGTTTTTTATTGGCCTCATAGCCTGTGGTGTTAGCAGACCTCTGGGATTGCAGGTAGAGCTGGTAGACCTAATTGAAACTTGATTCTGGATGCCTTGAGTCACAGCAGGTCTCTAAGGAAGCAGACTGTGCTGATTGTCCTGGTTGTCATGGGTCACAGCAGGCCTCTAGGAAGACAGGTTGAGCTATAGCCTGGGGAGTGGAGGATTTCTGTTAGAGGTGCAGAATGGAAGACAGAGCACACAGATGATTGGATAGACCACAGGGCTGCTGGGTTTAATGAAGTATAAAATTTATTGATCAACATTTATATTTTAGTTTATTGATGACCATTAATATAGATATTACATCTACTAAGTTACTAAGATTAGAAAAAAGCTATTACATAGATCTTTGTTGCTTATCTTGTCACTGGTAGCACAATGATTTGCTAAAATATCATTTAGGGCAACTCATTATTCTAAGTTTATGTGGTCTGTAAACCCAGAGTAAAAACAATATTAATAATAATGAACTTTATTAACTCAAAACTAAATAAGATAACTTAGATTTAGCAATGGTTGAGAATATTCACCAGAGTTAGAATACCAAGAGACACAAATGTTGAAAATAGTTTACCAAATGATACAAATAAAATGATATAAAGACTCATGAATTAGAGCCATGTTTAGGTATAGTCCTCAACCGTTTAAAAAGCAAACATTTTAACTTTCCTATTAAATAAAATCAATTATAATTATCTGATTATGGTTATTTTTTCATTTCTTAAAGAACTCTTTTAATTTTTTTAAGTTTTTCAACATTACTTTAGGTTTATTTTTTTTTCTTTGTTGTTGTTTTTAACCAGTCCATATGCTTAGGCTTCAGAATTTATGGTAGTCACTGCCATACATGTTTATTTAGTGACTGAAAGTGTCTGTAAATGGGATAAGGACAATCGTAGGAACAGCTTTGTTTAGCTATAATCTTAAAGTCCTTCTATATATTAAAATTATATAATTTAATGAAGAACATTTGCTTCATTGGCAATATATTCTAGACTTTACTAGAAATGATTATTGCTTTTCTTAACCAAACAAAATGCACTCTTATAATTTAAAAGCCATTTTAATTAATTATTTATTTATATATCAAATGTTATCTTTTTTCCAGGTCCCCCTCCAAAAACGCCCCCATCACATCCTCTCTCCCCTTCCCTCTAAGAGGGTGCTCTATCATCCACCCAACCACTCCTACCTCACACCTCTAGCATGCCCTTTTCTGAGGTATCAAATCTCCACAGGACCAAGCACATCCCCTCCCACTGAGGCCAAACAATGCAAACCTCCTCTGCTACAAATGTAGCATGGACTATAGACCAACCCGTGTATGCCCTTTGTTTGGTGGCTTAGTCCCTGGGAGCTCTGAGGGGTCCTGTTAGTTGATACTGTTGATCTTCCTTTGGTGTTGCAATTCCCCTCAGCTCCTTTAGTCTTTCCCCTAACGCTTCATTTGGTTCTCTGAGCTCAGTCCAGTTGTTAGTTTTAAGTATCTGCATCAGTCTTAGTCAGATGCTGATAGAGCTTCTATAGAGGACAGCTATACCAGGCTCCTATCTGCAAGCACAACACTGTTTCAGAAATAGTATCAGGGTTTGGTCTCTGCACATCAGATGTATCCCAATTTGGGATGGTCTTTGGATGGCCTGTCCTTCAGTCTCTGCTCCATTTTTGTCCTTGCATTTCCTTTAGAGAGAAACAATTCTGGGTCAATAATTTTTAGATGGATGGGTGGCCTCATTCCTCAACTAAGGGCCATGTCTTTCTGCTGGAGGTGATCTCTTTAGCTTACATCTCTTCACTGTTGGGTATTTTGGCTAAGGTCATCCCAATGGGGTCCTAGGAGCCTCTCACATCCCTGGGGTCTAGGACTTTCTAGAGATTCTCCCATCCCCCATCCCATACTACTACATATTTCTATTCCTTCTCCTGGCCCATTGGGCTTCTCTTCTGTCCACTTGATTTTTGACAAAAAAGTCAAAATAATACAGTGGCAAAAAGAAAACATCTTCAGAAAATGGTGGTGGTCTAACCGGTGGTCTAGATGTAGAAAAATGCAAATTGATCCATATTTAAAAGCCATTTTTAAAAATTTGACAAAATAGATGAGTAACATTCTTTTTGCTAAGATATGCATACACAAAAGAAGTCAGAATGACTGTAAGTCCAGTTTCTAAAAAGTGAAAATGTACCAAATAGTCTAAATCAGATATGAAAATAATTTAATTTCAAATTAATTAGGAGAAGAAAATATTGCATGACATTATGTGCTTTCATTTGCTTTTCAGCTGAATTTTCACTTACAGGCTACATTGAAATAATACAATGTTTTTTTTTTTCAGAAAGTATAAATACTACGAATCGATTCTGTAAATTCCAGGGAAAAGCCAATTTTGTAAAAAACATATTTTATTTCCTCAGAATGGTCTTCCATTCTATAATTACATATGCTATAGAAAATACTACATTCAAAGCATAAAATTTCTAAGCAACTAATTTTATGTAGAATAACTTAACACAGAGGCAACTTTGCGATCTCTTCAAGATATAAAACCTTAGTATTGGAAATTGATCCAGATAATTGTTACCTTATTGCTTAGATCCACATTATCCTTTTCGATGATGAACAGACTTGGGGAGATCTATTTTTCTTGACCAGACACAATCTGATAATGACTGAAATACACAAACATTTTGCTATATCAGCATCAGCAAATACATGGGAATCTGCCATCATTAAAAAGCTTAGAAGTCTCTATTTTTGTAGACAGTTGTTAACACAGAGAACTTCAACTGTTCTAGACATAGAGAATAAGATTGTAGAATACACATTAACTATTTCTTCCAAGGCTCAAGGATCATTGTAGAAGAGGCAGAGTGAGTATCAGAGCCAGAGGCATTGGATGACCATGAGGAAACAGTGTCTTTTGGACAAAGTAGGGCATAGACACATATGAACTCAGTAGTTGTGATAGCACAAAACCTGTGTAAGCACAAACCATACCAAATGCCAGTAAGTTGATAGATGTTGGGCATGAAATTCCAGCCTAGCCACAGAGCTATTGGCAATTGTTAGCTTCTCAGGAAGACGGAGACAATTTTATCCACAGACATGAAACGTGGTAATTGGTCAACAGTCTGATGAAAAACCACATCATTAAGAATATTTGGGCAGTGCAAATTGTTCTTAAATTTCCAAAATGTACAGCATTATCCCTGTGTGACATTTTGCTTCTTCTGTGTACCATTTACTTTAAACTAGAATAAAAGGAATATCAATAATATCTAATAATTGGTATATTCTTTTGATGGATTTTAAAAGTAAAATGTATGTCTTCTGATTAAAACATAGAAAAGGAATGACGGACACATAAGTAGTCCATAAAATGTGTTTTTGATACAAAGCATATGAATCATAAGGATTTTTTTTACTTAGTAAATCAAAGAGAAAATTTGTCCATACATACATTTAACAGAGACTTTTAAGTTAAATATATGGAAGATATATATCAATGATTTACCGTACGAGAATTTTTCCAGCTTCATGTTGAATATATTAACATAATTTTAACTAATAAATAAACATTGTGAATACCTCTTCAACCATTATCTATTGTATTAATACTTCTACAATTTAAAGACAGTAGTTCTATAGAATGCAGAGGCAGCACTTCATATTCCTTTGCAGTTAGGAAACGGTGAGTGAATAAAAGTGGGGCAATGCTATAAATCCTATTACCAACTTCTGCTAGTGAGATAATACCTCATAAACTTACTACAACCTCTCTAAGCTGGGCCAGAAGTTAGGACCAAAGTTTACAATTGTCTTATGGGGGAAAGTGACCTGTATTTGAACACATAAATCAAATATGAGTATTTCATTTTATACACGTATTTTAGGTGATAGTTTCAATTGAAATACAATTTCTTTATCATAATGACTAGAGGAGATTGAAACTAAATCATTTTTTTTTGCTTGAGAAGAACACTCAGTGTTTCACTAAATTTGACATGTTCACATTTCTTATTAGATAAAATGGTTTGAGAGAAAAAGTGGTGGGAAGCAATATGTGCCTTGATGCTCTACAGTTCAAATGTGAAGTGTTTGTTAACATTTTGTTCTTCCCATGTGTTTTGAACTGCATGCTGATAAGTTATTATTCTTCCCTCATTCTTTTTGACACAAACTATCTTTATCTGAGAATTCTGTCACTTAGTAATCTGTCTATAAATCTGTGTTTTGTTCTTCCTAGCAGTTGTAGTTGGAGGCTTATATTATACCTTTCTTCATTTCTAATCTTTAACTTGTTTGTAACCTTTTGGTATGCTTTCATATGTATTTTAGATACCATCTATGAGAATTTTCACTATCTATGCTCTTTTTATACTGCCAGTCCCAAGGTAATATTTCCTGTATTCTGCCATATTCTTTCCTGAATTTTAATACAACTGTTTTCATGAATTAATTTTTCAAGTTGAGCCTGGGAACTGCTGTCTACATTTGAGTTTCCAAAATATGTATATAGAGAGAAGGAATCATAATGTCATCTACATACAATGAATTGCATTGGCGATTTCCTCATAACATTAATACAAAATACTACTAATATGAATCCATCATTACGATGTCCATGTCATTTCCACAAGTAATTTCACAACACTCTTCTTCGTTCTCCAACATTTAAATTCTTCTAAACTCATTACTATGTTATCTCTGTCTTTTTCTGAATCAGGGGGTTGAAATAGATGTTCCACTTAAGGTTGAGCAGTCCCAGTTGTTCTTATTAATCCAGTCAGATATGGGTCTCTATTAACTTTTGACAACTTGAAAAAGAGTGTCCTTTTCCAAAGTTGAGAGAATCAGAAATACATGGATATAAACATAAAAGAGGAAGCAGATTGACAATATAACTAATTAGCAAAACATCACAAGTGGATTCCCTCAAACCTATTACCTCCTTCTCCATTGACTCTTGACCAGGTTTACAGCATCAGGCATAAATTATCTCCTGTGAAGCAGGCATCACATCAAAACAGAAAATATTTTTCTTAACTGCACAATATTTTTGGCAGTATTTCCTTTAAGATTTACATTTAAATGTCAGTTACATTTTTTTGGGAAACAGGGTCTCACATTTTAAACAAGACTAGACTCAAACCTCACAATCTGCTTTAGCTTCACATATTTGAGAATTTGAGATTATAGGTATACAATGTGTGTGTGTGTGTGTGTGTGTGTGTGTGTGTGTGTGTGTGTGTGT
>JANHMN010000005.1:22352720-22371277 GCA_030674055.1 Rhabdomys pumilio
GTGTGTGTGTGTGTGTGTGTGTGTGTGTGTGTGTGTGTGTGTGTGTGATTTGATTCTATTGAAGTATTATAAGGTAGATCTTTAACACATTTTGGATTGTGAACTCTGATACCAGGGTTTGGTAACAGATGACAGAACATATTCCACCATTGTGACAGATGGTGTGATTAAGGAAAAAATTTAAAACCAACATAAGTAAACAAAAGATTAAATTGTTGAGATTTATGGTGTTTTTAGTAAGCAACAGACATTAATTGGGGGAAATATCTGTGTTACTTTAGCATTAATTACTTAGTCAATTTCTCACAGATATAGTTGACAGGTCCTTCTTAACAGCTAACTTTTAAAACTTTCCAGCAAGAGAACTTTTTTTAATATGTCCACTTGACTTTTGATGAGGAAAAGAATCCTGTTAATGTAAATCACATTTTAAGACATATACTAATTAAATAATGTCACTGAAATATGGTATTCTTTTAGATGATTTACTGGAGATAGGCTGCAGGTATGGGACAGGGCACAAGAGAAGACTTTTCTATTTACTTTTAATATTGAAAAAGGAATGAATTACTAACAATATATCCATGATGACAGCCAGTAGACAAAATGATGCTCCATGTGTATTGCCATTTTTCTGGTTTTTTTTCATTCTTTTTAATTGGATATTTTATTTACATTTCAGATGTTATCACCTTTTCCCATTTCCACCACCCATAAAATCCTTACCCCAACCTTCCTCCTCCTGTTTGTTTTTATATCATTTTAATTTCATACAAGTATTAAGGTCAGTTCTAGGTTGAGGAACTAGCAGTACAATAGATTCAAATAGTCAAGGAACAAACAAGACAATAAACACCAATAGTCAATGAATAAATAAGGCAGTGTCCCATGATCAATATTTCTAAGAGCTTATCAGGATGACCAAAATATCTGAGCCTACTTCCCTGTCCTAGCCCAAAGTCATTTTCATGTCTGAAGCCTCTTTCTTTGTTCTGCCTAAGATTTATATTCCTGCCTGTAATTACTTCTTTGTTCTAGCCTAAGATTTAGATTCCTACCTGAAATTACTTCTTTGTTCTAGCCTAATGTCAGATTCCTGCCTGAAGCCCATTTCCATGACCTTGGGCAATGTCAGATTCCTTCCAAGCAGCCCATTTCCTTGTCCTTCGACAATGTCAGATCTCTGCCAGGCAGCCCCCAAAGCTCTCCATATGTTACCCCCTTTTTATTACATAAACAAGACTGAGCTTGTCTTAGGTCATTCTAACAAGAATGCCTCCCTTACTTGTCATGTAATATGCATTATCAAAAGCAATGCACTTCTGTCTTAGGGTGGTAAGGCTCTGTGCAGAATCTTACCAGTCCTTGGCTTGACAGCCTGTTCATTTAATAACTCTGTCTGGGGATGCATTTTCAGGCTCAAGCCATGTACTTTGGTTGCCAACATGTTGATGTTGTTAAAGACAAGCTTTCACATGATGAGCAGGAATAAAAGTATTCCCAGGACAAGAAGGGCTATCATGATCAAGCTATATATGCCATTTTTGAAATTTGAGCAAAATGGAAATACTGACCTCAAACCATGGATAATTTTACCAGCACTATCTGCAGCATCAAAGCTCAGCAGAGAAGCATTCTTTAAATTCATAAGTTCACTATGCAAAGTGAAAACATCCAGAGACCTGTTAGAATTATGCCAAATACCCGACAAGTGTCTTTAAATTTTTTCTAATTATAATGACTATCATTGTAAATTTTAGAAGTAATACAACTCCATTACTATTTGGCATGAAAGTCAATATGGTTCCTTACTCTTAAACTCTGAACCTCCTTCCAAAATTTTGAATAGGATAAAGAGCATCAATCTATTTTTTCAAATGCCTATCTAAATCCTCTTGTATACTCGACATGTTAGTAACATTTTTTGCTAAATGATTAACAAAAGGAGCTGTCTTGACTTCCTGTCAAAACAATTGCAGAAGCAGTGGCGCTAGCAATTAATGTTATTAAACTGTTATACCCGTAATGATCAAGCCCACTACCCTCTTGCTTCTGCTTAAAGCCTAATTCAATTTTTCCAGTACTTGCAAGCTTTTCTCAAAACCAAGGTTCTGTAATACTCAGGGAAGTAAGACAAAAGCTGGTTGATAGACCCTTGTAATAGACATGTCAGATTTCAACACACTAACACAATTAAAAAGTATACAATGAATGCAACTTACAACAAACACTGTATAAGAGACAAAAGTAATTTTAACTTGACAATTAAATGAGCCTTTTCACATGCATTAACACTTGTCTGAAATTCAGAACCTGTCCCAACATTCTCTCCTGCTAACATAACATCATAGAGAACTGCAACTAGCTTCCAAATATGTCTATGAAAATGTCCAGAACCACCCTTCCAAATGAAGACTGTTATTTCCAATAATGGATTGATTTCTAGATCAGTGAATGATTGAGTACAAATAACTGATCAATTTTCAGAGATATACAAGAGTCATTATAACTTCTCTTTTTGATTCTCTGTCCCAGAAGGTCTAAAATCTTGAGGCAAGGCAGCTTGTCCCATCTGGGATATAGGAAAACAAAGGTGGGTCAGGAACATATGTCTAATACAGCTTCCCATTCACCATTGTCAGGACACTTAGCAAGCTCACAGGTCAGCATCATTCTTTGTCCTGGCATCAGCATGTCTCACTCATGACTCTGGCAGCCACCATGCTCCTTCAGCATTCTGTAGAAAAAATTCAAACATGTACTCTTCTTCATATTAGGTACCTGGTTGGGATCATGGCATATGCCAGTAAGTGGATCCTTCCTTTTCACCTAAGCGTAAGTATGCCTAGTTTAAGGCTGCCAAAGACACTCAGCAGAAAGCTCCTTGGAATCTATTTTTTTTTAAAAAAAAAAATTGAAAATACAAAGAACATGATTTAAATAAATTTATGGTATACAAGGATATACCTTCCCATTTTTTATTTTATGAAGATATTGTTTTAAATTTCCATGGGCCTCTTCTAGAATACCTTGTCCTTGAAGATTATAAGGAATCCCTGAAATAAATTGTTGACAAAAATTCTCAAATGCTCGACTGCAATTGCTAATTCCATTATCTATTTTTTATTGGATATTTTATTTATTTACCTTTCAGATGTTATCTCCTTTCCCAATCACCTAAAACCTCTTATCCCATTATCTCTTCTCGCACTTCTATGAAAGTGTGTCCCCATCCATCCACCCATTCATGCCTCCCTGCTCTTGAATTCCCTGACACTGGGGTATGCAGCTTTCCAGGGACCAAGGCCCTCTTCTCCCACAGATGCCTGACAAGGCTGTTCTCAACTACCTATACAGCTGGAGTCATGGGTACCTCTATGTGTTTTCCCATTCTGGTGGTTTAGGCCTTGGCAGCTCTGGTTGGTTGGTATTGTTGCTCTCCCTATGGAGGCTGCCAGACCCTTTTGCTCTTTCAGTCTTCTTTCTAACTCCTCCACTGGTGACAAGTTTATAAACATAAGCATAAAGATCTGCATCAACACCCAGGGTGATTTAAAGTACAATTGTCTTAAACTGATAGAAACAATTCTGTCTTATGAAAAGAGAAGATCTAATGTCTCAAACAACTCAACAGCATTAAAAAAAAACATTTTTGTTTTATATTGCTTTGTTTGAGTATATTTGTTGGTTTCCTGGACTGTGTTTGTGAGTGTGTGTGTATGTATGCATGTGAGTTTTCAGTGTTTGTTTTCTTCTTTTTTAAATTCTGACCAATTTTGGCATGTTTGCTGTCTAAGTAGAGAGAAAAGCTGCATCCTGTTAGATAGGTGAAAGTGCTGTCCAACGTCTGGGAGAAGTCAGGAGAGAAGAAACAACGATCAGAAAATATTGCATGAAATTATTTTCAATGAAAAGTTGTATGAAAATAAAAGTTTCCATGGGGTACTAGACAGGTGGCTCAGCAATTAGGTACACTTTTAGCCATTGCTGAAGATCTTCTTTTGGTTCCCAGCTCCCACAACTCACTAGTCATAATTGTTACTCAAGTTCAATGGGGTTTGATGCCTTCTTCTGGGTCACTTCACATGACATTTGCTCAAAAAGTTTTTTTTTCTCTCTCCCCACCTCTCATGAAAGAGGGAGAGAGAGAGATTCAGAGTGAAGGATACACAAAAAAGTTTTACAAATTTAAAAAATATTTACTTTTTAATTTTTTGGTTCTAAGTATATATTTAAAATTTTTAAATTTATTTATTTATTTACAATCTAGATTTTCTTCCCAACCCCCACTCCTGTCCATCCTCCGACATATCCCATATCTGATAACTCCCTCCCACCCTCATCTGCACGATGATGTCCCCATCCACATCCTGAAATTGGAATTTTGACTGTTTCGTTTCATTAGGTATATTTGAATGCAATGGTATTATTGATTTAAAAAAAAATTGTAGTATTTAAAGAAATGGTGTCTACTATTTGTTCTAAAAATTTAAAGTTACCACACCAAGGTTTGTTTTTTTTTTATTGTTAAGTTATGATAGCTAATATAATTATGTTACTGAGGATGGTATAACATCTTCTACAAAAATGGATGACATTTTAAAATATACTTATACCACATGAGTTAAGGTTGAACCATGGATTAATCTCCAAGAATTGCTTAAACATTTTATAGTTCAGGAATTATAAGTATGACTCAAGCGCTTGAACAGGTAGTTGTCTATTGATGTCTTCCTCTTAGCTTGAACATGATCATTTTAGTGCTATGTGTTTTTATGTGGTATGCTTCCTCTACCTGTAGACTTTTAGTCACTTATTGCATCTACAATTTTATAAGTTTATATGTTGGGAATGAATAACTGCAACAAGCCAATTATCATTTTCTTTATTTTTTTAAGGAAGGCAGTAAGAAAGTGGGAACCCATTAAGGTATAGGAGAGCCAGAAAATTGTTTTGGATTGACAATCTTAGCCAAAGTTTGGAAGAACTGTTTTATAACAGAATTCACAGAATCTACACAGCATATCAATATCATTCATGTATGGGTCTTGTTTTGACAGCCACTTTGATAAGACTTTATAAGATTAGCTTCTCTGACATATTTAAAAGTATTTTCCTGTTATTTTTTATTTGATCCCTTGCACCCTCTTGCTATTATCCTTGAGTTGTACAGCACATATGTCAGTCCTGGCTCAGCACCATATGTTCACTTTTTCTCTGCATTCTCATTAGTTATTGAGTTTTTATAAGGTGTCCTGTTACAAGAAGTTGCATCTTTGATAAGCATTGAGGCCTATACTTATCTGTGGATATAAAACATGATTAAAATATTGCTAAGAACTAAACAGGTTTAGTAAAATGATCATTATCCATTTTCCCCAAGTTCCATGACTTCACAATCCTCAGATAGTTGACTATGTTTCCATAGTCATAATTTTCACCTGTTTTGGCAGGTTATAAGTCTTATTAGACTATGTTGGTTATGGATAGAATATGTGTGTTTCATTCTCTCTGTTTTCATGCCATGATCTTCATTGTTTTAGGCCACAGAGATATATCATAGCTGAAAGGGGCTACTGGCTGTCTTTTGCCCATACTGCTAATATTTAAGATTTCTTCCAATTGTGTATTTCTTCATGCCATCCAAGTAAATTGTCAATACACAGAGTTTTCCCATATTTCTTATATTTATAGGATTTTGATGCATTGTATATTTATTCACATATTCAAACCAAACTGAAAAAATAACTCACCTCGCATTGAACATGTACATAGGGTTTCTTACCATTGAATCTTCTCATTCTATCAATGGGAATTAAGGGTAATTAAGCCTTTCTCATATAAATTACATATGTAGAATTTATTTCTAGGTCAATATTACTTACGTGTTTACAGCTTTTATGAGATTGTAATAACAAAAATAATTTTTCATATTGCTTCCATGCATAGGGTATTTCTCCAATGTAACCACAATTATCATTTTGAAGAATTCAATTTAAGAAAGTAACTTTTTTCTCTATAGTATTAGTTATTATGTGATTCACAGTGTTACCTAACAACTTACCAATTTTACAATGTAAAATATATAAATGGTAATGTATGAATAATGTTGAAGTATAAGTAAGTTAGTAATGAAATCTCTCCTTCCATTACTAATTTGTCAAGTCACTCTACCACTTGTCAACTAACAACAATGACATGTTTTCTATCAGTTATGGGTCTAATATTTTACATAGTAACACAAAATACTTTACACATATGATATTAAAACAGAAGGGAAACTAAGAGAATAAAGGATACTAGTGGGGCAAAATGAAGAAGAGAAGGCAGTGGCATGTAGGCTAGTTTTTATGACATCTTGAAACAAGCTAGAGTCATCAAAGAAGAGGGACCATTAACTGAGAAAAATGTCTCCCTGTCATCTGGCTGTAGGTAAGCCTGTAGGGGATGTTTTATTAGTGATTGATAAAAAAGGATCCAACCTACTTTTGGTGTTGTTATCCTTTGGTTTGTAATCCTGGGTTCCACAAAAAGCAGGCTGAGAAAATGGTAGAAAACAAGCTAGTAAGCAGCATTCTTCTATTAGATTTGTATTAGTTTTGGCTCCATTTTCCTGCACAGCTTGAGTTCTTGTCTAGACTTCCTTTGATGATGACCTGTAAAAGTGAAGCACAAGATGAATGAACCCTTTTCCTCCCCAAGTTGCCATGGTCATAGTATTTTATAACAAAAATAGAAGCTCTAAGGCAATATGTAGATTTGTCTACTATATTTCAAGTATGATTTGGTTTTGGATGAACATAGGTTGAATTCTTTCTCGTTGACCTTGGCATGTAATTCAAAGGAAAAATTCTGTACTAATATTTAGTAAGATTTTGAATTTGTTTTCTGAATATTTTCCCTTCTTGTATCCCTGATAAACTCACAGCTCCTCCTGAAATCTTTGTTCACAAATACACAGAGCCTTGACAATGTGGAGAAGTTAGTAGCAGCTAAGCCATGTCACAACAATGGGAATACCAGAAAAGATCATTCTAAGCATTTTCAAGCCAATTTACATGACAGTTCCTTCAAGAAAATATTTCAAAATATTTCAAGATAACCCAGATATTTGTTACCTGAAAATTTACCTGTCAATTAACATTATTCATTAGATTATCTTTTAAAGTATCCCCAAGAGAACAGAATAACTAAACCAAATCTTCAGATAGATATAACACTTTTCTATACTTAGAACATCATAGTTATCTCATAGAATTGGCCTTTTCTGGTTGCTATGACATAACCATGTCCTGATTCTCAAATACAAATCTTGGTATTTATTGAACTTGTTTGAAAGTACAGTGTTATAAGCTTTGTGACTTGTTTAAATGTACAGTTATGTTATAAGCTTTGTGTTATATATTTTTTTCCAGGAATGTCTAGTAAAACACAAGAACAATCTTTTAGTTAGATTATGTTTTAAATCAACAAAGACAAATAGACAATAGAATCATAAAACAGACTGAATTGTAATAAAAAGACTGATTTTTTTTTATGAGATAGTTACTTGAGGATACATTAATAAGCTTTAAACTTTTAGTTTCTTGCCAGGCAAGAAATAATTCATTAAAAGTATTCATGATTTTGATGAAATATTTTGTAAGACATTATAGAGAGACATGTTGAAACCTGATATACAATCTTCTCATGTTTATGAAAACTAAACATAATAAGTTCAACTCCCAAGACAACTTCATTATATAGATAAAGAAAAATCAAAAGAAGTAAATGTATCTTTATTCAAAAATCAAATTATGTTCAGGAGTAACATTTGTATTAAAATAAACTGTATGAATATCATCATATGCAACTCTGCTTCATTTTATTAGCATTTAATGGTTACATAATATATAATTTATAGCTTTTTTTCTGCTAAAATGTAAGCTGACGTTTCATATTTTTTTCTTCACTATTGTATCCAAAACACTTATGAAAATTTCTGGTTCATAGTTATCCTTCAACATATCTTCCAATCTTCCATGAATGAAAGAAGAAATAATAAAAGCAGTTATTAAAAATTAAGTTGAAAAATTTTAAATTCTATTTTAAAACTGCATATTAAAATTTGATTTTTATTAAAAATTAAAACATACAAAGAGACAATCCATAACTTAATTAGAGTACTTATAAAACATATCAAAATCTAATTCATTTGCAATAGATATAAAAATTGATGATACAACTGAAAGAAAATTCAATATAAATGCAGACAGATCTTTGTGATTTCTAGGCCAGACTGATCTAGAGAGTAAGTTCTATGACAGCCAAGGCTATACTGAGAAACCCTGTCTTGAAAACCTAGTAATAAATTACTATGTAGCAGAAATGACCAATATTCTCTAACAATAAAACAGTATAGATATTTACATGACATTCAATTTAATATCAGACATAAATGTATTATTTTAGTTTATGCTGAAAATTAATGATGATAAATAATATACAAAACAATAAAGTTAATATCAATGTCTGTAAAATTAACTCATTATAAGGGTTTATAGTTACAAAGAAATAAACAAAAGATATTTGAAAAATCTCAAACATTTAGAAATTAGATAACATGATTCTGAATAGGCATTATTTATTAATATTTGGGTTGCTGAGACAACCACACTATGACAAAATGCAACTTAGGCAGTAAAAAGCTTATTTTATCTTACATTCCAGGTAGTAGTCCATCACTCAGGAAATTCAAGGTACGAACTAAAGCAGGAATGGAATCTGGAGGAAGAAGCTGAAATTGAGCCAACCAATGAATCCTGCTTAATGACTTGTTCCCCATGTCTGGCTCAGCTACCATTTTTGTATAACCAAGTCCATCTATCTCCTCAGGGATGGTACCACAGTGGCTGGACCCATGTAGGACATACTCCACAGACTTGTGTATGGGTCAGTATAATATAAGCATCTTCTCAAATGAAGTTTCTCTCTTTACAGATGACTCTGTCTTTTGTCAAGTTGAAAAAATTTCTAACAAGGATACCATGTATCCATGAAATTATCATAATACATTTAAGAAATAATAATTTCTTACATTAATAACACAATGAATTATTAAAATTTATAAAAAATATATTTCCCAAAGAAAATCTAAATTAAAACATGATAATTATAAAATATTGTGGAGTGGAGCTAAACTAGAACATTGATGAAGAGTTATATTAGAAACATATGACCAATGGCCTTGTATTAAGATGGAGCTAGAAAATCAATGTAAATATATCACAAAGTTATATAGATTAAAATAAATAAGTGACAAAATAACATAAATAAAATAGAATATAGACTAATTATAAATGTAGCTATTATGTACTTATGTACTTGTTATCTTGGAGGCTAACTGTGAATAAAATCAACCTTTCTAGCTCTTTCTGAACTCTGGCTGGCTGGTTCAACTCAGGTGTATTGACCTAAATTCTTCACCAAGTTAACTGATTCTGTCTGACTTCTCTTGGCTTCTGACTGAACTGTTCTCCTTGGTCTCAAACTACCTCAGGTAATATGTTCTTATATTCTGGATACTTTTTTTATTCTCTGGATTCAAATATCTCTGCAGGAATTCATAAATGAACTCATTTCCACTATACTATAATGAATCCCAATTGACTGTAGAAACTAAACAGAAGCAAACAGAACCGAACTCTACTGCTTTGCCTAAACTCAATTAAACTTGTCCTCCATCAACTAGATATCATTATATGGAATTAAAGTTGTATACTAAAAACATGTCTCCATTCCAGCTAAATCATATATATTTTGAAGGTATTCAGATGTGATCCCTTGCCAGAAATGTCATGCTGCTGGATGAAAATTCTTCTAAAACAAATAAGAGAGTATATTAATGAAATTTAAACAATATCAGTAGAACTCAACAAATAGAAACCCTGACATCTTATAGACATTCATACATATGTAACACACACACACACACACACACACACACACACACACACACACACACATCATAACATTTACCCTTTCACAGTCAAGTCCCCTGATAGGAGATTCAATTTCATGTGATTCTCTCTATACGCATGTGCTTATGACAAACATTAGCTGGATTTGGTAGTGTGTGTGTGTGTGTGTGTGTGTGTGTGTGTGTGTGTATGTGTGTACATACGTCGCAAGTGCATGTACTTGTGAATGTGCATGCACATGTGCATATATATGTGTGTGTGTGTGGTGTTTAAAACAATAATAATTGAAGCAGTAGCCATGAGTATGAAAGTGAATGAGAGAACATGGGAGTAATTGTAGGAGGGATATAGAGATGAGAGAGATAAGGAAATGACTTAAATATAATATTCATGAAACTACCAAAGAATGATTAAATTAAAAATTAAATTAGTGCGCAAATTTCTGAATGGTATTAAAATATTTTTAGTGGAGGCTCGCACCTTTAATCCCAGAATTTGGGAGGCAGGGTCAGGCAGATTTCTGAGTTCCAGGTCAGTCTGGTGTATAGAGTGAGTTCCAAGACAGCCAGTGCTACCCTGAAACCCTGTCTTGACAAAAGAAAAAAAGTAAAAAAAAGAAAAAAAAAAGAAAAAAATTCTTAGAAGTTTTTTGTTTGTTGTAAATATTTGGATAAATTTACAAAAAAGATAATTGACATTTCTTTTAAGAGTTTTATAATTCATTTCTATTTGGTATAACAATTGCATGTCTCTATCAGATTAATTACTCATACACTTATGCATTGTGAAGTATAGAATCCAAGATATTTTGAGTTTTATTAGCTTTACCACTGTGACTAGCACTATATGACTGCTAATGCAAGCATGGTGGAACATATCTCTTTAATACCCCAGCATTCAGGAGACAGAAACACGCAAATTTTTGTGAGATCAAGGCCAACTTTTTATATGAAATGAGTTCCAGGACAGGCAAAATCATGCAGAGAGACTCTGTCTTATAAAAGGAAATCAAAATATAACAACAAAAATACAAAGAGGCTGGAGAGATGGCTCAGTGGTTAAGAGCACTGGCTGTTCTTCCAGAGGTCCTGAGTTCAATTCCCAGCAACCACATGATGTCTCACAACCATTTGTAATGGGACCCAATGCCTTTTTCTGATGTGTCTGAGGAGAGCAACAGTGTACTCATAAAATAAATAAATAAATCTTTTAAAAAATACAAAGAAACAAAAATTGACTTCTATATGTTTTATAACCTTATCTCTATTCATATGACTGCAAAACATAACACTAAAACTTGTTCCTGTAATGTAGCTATGACATTCTTATTATACCTTCTGTAACATTTAGAAATCAAAACTTTGCTGTATAGCTTTATGAACTCAGTGGTTTTGAATTCTAAATATGAGAGAAATGATATTATACATGTATTATTATCCTGCTTATTTAAATTGGTACTATAATCTCTATGTCCATTTATATTACCTCAAAAACTTTATAAACTGTGAAACTAAAATAGTATTGTACTGTGTAATAACATACAGTTTATTTGTTCATAAATTGAAAAATAAACATTTTATTTTTTCAAAAATTGATAGGCACACAGATGCACTCAAACTATTTGTTGTTTTCAATAGGGTACTTGTGTTCTAATATATTGATTTATTTTTGTTGAATTTATAAATTGTAGAAGAATTACTAAATCATATAGTATTTCCATTTCTGTATTTTTCAAATGAACTAATATTTTTAATACTGGATCCACTGATTTTCATTTTACTTATAATATTTAAACTCCAAATTTTTACTATAATGTGTTTTTGTTGTATATTCTTATATGTTTTAATAAAAAATAAAATAATTTCATTTTTTTCTTGCTTTTGTACCCTCAAATTTCTCTCATGTCTCCTGCCTTCAACTTTTCCCATTCACACCTCACTCCTTTTAAAATTAATTGCCATTTTTGTTTTCATACACACATACATATATACATATATATGTACACACAAATATATATATATGTATGTATATATAATCAATAAAGCCTGCTAAGTCTGTTTATTGTTCACTATTTGAATATGGTTTTAGGTTGACTATTTGATATTGTAATTTCAGCCTTCATTAGTTGTATATAGCTCTTTGTATATAGGTAGAATGTATTGGGGTTCCCAGTTCTATATTTGCACAATTGTTGGTGTTGTGTTTTAAAGTCATTCTTATTGTAGTTGGGTGATATCTCATTATAGCTTCAATTTACAAGTTTCTTTTGATTAATAATGCTAAACATTATATTTTGTAGCTCTTCAGATTTTTATGCACTTTTAAATAGTCGATTCCTTAGTTGATTCTGTATTTTAATTGAACTATTGTAATGTTGTTTTACAAATTCTTTATATTTTTAAATATTTTTGTTCAAAATATGTTTGAATAATATTGAAAATTATTGGACATTTGTTAAATTCTGTTTGTAAATACTTTATTTTTCTCATTTTGTAGATTGTCTTTATATATTCCCTAGGTTTTTAGGCTATGCAAAATATTTCAGTTTGGTGTAGTTCTATTTGACTTGATTTATTTTTGTTGATTGAGCTTTTCAATTGTTCAAATCATGCTTTCACAGACACGTGCAAGATATCATTTTGAATGTGATTTTATAGCATATCTTATATTAGGGTTTTAAATTTTAGGTTTTGAACCATTCTGTGTTGATCCGGTATGTGGTAATAGATATCATGTTAGTCATATTATTTTATATTTGGAAATACAGATTTTCCAGCATTACATGTAATATGAATTGTTCTTAAATTATGTATAGTTTGGTGGCTTTTCTTAAAATCATTTCATTGTAAGTATATAGGTTTATATATGTTATCTCTTTATTACATTCATTTAAATACCAATTTGAACACCATTTCCATTATTTATTCATCAATATACCCTTATAGCATTTATTTTTGAAACTGTGTAGTATTTGTTTTTAGCTACAGATCTATTGTTAGATACCAAAATCTACTTTTGCTTCTCATTGTGGAACTAAGTTAAAAAAAAAAAAAACATTGATTTCATAATGTCACAAAAATGTGTACCTCAGGATAATTCAGAACTGTGAACAAATGTGAAACTGGGCATTCATGTTCAACTTATATATATTATATATATATAATCTTTTTGACACTATAATGTTTTGAATAACTAATTTTTAATACCAGCTGCTAAATTGATATGAGGAAAATATGTGTACCACTCTAAATGTGTACTATTAATGATATTGTTCATATTTAATTTTTCAATGTGTGTTGCCAGCTAATATAATCTATATTCATATATATGTGGAATTATATACATATAAACATATAAACACAAAGAATATATAAATGAAATATGTAAAAGGCTTTATAGTTTGCTTCCATAATAGTTGGGTCACCATTTCACTATTGGGAGTATCTTTTAGGTCAATTGCTCTTGTAGCTTTCATAGTTGGATAATATTGTTAAAGACTTTTCTCTCTTGGCAGCTTCTAGCCCTTTGAAAGGTGTGCACTAGGAATAAAGGCCTCAAAATCCTATGGAGACCTATTGCTATTACTCTGCTAGGTAGATATAATAATGAACTTCCTCTCAAAATTGTCTTCATACTTACTGATTAATTAATCTTTCAAACAACATTAGATAAGCCTCTTTTTACAGTTATTGGTGATTAATACAAACAACAACTAGGCAAGATACAGAAAAATAAGCTGGGCGGTGGTGGTGCACGCCTTTAATCCCAGCACTTGGGAGGCAGAGGCAGGCTGATTTCTGAGTTCGAGGCCAGCCTGGTCGACAGAGTGAGATCCAGGACAGCCAGGACTACACAGAGAAACCCTGTCTCGAAAAACCAAAAAAAAAAAAAAAAATACAGAAAAATAAGAGATTATTGAGTTCTTAGATCTAAAAAGGGACAAATAACACACTTCTCCAATAATGGCTCAATAACCTCTCAGAAGAGAAGGTATAATGACTGAATGATTGTAAGATTCAGCGGTAGTAAATATCTCCAACCCAACAGTATTTATTGGACATGATGATGTAGTTTCACATATGAACTAATAAGAACTGGCAATGCATACATAAATCCTACACGTGACCAAGCCAGCCAAAAATCTCAGCATGGACAAGGAGAAAGCATGAATTTGAACAACCACTCAGAGAGCCATTTTCATCAAAAGGGAGAAACAGATTTCTGCAGAGACATGGGCTCTGCCAGCTTATCCATATGCCAGTAGATTATGATATATACATGCACACACAGCCAGCTCTAAGAGGACTTTGAATATTACTACAAACAAAGAAGACCAACAGGGTAGAAAAAGTGGTGGAAAGATTGGACATAAAATTAGGAGTGAAACATGGTGGATAGGATAATAGGGAAAGTGGAGGTTAGATTTTTTTAAAAAATAATTATATGCATGTAGAGATACTACATAAAATATATAAAATTAGAAAAATTAATATGGTGAAATATAATCATAAGTGAATAATATGTATACTTGTTTGAATATTTTGTGTGATTTGCAAAATATCACTGATATAATTAAGTATAGGACTCAGAATGCTTTTATGATTTTCTTATTGAATCTACATAAAACTAATAGTAATTTAAAATTTCAAGAAAACAGTATATTAAACTACAGGAAAAACAAAAAAGATAACTTTCAGAAGTAAATAGGTTTCACTTTTTGGAATATTTATGTAAGATCAACCTATATGGTGAAAAAATTTAAGTTACACAGTAGAAAACAATACAGTCAGTGAATACTCTTTGCTACTGTCATCAATAAAAAAGTGAAAGTATATCTATGGTAAAGTACTTCATAGTATGGAGTTCCTCATTCACTTTATGTATTGCTTTAGAATAAAAAATACAAGAGCAAAAGAAAAGGGAAAGTGATGCAGATGAAATAATAACCTATACTAATCATGATGTAAATATAATTTCAAATTATTCACTACAAGGACAAACATTAGAATAATATAGTAGGTTGCTTTAGTAAATCATTTCAAGTTCCTTGAAAAACTATTCACTGAAGTTGGCCATTTCAAACATAGATTTGGTTGCTAGTGTTAGCATATGTACTTATGTTTCAAGTTACTCATCTCACACACACTATTGACAAACAATGTGTGTAGTCCTGTGGCTTTCACTTATATTTTTACAATTACATCACTGGATAATTTCCACCAGTCATTACAATAGTACTTGCAAATGTCTTTGCTAGATAGTCTTTTGTTAGTTAGAAATTCTTTTTTTTTCCCTTGCTGTGGGAAAATGGCACTTACTGTGATTAAATGAGATGCAAAAGCTCATTCCTGGAAAGTCTGGTGGCTTTCATGCAGAGTAAATGTGACTGGTGGGCTTTCTACTGAACATTATTGCTCAGTCTTCTCAGAAAGGCTTACTGCTTAAACCATAAAGAGATGAGCTCTTACCCTTTTAGACAGGGAGAAAAGAGATTTAATTTTCTGTTGTCTGACAAATTAGAGGTTTAGATTATTTCTCATTCTAATAGCTATTCCAGTTTCCTCTGTGTATACTTAAGTACAGATTTTCTTATGTTTTCTTTCTGTGTCATATGATGAACAATGTTATCCAGATAATTGATTGGAGAAAATATTTGCAAGAGGAAGAAGCACCAGAGAATAAACAAGGTTTTAAATAATCACACTATCAAAGATAGAATAGGAGTTTAGATATATTTTCTACTTCTTTTTCCTTGTCAGTGTCTACATATATGCATTTATATGTATAACAATTGTGTTTAAATACAAGAAGGATATAAAAATTGATATAACTGAAAATGGGTATTAATCGATTCTTATTCTGCTTTTTTTTTCAGAATTGTTTTACTTTTATTGTATACTGCTACAGATTTAATTTTATTCAATGACATGTGAGAGCCTGGTATTTAGTCACTCATGAAAATAATATCTCAATCCCTAAAGAATAAACACACAATAGCAATAATTTATAATGCTTATTTTTACTATGTTTCAGAATATTAGGCACCATACTTTTATCAAAGGCATAAAGTAAGAACACTAAATATTTAGCTATATGAGTAGAAAAATTATGTATACCCATTGTTCAGACTGCCATAAATTCCTGCTAGGAATTCTGAATGACTGTTTCAATATACATTCTGAACCAAGTTTAACAGAAATGTAGTAACTTCTACCAATGATCTAAGTTTGGTCAAGATTTAAATCTCCATTATACAGATAATAAAAAGTAAAAGTAACTCATTATTTGAGTGTATCAAACAAGATAAATCACTATACTAAATTATCTGTTGTCCATGGAAGAAATACATTTTATGCACACAAGAAGCATTTAAAACTTTATACTGTTCAAATAAAGAACAAGACATGTCAGTTAGACAAAATTCCAAACTTAAATGGCACTTATTTCCAAAGTAATGCATGTTACAACCATTAGGATTCCAGAGTTCGTTAAACAGTGAATACAGTAGCATGAAAATTTTCTTTGATTTGCTCTCAGAATTGTTCTTGTAGTAGAACTATATCCAGATGGTTGACTTTCATGGCCCAGTTAAAATGTTGACATTATTACAATAGTTTAAATTTCAGCAGCACATAAATCTACATCACAGATTGATTGAAGTTTTCTTCTTGGAGAGAATTTTTATCTTGTCATCATCAAATACAATTCAATAACAATTACACATGATTTTCTACAACCTGTCCTTCACTTCTATCATTTCTAAGACAGCTTCATTAAAAGAAATAGCTGTAGTTGGGACCACTCTATTTTTGCTTACAAAATTTTTTTTATTATGACTATGAAAGAAACTCTCCAACCACCGTATTATGAAGAAAAGCATAAATCTGGTTTAATGGAGAGCATTTTTTATTGACAATCACCAGCAATGACTAAAATATAAAAGATTTCACTCAATTTGAATAGTTAAACGTTAGGAGTATTTTTTAAAGGAATCTATAAGCTTCCAAATGTGAACGAATCTCTTACTCCTAGACTGAATTTATTTCCTCAGAAGAGAAAAGTTAAATCATACACACCTAATGCTTTTAGTTTACTTTTTTTAAAAAAGGTTAATTTTTCTGTTTGTATTTTTAATTGAAATCATCACCTGCATAGTTTGTTTGTCTGCATAAAACTTTTAAATTCCTCTTCACAATTACCTAAACTAATAAAGTAATGACAGACTTTTTTTCCAATTTTCCTTCCTTTTTCTCTATCCAATGCTTCCTATGTGCCTCCTTCTTCCTCTCAATTTCATGACATTGCTCATTTAATTGTAATCATTTTATATATGTGCATAAATATATAAATAAACTGCTAGTACCATATGTTATTTCTAGTATGTATATGATGTAAGGGCTGATCAACTTCCAATGGGCTTTTTTCCACCTAATGAATATCAAATCTTCCAATTTCAGCAGCCCTTATTTACCTGTATTTTTTTATTAGAGGCAGAGCCCAATAAGGTTTCTATATTCCACTAGTAGTTCATTCAGATCCTGTTTATGCAGTCATATTGTTTTAAGTATCCTAGGTATGCCTTACTTTTCATCCTAATATTCATCTGAAATATAGTATGACACAAAAATTAATATTTAGAGGCCAGAATGATGGATTTGTTGTTAGCAGTATGTGCTGTGCATGCTTTAGGACCTGAGGACAAATTTCTACCACCCATACAACAAGTTGGGCATAGCTGATTGTGCCTGTAACCTCAGTATTAGGTGTTAGATAGAGCCAGGAGGATCCTGAAGACTTGCTGGCAAGTCAGCCTATGTAAGATTGTAGTTTCAGCTGAAAACATAAAGTAGAATTACCTTTAGTATTATTTCTATTATTATGTGCTTATATAACATACAATATATGTAAATATATTTCCACACATATATAATAAAACTTCATTGTGATGATACACTGAAATTATATTATTTATGGTGAAAATGTTCCCCTGACTAGCGACACATTATCTAACAAAAACTCTAGGGTCTGGCAAGGCAAAAAATCCCTTACAGTTACTGGTCAAAGGAATATGGCAGACTCTGAAATTAATATAATTTATTTCCTTATTTATCTACTAGAAGTTTAAGTGAAGACATTCTTGCTAAAGACATCATACATTTTGGCCACATGTGTTGGAGGAATTAAGTTTAGACTAATAAGGAAGTTTTCTCCCTGAATACAAACCCTCATGATATCAGAATATGCTATTCAAGCTGCCAAGGGATCAAAAGCAATTAGCAGTCTGACCCAGCAGGACAGTTAAGAAGTGGAAAAAATGACCAGTGTATAATGGTAATCCCAATGGTTCTATTATTACATTTCTATCTTGGGGGTAACCAAAAGCTGTGTAATTAGACTTAAAGTCCACTCATTAGAAGAAAACTACTGCTAGTACAGTTAACCTACCCACCTACACATGGAAGGTAAAATGAGCTCTTGTAGAGAACCACCTACTGCCACTTTCTTAAGCCAGTATAATTCCTGACTATATTGTGAGTGCTTATCCATATAGCACACACACACACACACACACACACACACACACACACACACACACAC
>JANHMN010000005.1:22371287-22427079 GCA_030674055.1 Rhabdomys pumilio
CACACACACACACACACACACACACACACACACACACACACACACACGTAGTGCTCAGTCTTCATCAAAGAAAATTCTATTTGCAATGGACAGAGACTTTTACATAAAATCCACCATTGTCAAAACACACAATTGATCCTGGGACGAGCAGAGTCAACACAATCCCTACACCTAAGACACAGGAAACATCCCAGAAGATGTGGGAAAAAATTAAGAACCAGAAAACTAAGACACTTGCTGTGAGATGTCATTCAAATAAATGACAGGGAAGCTGCATATATGATATCTCAGGAATATTGTTGCCCAAAATAAATTTGCATGAAGACAAGACAATTTAAAATGCAAAAGTGAATAGGTGATATAGTACAAAGTCTTACTTCTGGTTGAATTGGTGGCAAAATTTTATGCCGGCTAAGAGAGAAAGTAAATCTGTTTCCTGTTCCCTTGATACATTATGCAAAAAAATAATTGCCAGCCCTAAACACATACATAAAAATACATAAGAGAAACAATAAATGAGCTCATCAAGCTCTAGTTTTTGCTATCCTGGGTTTTTTGTTATTTCAAATGAAATTGGCAATTATTCTTTCTAACTCTATGAATAATTGAGTTGGAATTTCTATGGGGAATGCATTAAATCTGTAGGTTGTTTCATCAAGCTGGCCATTTTTACTGTATTAATCCTGCCAATCCGTGAGCATGGGAGATCTTTCCATCTTCTGAGATCGTCTTTGAATTCTTTCTTCATAGACTTGAAGTTCTTTTCATAAAGATATTTCACTTGCTTGGTTAGAATCACACCAAGGTATTTTATTTGTCACTATTGTGAAGTATGTCATTTCCCTAATTTCTTTCTCGCTTGTTTATTCTTTGAGTAGAGGAGGCTACTGATTTGTTTGAGTTAATTTTATATTGAACCACTTTGCTGAAGTTGTTTATCAGGTTTTGGAGTTCTCTGGTAAAATTTTTGGGGTCACCTACGTATACTTTCTTATCATCTGCAAATAGTGATATTTTGATTTCTTCCTTTGTATCCCTTTGACTTCATTTTGTTGTCTAATTGCTCTGACTAGGATTTCCAGTACTATATTGAATAGGTAGGGAGAAAGTGGGCAGCCTTGTCTAGTCCCTGATTTTAATGAAAGTGGTTCGAGTTTCTCTCCATTTAGTTTGATGTTGGCTACTGGTTTGCTGTATACTGTTTTTACTATGTTTAGTTATGGGCCTTGTGTTGTTGATCTTTCCAAGACTTCTAGTATGAAGGGATGTTGAATTTTTTTCAAATGATTTTTCAGAACCTAATGAAATTATCATGTGTTTTTTTCTTTGAGTTTGTTTATGTAGTTAATTATGTTGATGGATTTCCATATATTGAACTATCCCTGCATTACTGGAATAAAGCCTATTTGATCATGATGGATGATTGCTTTGATTTGTTCTTGGATTCACGTTTGCCAGAATTTTATTGAGTATCTTTGCACTGATATTCATAAGGGTGATTGGTCTGAAGATCTCTTTTTTGGTAGGTCTTTGTGTGGTTTAGGTATAAGCACAATTGTGGCTTCATAGAAGAAATTGAGTAGTGTTCCTTCTGTTTCTATTTTGTGGAACAATTTGAAGAGTACTGATATTAGGTCTTCTTTGAAAGTCTCATAAAATTCTGGACTAAACTCAACTGGTCTTGGACTGTTTTTGGTTGGGAGACATTTAATGACTGCTTCTATTTCATTAGGGCTTATGGGAAAATTTAGATGGTTTATCTGATCCTGTTTTAATTTTGGCACCTGGTATCTGTCTAGAAAAGTGTCCTTTTCATCCAGATTTTCCAATTTGGTTGACTACAGTCTTTTATTGTATGATCTGAAGATATTTTCAATTTCTTTGGTTTTTGTTGTTATGTCTCCATTTTCAGTTCTGATTTTATTAATTTGAATACTGTCTCTGTGTTCTCTGGTAATCCTGGCTAAGGGTTTATCTATCTTATTGGTTTTCTCAAAGAACAAGTTCCTGGTCTTGTTGATTCTTTGTATAGTTCTTTTTGTTTCTACTCGGTTGATGTTAGCCTTGAGTTTGATTATTTCCTGCTGTCTACTCCTCTTGGGTGCATTTGTTTCTTTTTGTTCTAGAGATTTCAGGTATGCTGTTAAGCTGCTAGTATATGATTTTTCCAGTTTCTTTTTATGGCTTTTCCTCTTAGCGCTGTTTTTATTGTTCTCCATAAGTTTGGAATGATGTGTCTTCATTCTCATTAAATTTTAAAAAGTTTTTAATTTCTTTTTTTATTTCTCCCTTGACCAAGTCATCATTGAGTAGAGCATTGTTCAGTTTCCATGTATATGTGGGGTTTCTATTGTTTTTGCTATTATTGAAGACCAACCTTAGTCTGTGGTGATTTGATAGTATGCATGGAATTATTTCATTTTTCTTGTATCTGTTGAGGCCTGTCTTGTGACCAATTGTATTGTCATTTTTGGAGAAGGTGCCATGAGCTGCTGAGAAAAAGGTATATTCTTTTGTTTTAGGATGAAATGTTCTATAAATATCTGTTGAATCCAGTTGGTTTATGACTTCTTTAATTTCACTGTGCCTCTGTTTAGTTTCTGTTTCCATGATCTTTCCATTGATGAGAGTGGGGTGTTGAAGTCTCCCACTACTATTGTGTGAGGTGCAATGTGTGCTTTGAGCTTTAGTAAAGTTTCTTTTATGAATGTAGGTGCTCTTGCATTTGGATCATAGATGTTCAGAATTAAGAATAATCATCTTGGTGTTTTTATTTTTTTTTTTTTGATGTGTATAAAGCATCCATCCTTATCTCTTTTGGTAACTTTAGGTTGAAAGTTGATTTTATTCGATATTAGGATGGTTTTTCCAGCTTGTTTCCACAAAATAGAAACGGAAGGAACACGAGCCAATTCATTTTTTGAAGCCACAATTATGCTCATACCTAAACCACACAAAGATCAAATAATGAAAGAGAACTCCAGACCATTTTCCCTTGTGAATATTGATACAAAAATACTCAATAAAATTCTCGCAAACCAAATCCAATAACACATCAAAAAAAGAAATCATCTGCCAGTATCAAGTAGGCATTATTTCAGGAATGCAAGGATGGTTCAATATATGGAAATCCATCAATGTAATCTACTATATAAACAAACTCAAAGACAAAAACACATGATCATCTCACTAGATCTGAGAAAGCATTTCACAAAATTCAACACCTCTTTATGGTAAAAGTCTTGGAAAGAACAGAAATTTAAGGCCCATACATAAACATAGTAAAAACAATATACAACAAACCAGTAGCCAAAATCAAACTAATGGAGAGAAACTTGAAGCAATCACACTAAAATCAGGAACTAGACAAGGATGCCACCTCTCTCCCTATCTATTCAGTATAGTGCTCACTCAAAATCCTAGCCAGAACAATTAGAAAGCAAAAGGAGATCAAAGGGAAACAAATTAAAAAGCAAGAAGTCAAAATATCACTATTTGCAGATGACATGATAGTACACTTAAGTGACCCCAACACTTCCACCAGAGAACTCCTAATCCTGTTAAACAACTTTAGCAAAGTTGCTGGATATAAAATTATCTCAAACAAATCATTAGCCCCTTCCTCTACTTAAAGGATAAGCAGTCTAAGAATGAAATTAGAGAAATGACACCCTTCACAATAGTCACAAATAATATAAAATACCTTGGTGTGAATCTCAACAATAAAGCAACAGATCTATATGACAATCACTTCAAGTTCCTGAACAAAGAAATTGAAGATCTCAGAAGATGGAAAGATCTCTCATGTTCATGGATTGGCAGGATTAATATAATAAAAATGGTCATCTTTCCAAGAGCAATCTAAAGGTTCAACACAATCCCCATCAAAATTCCAAATCAATTCTTCATAGAGATAGAAAGAGCAATTTGCAAATTCATTTGGAATAATGATAAACCCAGGATAGCAAGAACTATTCTCAACAATAAAAACTTCTGGGGGAATCACCATCCCTGACCTCAAACTGTACTACAGAGCAGTAGTGATAAAAACTGCATGGTATTTGTACAGAGACAGGCAGGAAGACCAATGAAATAGAATTGAAGATCCAGAAATGAACCCACACACCTATGGTCACTTGATCTTTGACAAAGGAACTAAAACCATCCAGTTGAAAAAAGACAGCATTTTCAACAGGTGGTACTAGTTCATCTGGGGGTCAGCATGTAGAAAAATGCAAATCTGCAAATCGATCCATTTTTATCTCCTTGTACAAAGCTCAAGTCCAAGTGGATAAAGGACCTTCACATAAAACCAGATACACTGAACCTAATAGAAGAGAAGGGGGTGGGGGAGAAGAGCCTCTAACACATGGGCACACAGGAAAAATTCCTGAACAGGATACCAATGGCTTATGCTCTAAAATCAAGAATTGACAAATGAGATCTTATAAAATTGCAAAGCTTCTGTAAGGCAAGGGACAATGTCAATAGGACAAACTGGCCACCAATAGACTGGGAAACACCTTTATCAATACTACATCTGATTGAGAGCTAATATCCAAAATTACAAAGAACTCAAGAAAGCAGACTACATACAATCAAATAACCCTATTAAATAATGGGTACAGAGCTCAACAAAGAATTTTCAAGTGAGGATATTGAATGGCCATGAAGCACCTAAAAAAATGTTCAACATCTTTAGTCACCAGGTAAATGCAAATCAAAACGACCCTAAGATTCTACCTCACCCCAGTCAGAATGGCTAAGATTAAAAACTCAGATAACAGTAGATGCTGGTGAGGATGTGGAGAAAAAGGAGCACTCCTCCATTGTTGGTGGAATTGTGAGCTTGTACAACCACTCTGGAAATCAGAATATTGGGCATAGTATTACCTGTGGATCCAGCGATAACACTACTGGGCATATACCCAAAATATGCTCCAACATACAATAAGAACACATGCTCCACTATCTTCATAGCAACTTTATTTATAGTAACCAGAAGCTTGAAAGAACCCAGATGTCTTTCAACAGAGAAATAGATACAGAAAATGTGGTACATTTACACAGTTGAGTACTACTAAGCTATTAAAAACAATGACTTCATGAAATTCTTAGGCAAATGGATGGAACAAGAAAATATCATCCTGGGCCGGGAGGTGGTGGCGCATGCCTTTGATCCAGCACTTGGGAGGCAAAAGCAGGTGGATTTCTGAGTTTGAGGCCAGACTGGTCTACAGAGTGGGTTCCAGGACAGCCAGGATTACACAGAGAAACTCTGTCTGAAAAAAAGAAAAAAGAAAAAAAAGAAAATATCATCCTGAGTGAGGTAACACAATCACAAAAGAACACACATGGTATGCACTCACTGATAAGTGGATATTATCCCAAAATCTCACAATACCCAAGACATAACTCACAGACCACATGAAGCCCAAGAAAAAGAACAAAGTGTGGGTTCTCTGGTCCTTCATAGATTGAATAACTGAATACTCACAGAAGCAAATATGAGACAATGGGTGGGACAGAAATTGGAAGAGAGACCATCCAGAGACCACCCACCTGGAGATCTCTCCCAGATGCGATTACCATATGCTAACACTGTAGCCCGCTGATCCCAGATCCGGCATTACAAGATGGTGCTGGTTTCCTGTTGCACCACTTGCAAACAAGTCTACTGCGCATGCTTCAGCAGATTCTGGTGTGAACCCCTCCCGAGTGGGTATATGCAAATGAGGTATTGGTGCCTTAGCCAATCCCTGCATGGCAACCCCTCCCTGGGCAGGGACTATGCAAATAGGTCTATGCTAATTAGGTCCAGGTAGAACGACCAATCAGATAGGGTATGCAAATAAGGTCGTGGGGTGACCCATATTTGTTCTATCTCAGCAGGAATTGCTGGGCTCTAACTTACTACTGAGTCACAGGAAGAAAAGACACTTAGAAAAGTTGCTACAAAGTTTTTTTTTTCTTTCAATAATATGACCCTTGAAGGAACACAGACAGTATGGTTTCCCCACATTCCACAGTTTTAGTTGGCTATCTGTAGAGACAGAAACAATTTCTTCACCACTTACAAACTTGGCATAAGACACTGCTTTCTGAATGTCCTTGAGGAATTGCCCTGACTCATGAGGTGCTCAATCTCACTAGAGAGGGGGAGGTGGCTGCAGGGTTAGCAGTGACATCTCCACCTTGTTGATATCTACTTGCTTTTCATTCTGAGTTGATCCTCCGAGGGAATGGTTTGGAGAACAACTTTGGATATATAACATTTCTGCTGTCAGAAATGAGACTAACACCACGACTAGCCTATCTAATATCACCTATAATAATATGTTTGCCTATCATTCATTTAGCCCAGCACCTGTATGTGTACAGACACTGTTCTTCTTTTTATTAAACAATAATGTGAGTAGTAATGTTCTAGCTTGTAACAATAGTGATATACAATGCTATCTAACAAAATGCTGGAACGGGCACAATGATATGGCTCTATTGGTAAAGCTTCCCACATTTGTTCCCATGCCAGTTGAGGCGGAGCCAAATAATTTCCCACTTCTCACTCTACTCAGAGAAAAACGAGATTTTGGAATAACAGTAGCTATAGCTATAACCCAGCAAGTGCAAACTGCTGAGACTATTAATAGTGTGGTAGAGCAAACAGCTACAGCTCTAGCCACTCAACAGGAGCATAATGCTCATTTGGTCTCAGGACTCCTGTTGGTAAACCAAAGAGTAGATTTAATTCAGGACCAAGTAGAAGACTTATTTAGGATTGTCCAATTGTCCTGCATTTCTCCCATGAAAGGCTTATGTGTTACCCCTATGAAAGCTAACTTCTCTCAGTCTATCAAACAGAGTGACTCTTATCAGACTTCCTAAAGGGCAACTGGATGGCAAAATCAGAACAACTATCTCGAGAATTGCTCTTTCAGATTGCCACCCTAAATGGCAACCCGCTTGCCCAGGTTTGTTCCCGTGCCAGTTGAGGCACCCAACAGTTTGAGTTGCTTCAGGGTGCAGAGAGATTTTGGCATCTCAGCTATCATTGTGGGCATTATTGCAGGAGCCGAAGTAGTGGGATCAGTTACGGCCTCTGCTCTTGCCTTATCTACCTCAGTACAAACAGCTTATACTATAAACCAGCTGTCTGCCTCAGTAACTTCAGCCCTTGATGTCCAGGCCTCGGCTAACTCACAAATAATGGGAGGCCTAATGTTGGTAAACCAACGCATAGACCTGGTCCAAGAACAAATTGACATCCTGTGGCAGCTGGCCCAATTGGGCTGCGAACAAAAAATGCCAGGATTATGTATCACTTCCGTACAATATAAAAATTTTACTCGTGCAGCAAATTTGTCTAAAACTCTTTCTCAGTTTTTTATTACAGAATTGGACTTTGGAATTTGAAGAAATGCTTCGCCAGCTACGTTTTGCCATCATTGAAGTGAATTCGACTCGCCTTGATTTATCCCTAACCGAGGGGCTGTCCTCTTGGGTCTCTTCAGCTATTTCTTATTTCAAAGAATGGGTGGGAGTGGGTCTTTTTGGAGCAGTCCTATGCCTTGGTCTGGCAGGTACTCTCTTCTTATTGTGTAAATTACGAGCTCAAAGGAAAAGAGACAAAGTAGTGCTGGCTCAAGCCTTTGCCGCTCTGGAAAATGGAGAGTCTCTGGGAATCTGGATGTCTATTTTAAAAGATTGATGCCTCTTACCCTATTAGTTCTTAGATTTGGCTTTTATTGCTTTTAGCTTTGGCTTTTTCTATTGAAAACACACAGAAGAACACTGGGAACCAACCCAGGCATCTAGTCCATCCAACACTTGTTAACCCCAGAGGGCACAGGTTCCCATTGCACCTGGGAGAGTGTGGACACGGTCTGGAGTTAAGGTTGCCCCTACACTCATTAACCCTGGGAGGGCTCAAGTTCCCATTGCACCCCTGGGGAGTGTGGAGGCCCGGGCCTGCCTCGTTGATTGGAGATGAGTCCTATCAAAACCTCTTCTCTTTGATCATTGAGTGTCTGCCTGGCCCATCGTGTCCTTCTGTTGTGCCTACCTATTGGGCTTGGGCCTCAGAGAGAGCCCACAAAATTTATTAAAACAATTAGGGGGAAATGTGGTGCGCCAACGTCATCACACACTATCACACCGCCTCCATTGGAAGATGGCGCCGACATCAGCCCGGACTCACCACCCCACTTAACTAGTAAACAAGTGCTCAGAGCATGCTCAGAGTCCCTTGAACCAGCCTACATGTGACGCATCCCGAGACGTCATATTCTCCTGAGCTCTGCTAGCCAATCACAGAGGTACACGCCAACACGCTGACCTAATAGGTATTTAAGGACGTATCCCTTTGTTATCGGGGTCTTCTCTTCCATTTCGGCTGCATTAAAGCCTGCTGTAGGAGGATCCTGTTGTCTGAGTCCGTTCTTGCTGGCGAGATCGTGACGAGGACAGCCACATCTGGCATGTCATTTATGGAGGTCTGTCAACCAGCTTTTGGTTTAGTGCCCGGAGTATCACAGAACCTTGGTATTCTAAAAATACCTTGCAAGTACTGGAAAAAATGAGGCAGGCTTCAAGAAGAAGCAAGAGGGTAGTGGGCTTGATTACTGCTGATATAACAGCTTTAATTACATTAATTGCTAGCACCACTGCTTTTGCAATTGCTGTGACACAAGAATTTAAGACAGCTATTTTATTAATAATTTAGCAAAAACAAAAGTTACTAATGTGTTGAATATACAAGAGGATTTAGATAGGCATTTGGAAGAAAGGATTGATGCTCTTTATCCTATTCAAATTACTGGAAGGTGATTCAGAATTTAAGGTTAAGGAGCCATCTTGAATGTCATACGAAATACCATTGGATTCATGTGAGTTCTAAAATTTACAGTGGTAGTCATTATAATTATCAAGAAGTTTAATAACACTTGCAGGGTATGTGGCACAATTCTAACAATTCTCTGGAAGTTTTAATGACACATAGGGAGGTTATGAATTTCAAGAATGCTGCTCTGCTGAACGTTGATGCAGTAGATACTGCAGATAAAATTGCCTATGGCCTATTTTGGCCAGGCTTCAAAATTAGCATATATAGCTTGATCATGCTAACCGTATTTGTCCTGGGAATACTTTTATTTCTGCCAATCCTGTTAAGACTTTTCTTTAACAACATCAACATGTTGGCAACCAAAGTACATGGTTTGAAAAATGGATCACCAGACAGAGTTATTAATTTAACAGGCTGGCAAACTAAGGACTGGCAATATTCTGCAGAGCCTTACTAACCTAAGACATAAGTGCATTGCTTTTGATAATGCATATTACATGAAGGGTAAGAAAGGCATTCTTGTCAGAGCAACCTAAGACAGGCTCAGTCTTGTTAAAGAAATAAAAAGGGGTAGAGGTTGAAAGCCTTTGGGGGTGCTTGGCAAGAATCTGACTTGGGCCAAGGAAAAGAAAATGGGCTGCTTGGCAGGAATATGTCATTCATTAAGGACAAGTAAGTAGGCTTCAGGCAGAAATCAGACATTAGGCTAGAACAAAGAAGTAATTTCAGGTAGGAATCTAAATCTTAGGCTATAACAAAGAATAAATTTCAGGCAGGATTCTAAATTTTAAGCTAGAACAAAGAAGTAGTCTTCAGACATGAAAATAACCTTGAGTTAAGACAGGGAGATAGGCTCAGATAATTTGGTCATCCTGATAATCCCTTAGAAACAGTTACTAAGGGAGTGTTCAAGTAATTGGTTTTAATGCCTTCCTTTTTCTTTGATTATTTGTGTTTATTGTCTTGCTTGTTTTTTGACTATTTGCATCTATTGTATTGGTAGACCCTCAACCTAAAACTGACCTTAATACATGCATGTAATTAAAAAAGTGGGAGACATTTTTGTCAGCAACATTGAAATGTTAATTGAGAGTCATTGAATAGTGTACCAAAAAAAATCTTTCTTAATTTCATTGTGGTATGATATGTATTCATTATTCATTTTTTCTAGATTTTTCTAGTTTATTAAATCATATTTTTCCAACTATACCTCAGTTTTTTTAGGGATTTCATTGGTAATTCCTTGTTTTCACTATTTTATGTTCCTCTGATGAAACCGAATAACCAAAAACAATTCATAGACAGAAGTTATTTTGACTTATAATCACAGAGAGATAAATCTATCCTAGCTGGGAGGCATGAAAGCAGGCAGGACAAACATAAAGGCTAGGACAGGAAACAAAGAGTTCACATCTTGAAAAGCAATCATGAAGAAGAAAGAGTGAATCATAAATGACTAGAGATTTTAAACTGTCAAGGGCTCTCCTCCAGTGATAAGCTTCCACAATTATGGCCACGGTTCCTAAACTTCTCCCAACAACATGTAAATGGGAACCTGGTGTTCAAATACTGGATTCTACTTTAGATATATCTGATTTAATTTACCATATTTCACTCCATGGGCCTAACAGAATCATGGCTATGTCATAATGCTTAATGGGTTTATTCTAACTTCAAATGTCTCCATAGTCTCCCAAAATCTCAACACTGTTTGAAAGGTTAAAATCCCTTCTCAGATTCAAAGATATCTTAGTTATATCCCTCTGTAAAATCAGGAAGCAAATTATGTACTTCTAGCATTGTTCTATAAAGCAAATTATAATTTCAAGGAGTACAGAATATGCATTATCATTCCAAAATAGAGGAATGTAAGCATAGTTTGGAAATACTGGATGCCAACAAAATTAACATCCAGCAAGTAAAACCTGAAATCTTGTGGGTCCACTGCTGGTATCTTGGACCTTGCAGATATTTGCACCCAACCAATGGACAGAAGCTTCTGACCTCTGTGGTTGAATTGAAAGGTGGAAGAAGCTGAGGAGGGGGGCAAAACTCTAGGGGGACCTGCAATCTCAACTTGAATTTCTGAGATGGCTCAGATACTGGACCACCAACCAGGCAGCATACACCAGCTAATATGAGGCCCCCAACATATATAGAGCAGAGGAAGGACTGCCAGGTCTGGGTTCAGTAAGAGAAGATGTATCTAACCCTCAAAAGACTAGAGGTCCCAGGAAGTTTAGAGGTTTATTGGGGTGGGGCGTGGAGGGTTGGGGTGGGGCATGGAGGGTTGGGGACACCTTCATGGAGACAGGGGGCAGGGAGGAGGTATGAGAAGAATGAGAGGGTAGACTGGGAGGGGAATAAAATCTGGAGTGTAAAACTAACTAACTAACTAAATAAATAAATAAATAGAATAAATAGAATAAATAGAATAAAAGAAAAAAGGAGGGGAAAAGTGGGCTTAGATAAGTTAACTCCTCCATTTTTTGCTACCTTCAAAATGCTTAATTTTCTTAAACTGTTTCTATTTTCTGTATATACTTTTCATTGACAGATGCTTCCTGACTTTGGTATATTCAATATTTTGGGATAATTTACAAAGGTAATTTACAAGGTTACCTTTCACAAAGTGAGACAATAGCCATCTAAGGCTTTCATATTGGGAATTCCCTGCCACATATAAAATTGTTTCAATGACTATTTAAAACCAAGGAAGAAGAAGCCATGTGTCCTAAAACTTTTGTATCTTTTATGCCTCTAGTGCTAGCAACATGTGTATGGAGCTGCTATGTTATACTTACAGTCTACGATAGGTGCTTCCCCCTTTTAATTACATTAGCATCAACTTTTTAACGAGGTGGCTGTCTAGAAGCAAAAAATATCTTAGTCTCTTTTTCACAAGTTGGAAGCTTGTGAAAGATTTACAGGAGGAAGCCATATTGAGTGGTTGGGTAATCATGCAGTGAAATGCATATATATGAAAGAGAAATGATCGAATAAATAAATACAGGTCATGCTAATGATATACATAAAAGTTGCATTAATTTAAGACAACATATTACATAACCCAAAAATTATTCAGGATAAAAAATTAATAGATAAAGATTATAGATAAATTTTCAAATATGTATCATAATTATAAAAGAACAACATTAAAGAATATGAATCATAACTAAAGAATTGCATTCTCAGCTTTTGAAAAATCAAGAATGAATTACTTAATCAAGTAACAGGAAAAAATTTTCTGAAAAGAAGCTAAGTAGTTTGCTTTCACAGTGAAGGCTCTGGATTAGATCTGATTTTAGCACAGAAGTTTGACATGGTTGAACAATCCTAAAATTTCATTAAGTACACAAGTTTTGCTTAGTGATTTGAAAAAAAATCAACCACTCTTAACCTGAGATCAGCTTTTGCCACAGATAAAAAACCAGAGTTCACTTATTATAGTTTCAAGTGAATTTGAATTATAGTCTCATGTTCTGGGGGGAATTAAAATTGCTAATAAAAATAAGGAGTTAAAGCACAATACAGCTTCAAGGAGAGTTATATTAAATATCTTACTGGAAGATCTCAATACCCCTCAAAAATAAATTTATTAATATCAAAGGCAGAAAATAAGTATATTTGTAACATGTCAGCACTGCTATTAAACAACTGGAATTGATTGTAATATGTAATCTAATTCATGTTTATTCAGCAGGGTATCCACTTCTCCCAAGTGGAAAGCAGTACAGATATAGGCCTTGGTTGAAAAAAAGAAAAAGAAGAAAGCCCCGTTGAGTGGTTAGGTAATCAGGCAGTGAATCTAAGAGGATCTGGGAGGTGGGGTGAATATGGTCAAAATACATTATATGAAAATTCTTACAGAACTAAGAAGAAATAGAAACATTTTCCATCTCATAATTTGCTTGATGCTCATGCCATTTCTATAATGAAATAATTGTTTTAAAAGCCCTGCTGACATCAGTTAGTGAAAACTATTCTAGATTTTGGTCTCAATCCTTTTATACTGCTACTTAACATATTTAAAATAGTGATATACAGAGAACACAAATATGTTTCTCATAACATTGTGGATGCTAGAAAATCCAAGACCAAGAAAACAGCATTATTTTCACTTAGAAAAGATCTGAGTGGATGGTTTTCAGCTGACATTCATTATAAAGCCAAGAAAAAGCCAGGTTCAAAACTAAGTCTTTTAGTCAAGAGAGATGACAGAGGTTCTAGTTAGTCAACAAAAGGATGGACTGGGTATTAAGACTATCTTGTACCTCACTGGTACAAATAGGAATAATTATGCTCTAATTGTATTTTGAGAGAAAAGTTTTATTTTAACAGGAAGGGTAATATGTAGGAGGAGCTAAGGGGGAAGGAGCACCGAGAGGAAAAGATGGAGTAAGGAGAGGAGAAGATGAAGTAGATGAGAAGCTAGGTAATGAGAGAGAAAAAGAGAGAGAAAGAGAGAGGGTGCATGGAGGCAGAAGTTCACGTGTCTCCACCAGTCAAAGATAGTTTACATAGCTTGGTTGGGTATTGGGTTACACTTCTGATTGAGCATTACCATACTTATAAAGCCTTTGATTAACATTTAAACAATGTATAAAAGCAAAATGGAAAATGGGGCACGGGATAGGGGTTTTCTATGGAGAGGAAATGGGGAAAGGAGATGGCATCTGAAATGTAAATAAAATATCCAATAAAAAAAATAAAATTAAATTAAAAAAAAAAAAGAAAAGTACCACTTGCTTCCGATATGGTTCCTATTTGTATACTGTCAGGGAAACTTCACAGCACTATGGATGGTCAGAAGGACAAATGGTACAGTATTAGGTCCTCAAATGATATCAGAGTTGAAGAGCAAATAGAAAGGTATAAGATAATGCTCTCAAAGAATTTGGAAATACACTAATCCATTCATATGTAAAAAGATTTCATGACTTAATCACTTCCTCAAAGTCTCAATACTTGTCAGCAATGCCATGTTATTCACAGTATTTATGCCTGGTTTTATTTACCTTTAGTCAATCTTAGTTCAAAACAATTAAATTAAGATTTAATTTTAATAATGTGTACGTTTAAAAGTATTATACATTTTATCTTGTTTATATCTATTTCATTAATATATGAACCCATTATTCCCATAACTCCTCACTTAACATGCTAAATAATCATTACTCACTTAGAAGTCATATGAATTATCAGATAGAGCACTATACTTTTGGAGTACTTGTGCTCAAACAATTCTCATTTTACTTAATAGTATATATAATGGCTCCAAGGGTAGGATTTTCCAGGATATTCACATAGACCAAAATATCTGTATAGTACTTCTGATAAATGGAAAAGCAAACACCTTCATACTTAATATAGATAGCAAATATATTCTGAAATGGCAATGATAGTAAGTAGAATGAACTTTAATCAGTGGATTTTGAAATAGAAACAACTTCCCAAATGACAAAACTTGTGGCTGTACTCTGAGAAAAGTGCTCAATTATGGTGTGAAAAGTATTAAATTATTATTTTCCATGCTATCTGTGCATTAATATAGCCACCTTAACTTGATGTATATTGTTGACAGAGAAGAGAAGGCTGCTACTACTCATACACACGAGAGTACTAATGGAATCTCTTGGGTCATTTCAATTTTTAAGCATTTAAAATTATTTTTTGGCAAATTCATACATATTTATAACGTATTTTGATAATATTATCCTCTGTTCTTTACTTTAATTTCAGTTCCACTCCTGCCAAAGCCTTTGCTCTCTCAGTAAGCTGTCCTCCTACTTTCATATTTTTTATTGTGAGCAACTGCATTTAATTAGAGTTGCTTGCATGAGGTTGAGTGAAGAAGCAGTGCTTTATTTGAGCAAAGGTAACTTACCAAAGGCTACACTTCATAGAAATATGATTAGCCTTCCCCCAGAAAGCACTCACTGCCTATGACTCCTCAAGAAACATTTACATGTTTTACACAACAAGTACAAGGGCAATAATGACATTTTAGCATAAATAAAGCGGTGATTTCAAGTATGACTGATTAATTGACCTAGACATGCAGAGAAAAAATAATAAACTATAGTTTATAGCTTTTCTTTTAACACTATGTAAATTATAATTATTTTAGACAAACAAAATCTTACATTCATGACCAATTTCAATATTTTCTGACTCTTTTTTGAATCTGAGTACAGAATATTAAAATTGATTTCTCAAGCTATCTCTTATACAAAGGCCTTTCAGGCAGAGATATTTCTCATTTCAACCCCCAAATTGAAAAATATTGTTTGATAATATTCATACACATACACACACACACACACAATTAAGCATCTACAATAAGCTACAGTATTCATTTAAATATACATCATCTAATTTAATTCTGAATTATAAGAATTATGTTATTAGATTTTTGCTCATGAATCTAACTCAGGAACTCAATATTATTTTTTCAATTATCTTTGACAAAGGAATAAAATTCTTTATTTAATTTCTTACTTTAAATGTTAACTGAACACTGGTAGAAAATGCTCATCTATAAATATCCATACAATGACATTTGAACAGAATTGAGCTGTGTTATTCCTTAGCCAAGACCAATTAGATGTTAATAAAATTTGTTCTTTTAAATTTTTTAGCTTTTGTGCATATAGAAGACAATGGCCTAGATAACAGTGCAAATCATTTTTATGGAAAAGAACTAATGAACTTCTAACATTTTGAAGACTTGGATAAGAAAAAAATGAATTAATACTCTATCGATCCATTTTACAGTTCAGGCTATTACACTTTACCCTACTATAATTAATAGACAGGCAAAAGTTTTTGCATTTCTTAAACTTAAAGCCACACATCACTACATTATTTTTATCAAGTAATCTCTGAGTGTTAATTTCATATTTACAATATTTTAAAATTTCAAACATCAGTTTCATTGTTCATATACGTTGCATAGAACACAGGTGGAGTGTGAAACTATTGCTTTTACTTATGTCTGCCCATATTTAATAAGTAATACTAAATAAATAAATATTTAATGTAAACACAAATAGGGAAATTAGTATAAAATTACATTGTAAGTAGTGAAGACATGGCAATCTAGAAAGCTTTTTGTAAGAAAAAATATTCAGTTGGTTTTATAAAATGAATTTAAAATCTGGCATAGGGTGACAGTTAAATGTACTGTTCCTGAAACAAGATTATTTATACAACATTATTTAACAACAGATTGTCTTACTTTAAAGATTCTATCATATTTATTATACAACCTAATTGTTATTTGTTTGTTTTCTGATGAGCAGGTATGTCTATTATGACCAAAATAATATTTTTATCAATACTTAATATTCAAAAGGTGAGAAATACAATGAATTCTTTGAAATTATTTAAGGCAAATATTTATCCATGTTTGACATTAGTTAATTATGATAGTTCCCATAACTCATATATTTATTGATAAAAATAACTGTCTAAAATTAATGTTCTTATCCTAAAAATAAGTAGTCATCAATAGTCTATGAATTTTACAGTTGTCAATTTGCTGTTCGAATCAACTGGAATTATACTTAAATATTTTACATGCAATTATCAGTATAAAATAAATTTTAGGAAAAATTATTTGATTTATTTTAACTGAGTTTTATCTTGTGCAAGATAAATAGTAAGGACACCATACCAAGTTTCTTTTCATATGAGTGAATGTATATTGCCATAATTAAGAAATTATTTTATTTAAGGCAAATTTATATGATGTGAGTACAATGCATATATTTAATTTATATTTGTGTTATTTAACTGATACATGTAATATGGATTTACATTCATGTGGATAGTTGACCACACCTATTTAGTTCTTCTATTGCTAAGTTATTCTAAAACATTAGGGGGAAATAATCATTCTATAACACAGCCTATGTTCATTTACTTAGTAATAGATTATCATGTATAATTTTTACCTGAAATTTTACCTGAAAATAATATTATTGGGGATTGGAACACATTGAGAACTTCCCCTTTTCTTGACTCTAGTCTTCATAAAGAACTACAATAAAACTAAGTGGCTACATTTTTTTCATATTTGTGGAATCTAAACCCAAAATAGAAGAGAGAGAATACCTGTATGGTTTGTTTACAGGTCTAGTATAATAGCATAAGGGGAGAATTATAGACCACTTCAAAGCATGACTACTGTTTTCTGGCCAAAGTACTCACCACTGTATGTGAAGTGGTGAATAGAAGAAGCCATGAGAAACTTCTATTTTTCAATATCTAATTTTTTAAAACATTAAAACAGATTCTTCTATCATACAATACATTCAAATAACAGTTTTGCCTCCCTTCATTTATCCTGGCTTCCCTTAACTTCCTGACTCCCTCAGATCCAGATCTACTTCCCCTCCATCCCTCTTCCAAAAAGAACAGGCCTCAAAGAGATGACAAACAGGACAAAACAAGCTACAATAAGACAAAGAAAGCCTTTATATCAAGGCTGGACAAGGTAACCCAATCGGAGGAAAGGAGTTCTTAAAGCAGGCAAAAGAGTAAGAGATGTCTGCTCCTACGATGTGGAGTCCCACAAAAACACCTAAGAGCCTTAACATATGCATTGGACACCTGACACAGACACATGCAAGCCCTGTGCTGCTCAGTCTCTATTAGCACATAAGAGCGTCATTTATTTGATTCAGTGGGTCATGTTCTCCTGGTATCCTCTATTTTCTCTGTCTTCTGTAATCTTTCCTTCCCCTTTTGCATGGGGTAGCCTAGTCTCTGAGGGGGGGTGGTACTTGATGGAGAATTCCAGTTGAGATTCCCTGCATAATGTCTGGCTGTGGGTTTCTATATTAGCTCTCATCTACTGCCAGAAGAAGCCTTTTTGATGATAACTTGAGATGGCCCTGATCCTAGGGTTCTAGGCTTTCCATTAGCCAGTTTCTAGTCATCCAGGTAATATAGAGCAAAGGTTGAAACTAGTGGCATAAGCCTAAAGTTAAACTAAATATTAATAGGCCATTCCCATAAATTTGGCCCTACCATTGCTTCAGGGCATCTTACAGTCAGAATATATTGTAGGTGGAGGATTTTACACCTGGATTGGTGTTTAAGTTTGTGTTCTCACAGCCTGCAGAGTACCTGCTCATGCTAAGGAAACTAGAAAACCATAGGTGAAGGATCTTGGCTGACACCAGCTCAATCTTTGTATGTTCAATCATTTGTATGGAATTTGTTCTCAGCAATGGGGCCCAGCTGTCAGTTTTCAGAGAGTGACCTTCTGTCCTACCATCAGTCTGGCATGTTTAGGGATATCTTGAAGATATTGGCAACCTAACTGCAGATAAAAGACATTTTAAGAAGAGACAAAGGACCAAATTCTGATTTTTGTCAGCTTTCAGAAATCCACACAACATATTTTCTCCAGGGAAACAATTTCCATAATCTCTCCAGTGATGTCTTAATTCTATGCTGTTGTGGGACAAAGAGCATCTTAGTGTTGAAACTTTACTATTCCTTGTCCTTGAGACTGTGCTGAGTTAGAGCCTAAAATTATATATCTAAGGAACTCTAATATACATAGTAATAAAAAATTCTTGTGATACTATATTTTTTTGGTACACCCAGTTTCCAAATTCCCTCACTTGATTTCCTTGGATCACAAGAAAATATTATATTACATAAGAAGTGAAGATGGATTCTTCCATCTTCTATTAATTTAGTACTACTAGAGAGGTTTTTATCATCTTACCTTGTCTGTTTTTCACAGGACAAACATCTAATATGAACATATAGTCATCTCTTCCCAATAAAAGTTTAAGAGTACCTAATTGCACTTAAACAGAAATAAAATGTCTTAAATAAACTTCACCAGGCATGATTATTGAGAAAATTAATTTCATATACTCAGGACCATGAAAACACACTGAGAAACAGCAAAAAGTGTTCTTAATTGAATTTATAATGTGATTGGAAGACCAAAATTATAAGTGCATGAATGTATAAACAAATACTATTGAATATAGAGTATAATGAAATATCACGGGAGACATTTTGACAAACAAGGTAGAATACAAAGCTAGGGAAGCTTTTGAATACCCAGTTTATATACATCACTCTCCAAAATCATATAATGATATTTAACCAGACCTAAATATAGGTAGAACAGAAATTATTGATGATAAGCTCAACATAGTCCTAAAGAGAACTAGGGATAAAGGAATAAGGAGGCTATTAATCTTACAAAGCTGAAACAACTTTGACCAAAAGTAGCGTGCTCTGCTGTAGAAATCAGTAGGTACCTTTGACAGCAGAATGATTAGTCATTCGAATCCCAGAGAGGGCAGTGTATTGACTCACTTTAAATAATAGTCATTTGGTACAAATCCAGGAAGAGTCTTAGCATATCTTGATTGGCTCTGTGTCTTTAAACCACCATATATATATATTTTATATATGCCCATATTTCATACTTCATCTTTGTGACAATACTTCACCTGCCATTATCAAAGACATTAAAGCTATATCTTTATCAAACCAGTTTGCTGCCACAGTCACAGAGCCAATTTTCTTTAGGCACATACTCGTTATTCAGAAACTAGTTCAACTTCACGTCAGAAGCTCACTTGTGAATCCACTATTAAAATCACTATATCTGCCAAAAAGGGGGATAATAAACCATGACTTTGAGATTATGCTACATGTGCCCACAAATATCCCTCAGAAGGAGAACCACTGAAATATAAACAATAGAGCTCAGAGTTTGAGACTAACTGGAAATGTCTTCCTATGCATGTCCATTTTACTTTCAAAACTCAGCTTCGATTGCAATCTATGCTCTTCTATAGAATCTGGATCTACCATAGCCTTATGTCCTCCTGAACTATCACCGTTGGCTCTCTTGATACTTCAATGTAACTGTACTTTACACACTTTGTAACATTGAAAGAATGTCTGTTCTCTAGTCACTGATGTAAATACTACTTTACACCAAATGTGTATAATGATTCTTCACTCTCCATTATTTTCTCCAATGACCCCTTAATGTATGTTATTCATTAAATATTTTGATCACTATCACTATTTTTGGGCTGATAAAACATACCTATATCTAAAAGGACTCACACAAACTATGTCTTATTTATCAATATAAGAAGAAATTCTAGTGGAGCATACTGGAGCATATGTCCTTGTGATATATGTTGGAGCATCTCCTGGGTATATGCCCAGGAGTAGTATAGCTGGATCCTCAGGTAATGCTATGTCCAGTTTTCTGAGGAACCACCAGACTGATTTCCAGAGTGGTTGTAGCAGCCTGCAATCCCACCAACAATGGAGGAGTGTTCCTCTTTCTCCGCATCCTCACCAGCATCTACTATCACCTGAATTTTTGATCTTAGTCATTCTGACTGGTGTGAGATGGTATCTCAGGGTTGTTTTGGATTGTATTTCCCTGATGACTAAGGATGTTGAGCATTTCTTAAGGTGCTTCTCAGCCATTGTGCCTGTATAACACATTTAGGAATACAAGGCTTAGACCTAGTTCTTCTTTAACTTTTTTAACTGATTTGAGATGGTTAGCCTATGAGTTAAGGGACTATAGCAAATTCAGGGCTTTGAGTTTATTGTTAAGGTGTTTTCTGTATTTTATTTAGAAATAACTGAGAGGAGTTAACAGAAAACAGTCCAAATTGCCTTACATGAATCGTTGGTTTTCAAAATGTCAGAAGTCCACAGAATTGATTTTACAAACATTTCTGTATTAATGTTCAGTTTGATTAGAGACCTGTCTGCTCCTGACAGCTTCCTGTCTTGGATTCTAAGAAGAAATTGAGCATCTTTGGAGTTACTCCAGTTGTGGTGAGATGGCCACTGGGCAAGAATTGCCTCTTCCCATCTACAGACAAATTACTGTCCAGAGAAGGACGCACTTGCAGAATAGTCGATTGATTATATCTGGCTAGACAGAGGAATCAGCCCTTAATAATTCTACATTACTATGGTCTGTCAGAAGTTCCTGGGCCAGAAGGCTGAAGTCCAGATGCTCCAATGTTTTGAAGTATAGAGACTGTCCAGGTGTTCAGCAGTCTCTATAAATTGGCTAAGTTTTAGAAGCTATGCTTTGTGCTTCCCATAATTTCAGTTAACTCAGTCATTCTTATTTCTGATAGGGTTGAAAACTTATAGTCTCATAGCCAATCCTGGGTATTTACTTTGAGAGAAAAGATTTGAGTGGAGGGTTTTCAGCTGACATTCATTCTAAAGCCAAGAAAAAATCCAGGTTCAGAACTAAGTGTTTTAGTTAGGAGAGATGACAGAGATTCTGTTTAGTCAACAAAATGATGGACTGGTTATTAGGATTAACTTGTACCTCAATGGTACAAATAGGCATAATTATGCTCTAATTGTATTTTAAGAGAAAAGTTTTATTTTAACAGGAAGGGTGATATGTAGGAGGAGCTAAGGTGGGAGGAGTACGGAGAGGAAGAAAGGAGTAAGGAGAGGAGGAGAAGAAGGAGAGGAGAAGCTAGGTGATGAGAGAGAAAGAGAGAGAAAGAGGGGGGGGGACATGGAGGCAGATGTTCTCGTGTCTCCACCAGTCAAAGATAGTTGATATATCTAGACTGAGTATTGGGTTACACTTCTGACTGAGCATCACCAAACTTATAAAGCCTTTGATTAGCATTTTAAAAAACTGTATAAAAGCAAAAAGGAAAAGGGGGCATGGGATAGGGGTTTTCTAGGGAGGGGAAATGGGGAAAGGGGATGACATCTGAAATGTAAATAAAATATCCAATAAAAAATAAAGAAAAAAGGAGAACAAATTCTAAATGAATACCCAAATCTGCCATAGCTAAAGCATCCATAATGATCTTTACATCATTCAAGATGTGCATATCAGTGGAGGTATTACTTGATATTATTGTTGTAATAAAATACCAAGACCAAGGAAATTTATAAAATTAATTGTTTATTGGGAGCTTATACTAAGTGTTAGAAGTCTGTCACCATTGTGTCAGGGAACATGGAAGCAGTCAGATGTGTATAGAACTTGAGCAGCTGAGAGATCAAGTCTACAAACAGGAAAGAGAGAACACACTGGAGAACAAAGGGGTGTTTTTGAAACCAAAAGCCTACTACAGTGGTTTGCCTTAGCCAACAGTGCCATACCTCTTAATCCTTCTCCCAAACCACAAACTGGGGTCAAATTATTAAGACGCTTGAAAATTTTGTGAGAATTCTTAGTTCAATCTAATGTGGTGGCCAAGGAGAATCCCTATAATTACAACCAAAATTAATATTATTTGTATAAGCTTCACATATATAACATGGTTGAACCATTAACAGTGATGGAACTACTGTAGTCTACTGGGTCAACTGCTAATACATGTTTATAATAGATTTATTTTACAGACCGAGAAGCATGCAAAGACAAAAGGTAATACATCAATTATTGCACCACTGTCATGTGAGACTGAGTAAACAAAGAACAGTCATAGAGACATATGACCTCCATTTTAGTCAGTTATTCTTTGGTAAAACAGAATAGTGAAAATGAAGTCATTTATACAGAAATGAGTTTGACTTATCACAGAGTTACCTGCTACATAGTCTCTCAGCCTGAAATGGGATATCTTTATCATACTTCTACTACCAAGAGTCAGGAATTTATGCAGAAGAAGCAAACTGAGTCTTTGATAACTGTAAAACAAACAGTTTTGTTTTGTCTTCAGTACCTTAACTAGTCAAATTGGAAGCTTTTTTTTTAAAAGGAGAGAAATAGTGTGTCATGGACTACATTGTAAGGTTGTGAGAATTCAGGTTAGACAAGAACATTTGAGTATTATAGTGTCAGAGACTGAAGAATACAAGAACTCACTACTCCTTGAGGCAAATGTTGCAAGACTTGAAATAACAAGTCTCCAATGAAATTCCTTATATAAGCAATTGGGCATATTTATTTATCGTGCTGAATTCTTATCAAATATCAAATGCTGTTGTTTAGAAAATTGTGCACAAGATAGTTTGTGTTGACAATGACAGTTAAAACTTTATTCACAAGAGAGATGAAGAAATTAAAATTTAGGCTTGACTTATATCTGGACACTTTTACCCACATATATACAAAGTCTACAGAGAGGGAGGATAGGGAGGATAGGGAGGATAGGGAGGATAAGAGATTGGTATTCATGTGTTTTCTGAGGTGATTCCTGAACCCCAACAAGTATAATAATGCTACATCATTTTAAAGATATAGTCAACTGTTTGCCCACTCAAATTGAGGATTGATACACAGGAAAAAAATTATATCTCCTACTATAAACCATGGCAAAATGCTAAATAAAAAAGTATGTAGGCACCAGTGGAGAGGGTCCTGCTATAGTTTTATAAAATAAATGTGATAGATTTTTCAAATTGGTCTCTAAACATTTTTAGATGTACTTATTAAGTACTTTTGCTTTCAGCCTCTCTTAAAAATGTGAGAAAATTTCTTTTTTGAATGCCAGGTATACTATAGAGACTCATAACCATCTAAGTTCCTAAAGAAGAAACAATTTATCTGACACACTTTAACTTACTTAGCTTAGATGGAGTAAAATAATCAAACATTCATATCATCAAGGCTGTGGTAATTACAAAAGAAGGAGTAGAAAGATTATAAATTCCTGAGGAAGAGGTAGAGTATCAAACAACACGTTAGTTTCTCTGAATCAAACTATTCCCTCTTTGAGGAAGACTCATTGAGAGTCTGGAAGTAAATGGAACTTAAAAGATTCAGGTAGTAAACAGAACAATCAGATATTATAAAGATTCTAAGAAAAATAATACATGGAAATATATGGTTTATTTTGTGTACAGTTATCACTTCTTTGGTTATATCTCTAGAAATATCGTTACTGGATCCTAAAATATTTTTAGATTCTGCTTTTTCTTTTCTTTTCTTTTTTTTTTGTTTTTTTTTTGTTGTTGTTGTTTTTTGTTTTGTTTTTCGTTTTTTTGTTTGTTTTTGTTTGTTTGTTTGTTTGTTTTGTTTTTTGAGACAGCATTTCTCTGTATAGCCCTGGCTGTCCTGGAACTCACTCTGTAGACCAGGCTTGCCTCTGCCTCCCAAGTGCTAGGATTAAAGGCATGTGCCACCACTGCCTGGCTTAGATTTTGCTTTTTAAGGAAACCTCCCCACTGTTTTCTACAGTAGTTATACATAAATTTGCTTTCTAACTAATGATGTACAGAAGCTTTCTGCTCTCCTAATTTTAATTAGTACTTGCCAACATTCATCATGTGGACAATAGCCATTTTTATTATATTGTGATATCATTCACAGTAATGGTATTTTAGTGTTTTTTTTCATTTCCAAAGAAAACATTTTTAACAAATACAAGATTCTATGTCAGGAAATACTTAAAGAAACCTTGGAAAACTTAAAATATATTAATAAGTAAAACACAGGTACATAGGAAGAAATAAACAGCAATTTAGATAAAAACTATTATATATTTTAAAACTTATTTTCATTTATTTTATTTTATGTGAATGAATGTTTTGCTTATATTTATGAATGGGCACCTTGTATGTGCCAAGTGCTTGTGGAGCCCATGAGAAGGCATTGGATCTGAGAAAACAGTTATTGGTGCTTATGAGACACTATTAAGTAAGGTATGACAATATAAAATTCCTAAATTTAGAAATAAATGAAAACATTTGGAAATTAAAAATTCTCTGAATTGTAACTATAGCCATAGAATCCTATATTTGTTTTGTTTCATGTGAGAATAAAATTGCAAGAAATTTTGTAACAGACAGACTAATGAATTAAAGTTAGAAACAATATATTTGTTGTAAAATGAATTTGTTGTTAAATGTAACCAAAAGAGCTTTAACTAGAAGTATATCATGGAATAACTTTATTCTACTTCAATTAATTTTATTTTACATATTGATAATAATTCATTATTTTTGAAAGAGAATATTGCCCTTCTGTGATTATTTTAAATGTAACTACTTTTTGATATTATAATTATAATAAAATATAATTATACTTTTTGCTATAATTATTATCTGGGAGGCTTACTGCTTAGTGAACTCACACTTTTTAGGACTTTGTGAACTCTAGCTGGCTTGTTTAACCCAGATATTCTACCTCAAACTCCTCTCCAAGGTAACTGATTCAAATTGGCTTCTCTCAGTTTCTGACTAAATTGTTCTGCTTGGAAAGACTGACTTTGAACTATATTAACTGAACTGCTCTGAACTGAACTACTTTGTGCTGAATGAACTGTATCCATCTCCTGCTCTACCTGCTATCTCTAAAGTTCCTCTTTCCTGTGCTCTTCTTGTGAGAGATGGGAATATATACTATCTCCAAATTATTCTGTCAAATCTTTCTCTGATTCATACTTTGTCTGTCCCTCAATTAGATGTCACTTTCAAACACGGCTCCTTCCTTCTACAAAATAACTTTACCATCATTGTTTGGGATTAGAGGTATATATTAAGGACAAGTCTGCATTATAGACAGATCATAATCCAGGATATGTCTGCATTTCTGCTGGATCACATAGACTTAAAAGGTTTTTGGATTTCACCCCTTGCCAAAGCAGCCATGTTTCTGGATTAAAATTCATCTACAGAATATATTTTCCAAAAAATGTTTTGTTTAGCTCATATTTTAGTATAATAACTGTCTTTAAAAGAAGGAAGATGCAGTAAAAATAGAAAAAGGTTTCTTCAGAAGACCAAATGGCTTGATTTTTTTTCTTAGAAAGTCAACATTTATGGGCCCTTAGTATTTTTTATATGATAAAATATTATAATGTCAACTTAAAATAAGAAAGTAATATTCACATCATAATAATAACCAAACCATCTAAGCAAACCATATTTAATTCAATGCATCACTTTCAACACTTATACACAATAATATACTAAAGCATAAGCAAGATTTAACTGTAAGGAGATAATTTGAAAATTAATTAACTTTGTCAATATTAAGTATGTAATATTTAAATAAAATGTATAAATTACTAAAGAACAGTGTGTTATTGAAATGTGAAATGGATTATTATTTATTTTAATTAACACATTTGACTTATGGAAGATTTCCAGATATATAACAACCATATCATCAATACATAACAAATATTCAGTTAATATTCATTGCTATTTTTATTCTAGAAGGTTTATTGTTATTGAACTCTAGAATTTTTTGGTAGTTTCTGTAATAATTCACTTTTTAACATTTTGGGATATTTTTCTCTGTGTGTATGTGTGCGTTTGTGTGTGTGGTGTGTATGTGTGTGCATGTGTGTGTTTGTGTGTGTGTGTGTATGTGTGTGTGTTTGGTGTGGGCATGCCATGACATATATTTGGAGAATAAAGCACAATTTCAAAATTCCTTTCTCTACTATGGGAACATGCAATGTACCTCAAGTTTTTATACCTCTACTCAATCATCTTACTGACCTATATCATGTTTTTGAAAGTAAATTGTTTTACATTCTTGGTGAGTATCTTTTATTAAAGCATAAGAATTTACTTAAAATAATATTGTTGTAAAAATCCATTATGAAATATTTAGATAAATTTTCTTGATTTTAATTATCAGTGTTATCAAATAAATGATTTGCTTGATAAATGAATATAAAATATTAGCACTTTTAGTGTACAGATAAGACTTTTCAATATTCATATGTCCTCTTTTGGTATCTTGAAGGCCAACTAAATGTATCATAGTGCAAACTGCATTACTATAACTCTTGACTTTCATAAATCTCAGAAATAACTTTAATCAATAAGTTTGAAATCTTTGTCCATTATCATTTGTTAGCAATATTTTACCTGTATTGTATGTATCTGTCTATTTCACATTGTTGTTGGAATTTCTCTGCTAGTAATAATTAACTTCTTCTGCCTATATACATTTTAATTCTGAAATTCTACTTTCATGTCTCTTCATAATTATTGATTTATAATTTTTGCCACAAAAATCTCATGTTTGTGTTTTCTTAAGTTAAAACGTACAATGTGGGTTAGATGATTTTTGTCATTCCATTATTAAAACAGACCTAAAGTACATTTGCCAACTCTTGTTTAAATAACTTCTTATTCTAGTCTATCATGGCTGTCCTCTGAGAGGCTACACCAGCAACCGACTCAGATAGTTTCAGACACCCGAGCCAAATGGTGGCTGGAGCTTAGAGACTCTTATGGAAGAATAGGAGGTAAGATTATTGGCCCAAGAGGAGATAGGAGCTCTACAGAAAAAAAAAACAGAGTCAACTAACATGGACTCTTAGGGCTCACAGAGTTTGAACACCAACCAAAGAACATACACTGGCTCAACCTAGGCCTCTGTGCAAATATGTAGCACATGTGGAGCTTTGTCTTCATATGGGTTCCAAACAACTGGAGTTGGACTATCCTAGAAGCTGTTGCTTGTAAGTGGAATATAATGGGCCAGCCCAGTAGGAATATTGAAGACTTTGTTGCTGAGAGTGATTTGAACTGTTCAGAATGGCTCCAAGAAGTTTCAGTGGAAATTTTCAGTATGTGGCCTAGAAACTGTTTTTGTTGTATTTTGCTGAAGAATGTGGTAGCTTTTTGCCCTGTCTAACGAGTTTACTTGAGGCTAAAGTAAAGAGATTTATATTAATTGCATTGACAAGGTAAGTCTCAAAAGAGTGCAGCAGAGACTTTATTCTCTAGTTAAGTTTATGAAGAGTGTTTTAATGAAAAAGAGCAGGCTGAGAGAAGAAATTATAAAATGTATAGTTCAAGTAATAAAAAGGTACCAGGAAGTGAAATTAAGCTGAATCCTGTGTTCAAGGAGATAAAGAGAATAAGGGATTGGTCATCTTGTGTCAAGATCCTACACAATTTAATTCATTTGTGTTTATAGTTGAACCAGGAATAATTCAGATGTTTAACATGGAATGAACTACAATCCAGAAATGAAGGCCACACTTGTGATCCAGATCTTGCTAGCGGAAGGCATAGACTTTTGATTTGATTCTTGAAGAATGGCTGCCAGGAAAAACTTACCTTTATGCACAGAGGCACACACCTTTAATACCAGAAGACAAAACTAAGCAGATCTGTGAGTCCAAAGCCAGCCTGGGACAGAACACAGTCTAGAAAAAAAAACTTAAGTTCAGGCTTGGTGGTATAATGCCTTATATTTCAGTATTGAGGAACCAGAGTAATGCAGATCTCCCTTTTCAAGGTCAATCTACAGAGCAAGTACCAGGACAATCAAGCATGGTCAATAAAGAAGTTGGAAAACAGAAAGCTGGTAGTAGAAAAACTGGGTTGGAGCATGTTTCTAGCCTCAGAAAGCAACAAAACTCAGCAGCTTTAGACATTTGTTGCTAGCTTCATAGTCAAGAGGAGAAGGAAACTACTGGGACAATTGATGCTCATTTGGTGGAGCTAAGAAATTAGTGGTGATTAAGAAGAGACCAGCATCACTGAGATGAAATCTGGGATGTATTTTCTGAGAGCACAAATACGCTGTGTTCCAGAGATAGACAAGTTTGTACCTTGTGCTGTAGCTTCTTGGTAATGTGTAAGAGTCACAGGTGGTAGTGGTCTTGAAGGTATGAAGAGTAACTGGGGCTTGGTACTGTGAGACGCCCTGGAAGGCCACTGGTGAAGGTACAGCCTCACTTGCAGTTGATAGCCTAGGACTGAAGAGGTCATGTAATGAAGTTGAGGCTTGATACCATGAAGAGAGCCTAAGTGGCTATTAGTGAAGCCCAGTTGCAACAGAAGACCTCAAAATATTGGAGATGGCAGTACCAAGGGATGACCACCATGAACAGTGTAGCAGTGGAGTAGAGTTAAACAGAGCCTACAATGCTACAGAGGGTAGAGTTGAAGAAGTAATGCAAGCTCTTTGGGCAAGTGCAGATGATGATATCTGGATCTCAGATACTGGAACAAGAAGCTGTGAAGTGAAGTTATCATGAAGACCTCACAATGGTCAAGATGCCAGAACTGTGAAAAACCTGCTGAGGAAATCTGCTAACAAGAAGTGGACTCAGCATAAAAGAAAGAAATTTGCTGCAGTAACAAAGATGAAAAAGGAGTTGGAGGCCAGAAGACTGCTCTGATATCAGACCTGGAGATACAGAGTGAATTTGCCCAGGTAACCAGTTTCCTGTTTTGCTTTAGGGATTACAATTAAGCCATTGGGTGAATCTCAGAAGAGACTTTGAATTTTGGACTTTTAACATTGTTGAGACTGCTATAGACTATGGGGACTTTGGAAGTTGTACTAAATGTACTTTATTATACTAGGTATGGTCCCCGTGTGTTTGAATAAGCATATAGAAGCCAGAGAGTGGAATGTGAAGATTTATATATGCTTTGTCCAAGGAGTGGCACTATTTAGAGGTGTGGCCTTAGAGTAGGTGTGGCCTTGTTGGACTCAGTGTGTCACTGCAGGCATGGACTTTAAGTACCTGGTCCTAGCTACCAAGAAGTCAGTCTTCTCTTAACATCCTTCAGAAGAAGATGTAGAGCTCTCAGCTTCTCTCATGCCATGTCTGCCTTGATGTCACCATGCTCCTGCTTTGATGATAATGGACTGAAACTCTAAACCCGTAAGCCAGCCCTATTTAAATGCTGTCCTTTATAAGACTTGCCTTGGTCATGGTGTCTGTTTACAGCAGTAAAACCCTAAGACCTTGTCTGCCTCAGTGCTAGAAGATGTGCCTAGTCTTACAGAGTCTTGATGTACAAGGGTGAGGGGATACACAGGTGGTGCCCACCTGCTCAGAGGTGAAGGAGAAGAGAGATAGGGGAAGGAGTGTGGGAATGGGTGACTGGAAAGGGGACAGTGAGAAGGATGTAAAGTAATTAATTAATCAAAAAATAATTCCTTAGTTCAACTGGCTTGAGATAGGTTGATTGAAAATGGAGAATTATATGAACTATGATTATCCAGAGTTAAGAATTTTGAAAATGATTGTTTTGATCTGACAAGTACATATCATGGTTGGCTTACTTAAATCATGCAATTACCCCAAAGATAAAGATAAATAAGAATTATGGATATTTGAAACTAAACTTCCCAATGAAATAGAACATGAAAAGAATATTAGAAATAAATGCCTGAGGAAATAATTGTTGAAAATATTTTCCTTAGGATAAATGACTTTATGCTCTCCCTGTATACTTTATTTCTTACCTAATGAAAATTATATGCATAAAATAATTGTCTGTTGAGACCAAAAATATTATGTGAAAATATCATTTTATATGAATTACTATAATTTTAAATAAAATTTCTGTTACATACATGAAATTTTATAATACTATTATGTTAAACAGTATCTTTGCAATTTCTTTTAAAATTTAAACTGTAAAGTTATTTATTATAATATCATACCATCAGTGTGAAACATATATTTTCTCTTATCAAAATTTAACTTTTTAATATTTATTTTGTGAGTTGAAAGTGCTTGATGTAAAAATATACTTCCCAAGACTAATGAAATTTTAAAAAGCAGAACTGCAAGAATTATTTTGTATTCATTCAGGTAGTTCTATTAACAATCTTCTTCCTAGTCTTAAAATGTTTTTGCCTTTCTTTTCTAAATAATACCTTAATATATTCTTTTTCTTTTTAAATACTACATATACATTATAACTTATCTAAAATTTATAACATGGTATGATTCTTTATTATTATTAAATTATTTTATTTATTTACATTCCAAATGTTGTCCCCCTTTTCAAACCCCCTTTTGAGTTCTTCACTTCATACCCCCTCCATTTTGCCTCTGAGAGTGTGCTCCCCCACACAACTACCCACCCACTCTTCGTCATACACATACACCTACACCCTCAGCATTCCTCTACTCTGGGGCATCAATTCTCTATAGGATTAGGTGCATCCTCTCCCTGAGATTCTTAACTAGCACAAGGTCTCTTGTCCTGTATTTTTTGGATGCATACTTTTAGAAGATAGGGTATTTTGTGATTCTTAATATTTAATTTAATAGCACCCTGTCACCATTTAAAAACATATTTACTTCCAATTCTTAAAAAATATTGTAGGTGATACTTGCATCCAAAACCACCTGATCTTTTTCCTAGGTTTTCTATCTCTAGGGTAGTCTCCCTTTGGGATTTCTTTATTGTTTCTACTTCCATTTTTAGATCTTGGACGGTTTTGTGTAATTCCTTCACCTGTTTGGTTGTGTTTTCTTGCATTTCTTTAAGGGCTTCTACCTGTTTACTTGCATTCTTCTCAAATACATTGAGAGTGTTGTTTATGTTGTTTAAATTCCTCTATCATCATCATGAGAAGTGATTTTAAGTCTGAGTCCTGCTTTTCGGGTGTGATGTGGTGTTCTGGACTTGCTATGGTGGGGGAACTGGGATCTGGTGATGCCAAGTAACTTTGGTTTCTGTTGTTTACATTCTTACGCTTACCTTTTGCTATTTTTTTCTTTTCTACTGGTAGCATGGTTCTTTGAAATACCCAGGAATGAATGAAATTTACCCATTTATTTGGTTGTGACTCTAATTGAAACTATTATATGAAAACTGCAAAGTGCATAAACAATCATAGTCATATCTTTGTGTTTAACTGCTTATCTATTCATCTACATTGTACTTCCTCCTCATGAAAATCTGTAAAATTCAATAGATATAATCAATTTGACAAGAACAGACTCTATTTTCATTACAATATGTGTCAGTTATATAATTACTTCACGTTTAAAGAGACAATTTTTCTTTTAATGAAAATAATAGAACCATTTAGGAAAATTATTTAATTTTACAGATACAAAGACAAACTTTGTTTACTTTCTCATTAGAAAGCTTTGAGAGTTTTAACAACATTTGAAATATAATAAGAAAGTGGTGTATTCAACTTACTGCTGTTTATAACATTCTTAAAATACTCCGGTTAAAATCTATTACCACAAAAATTAAAATCTGTAATTAGTATTTTATCCATACAAAGGAACAATTTACTGTCTTTCAGACTGACAGGTATTAATGTTTGGGACAGTGTACAATTGTGTGGATACTTAACAAGTCTTCTATTTTAGTATTCTTTTTTAAAATTTTTCATAACTTTCATTTTTTTAACAGTCCAGTCCTACCCCTTCCCAGTTTGTCCTCCCACAGTTCCTCTTCCCATTCCTCCTCACCCATGTCTCCAAGAGAATGCTCACCATCTCCCCATCCCCCACTTCCAGGCCTCCCTACTCCCTGGAGCCTCAAGTCTTGAGGATTAGGCTCCACTTCTTCCACTGAGTCCAGACCATGCAGACGTCTCCTGAATATGTGTCAGGATCTACAGACCAGTTCCTATATGCTGCCTTGTTGGTGTCTCAATAGCTGAAATATCTCAGTGGTCTGGGTGAGTTGAGACTGTTGATCTTCCTATGAGGTCTTCCCTCATCCTCAGCTTTTTTTAGCCTTTCCCTAATTCAACCACAGGGGTCCCCAACTTCAGTCCAATGATTGGATGTGTCTGCTTCTGTCTTAGCTTCTTGTTGGACCTCTCAGAGGACACTCATGCTAGACTCCTGTCTGTAAGTACACCATAGTATCAATAATAGTGTCAGGCCTTGGAGTCTCCACTTGAACTAGATCTCAATTTGGGCTAGTCACTGGAACTCCTTTCCCTCAGCCTCTTCTCCATTTTTGTCCCTGCAGTTCTTTTAGACAGCTGTAATAACTGTAATGTATTTAAGCAATATTCATTCTGTCAAAAGAGATAATCCCAATAATTTATTCTATAGTGCTATAGATACCTGTGTTAGTTAGACAACATTTTAATTCCTAAGGACAGTGAGCTCAGTAGAGGAAAAATACCAAAAGAGGAAGTATACTACGTTTCATTGCAATGAAAGTAGTGGTTGTTTCTTTTCTCAAGAATGGGCCTATGGCCAGAAGACTATGTTTGAACCTCACCAAAGTCAAAAATTCTATTCTTCTGACCAGGAGGAATTTTCTCTTTTAAAATCTCTGTTGCAATTTAACTTTCCCCTAAAGCAGCAACCCCAGAAAAATAACTCCAAAAACTTGTCTTGGCATACTATTCCATCAGTAATGTTGAGACCGTTAAGTTAGCCCAAACACATATTTTGGCTTTAGTTTAAAAAATCGACAAAGAAGCTGATTACTTTTCTTAGAAGTCTTCTGAGCCTAAACTGCCAATACATTTTCTATTCTTCTTCTAAACATGGTTCTTCTTCCCAAGGCACAACATGAGCTATCAATGTTAGGATTGGACAATGGTTGATCATCTGAATTTAGAATATCTAGTGTGGTAGTTTGTGATTGTGAACACCCTTCCAAAAAGCAACAAACTTAAGTATCAAATATAGGGAGGTAAGAAAGTCCTTGACTGATGTCTAGAGGGAGATGTGAGGGGGGAGTAAGCATTGTCAACCTTAGACAGAAAATCATCAAAATATAGAACACATAATATATCCAAATAAAACTCCACTAGAATCTTTTCATGGGATCACAAGAACATCTATATACTGGAAGCCTCCTCATTTTTCTTTTGACCTCCAAGGCTAAAGTGAACAGTGATGATGAACCCAAGGTCTGTTCCTAGTTTGTGAGCAGGTAAAGTGGCAAGAATGATAATGTGAGGAAGACTCTCCAAGATGGATTTTAGGGAGGGTCAAAGTGAAGAAATTTAATTTATCTTAATTTTTTATCTTAATTTTTATTTTAATTTTTATGTTAAAACAACACTGAGGAAGACTTCCTAGGATACAGGTAGGTACTGCAACATTGAATTTAGCTCACATCTGAAGTCTTAAATCTGAGCAACAATTTATTATCAAGAAGAAAATCATTGGTGAGAATTAACTGTTTAAAATATATCTCAGATACACATAAATTCGATAGACATACAATCCATTGGATATAAAAATTATTAATTAATTTTTAATATTTTCTTTAAGGATGTTTAGGATAATGCATGTGACTAAAATGAAATTTTGCACTGTTTTTTGCTTTTTTTTAACCTTCTCTAGCCTTTCTATTAACAGTTATACAGTCCATCCAAATATATGCCAAAAACCTTTCTTGCTTCATTTGGATGCATTGAGGACTTTTCCCACTATATGGGTTCTTCTCTTTGAAAGCTAGACACTTGTTGGAGTACATTGCTTAGGGTCTTCATGGCCTCCCTAAACCAAGAGATTAGGTGATTTTCCACAGTCACAAATCATTTTGGGTTATAGCCCCCAGTCTCCTGGAAGCTCATTGAACTTGGATGGCAAAGAGAAAAACATTTTCACTATTAATCTCTAAGGGCACATTAATATTGCTTCTAAGCATTGTTATTGAACATTGAGAAGATCAGTTACAGCAGACTGATATTTTGAACTACTAAGATATATTTAGATAAAGTTTTGGCAAAACAAATACTTTTAACTGAACTTGAGTAGAGTGATTTTTATTAAGAACAGATCAATATCTCCATTGATTTAAGCAGATGATGATTTACATCAATGTGTTGAATATTGAGCTAATGTATCTAATGTGCATTATCTTTAAATATCATGTAAAGTACATATTCATAATTCACTCAGATTTTTTTATAACATTCATGAGCTTTCTATGGGTCTTATCCATTTTGGAGACTTCTAGTTATTTTAACCTTCATGCTTTATATCTTCATAATTTAAAGACAAACAATATTTTACAGTGCTAAAGCAAGAAGTGATGTATTTTTCCCAAGGTTTATGATGTTTTCTAAATAAATATTGTGAGTAATAAATATAGTATATATCAGTATGAATATATCAAATAAATTTAAAATCATATTATATATCATGTTGCAAAGGGAGAATTTTTGAGAAATTATAAATAGGATTCACTTGAGACTTTTCCATGATATCACAACATAGAAATTATGATATCAGTTTATCAGTTTTTCAAGTGAATGAGCAGCAAGAAAAAATAGAAAAATTTCAGTGGATTAAATATTTTAATAATGAAAAATTTTACATAGAACTTATTAATAGAAACTTCTTTTATGGACAGTGAGTTACAAGATTGTAGGAGTCAGAGGGGATGGAAGTTTACAAGAGAATATGACATACAAAATCAACTAAGGAGGATTTACATTGGGCACATAGACACTGGAAAGACAAGCGTGAGTGTGCATGGGTCTGCACCAGATCCTCTGTATTTATATTATAGCAGTTAGCATGGGTGTTTTGGTGGTTTCCTAACAGTCAGAGAGGGTGTATCTCTGACTCTTTTTTTCTGCTCTTGGGACCTCTTTCTTCCTATAAGATTGCCTCCTCTAACCTTGATATGATGGCTTTTGTCCTGTTTGGCTGTGCTCTCTTAGAAGCCCACTTTTTTTTCTGAGGAGGGAAAGAAAAGAAAATAGATGGGAGATGCAGAAAATATGGGGAAATTGGTAAGAGTAGAGGGAGGGAAAAGTGTTGGACCTATTTTATGAGAGAAGAATCTATTTTCAATAAAAATTTGAAAGATGAAGTTAAGAATAGTCTTGAATTCAATTAGGCTGAAAAGTTTTATAGAGAGACTAAAAAACAGTTTTCTAGTATGCATTTTTTGTTGTTCACTGTTGACCCAATTCATAGTATTATATTTTGTGAAATATGAATTGATGTAGGAAACAAAGAATTCAATTAGTTACAAAAGGGAACTTCAGAGAAAAAAGTACATGCATTACTTTGCACTGAAGATGAGAAGAAACGAAATACATTATTAGAAGTAGAAATAATGAAGTGTAGTCTTTCGTGGAGCAATTAACCTTACCCTCTTGTTCATTTTATTTGAAACTTTAGATGTCTCAAATTCTAACTTTTAAATAGAGATATGAAATTTTGCGTATAAATTTGTGATATGGTTAAAAAAAATCAGCTTTCTCTTGCCCAACTATTAATGCATTTTTCTTTATGACTTGGAGGCTGAGAGTAAACTTTACATGCTGTGCTTTCATACACTCACACATACACACAATCACAAACACAATTAAAGGGCAATGAAATAGAGATTATCCCTCTTAGCTACTAAATCAACTTTCATGAATAATGTAGAAAAGGCAGAATCAATGTATCTTTAAAAACATGTTTAAGTGATTTAGGCAGAATAAAATGTAGTATAGTATATTTAAGTTTGCTTACTACTTAATTAAGATGTATAGCATTATAAAAATTCAACTTAAATTTTGGGTTAAGTTGATTATTGCCAAAGATCAGCTTTGACACCACAGAGTAAACCAAAGCAGGCAGCTGGTAAGGTTCAGTTCTGAGAGCAGCTAATGGAGATTGGTTGAGATAATGAATAGTTCTGCTGCCTATAGCATCTAGCTATGAGAGCAGGGAAAGAGGTGAGAGGTAATCAAACATATACTTGAATATGCAAAGAATGATTGAAGCAAAGACAAACTCTAGCACCTCCATACATACAAATATGCATACATGCATACATACAGACAGAAAGACATACAAGCACAAAGATGGACATACACATAATGATACACCAAAGGATGGAGCAAAGCTCACACCAACAGACTCCAAGCATTCACATATGCAAACACACACACACATACACCACACCAAATTGGTGGATGGAACAAGCCCCATCACATCCCCCAAGTTTTACATACATACATACATACATACATACATACATGTATGCATGCATACATACATACATAAACACATACATACATACATGCATACATACATATTTGATTGATGGAACAATGTTCCAACATATTCAATACAAACTTTGCACAAATGCATACATACATATATATATCTACATATATACATGTACACATATACACATACACACACATATATACACAAATACACATATATATATTTACACAAATATATACATATATACATATGTACAAGGATACATATATTCACATAGTTGATGGGTAGAAGAAACAACTTTATTGTTTCTCCTATGGCTTATAGATCTCAGTAAAATATTTCAAATATTTCAAATAGTATAAAATTACACTGTGTATACATTTAGTTTTTTTCTAGTGAATGACTATGAAAAAAACAGTTTTCCAATAACTTTACAAAAAATAACATTATATAGTACAAATAAAGAAAATAAGTTATTCCCAACAACACATGTACAATGATACAATCTATATCTACATCTCTAAGTTATTTCCTCTAGTAGTGACTAAAAGAGATCAATCACTATTGTTGTGAGTGACAACAATAATACCTAGTGAGGAATTGGAAGCCCCCTTAGAGTTTTCATACAATTCTTAGATTAAGAGGAAAGGGAGGGAAGCAAGTAGAACAGAATTCCATAACAGCATGAAGTCCTCAAGATGCTTAACCAAGGTACACCCATCCCATCTTGTCTGTGCTAATTGGTGGAATACATTCCATGAGTTCTAAAGCCATTTACTTTTTCTTGCTCCATGAGCCTCTGTAGTTTGTTTGTTTGTTTGTGTCTGTGTGTGTGTGTGTGTGTGTGTGTTTGTTTAGTTTTGGATAATCACTTATTCAACTGCTTGTCTAATAAAAATCATATCAGAGCACAACCTTTTAAGTAACTTGGAGTATATTTTCCATTTGTACTATTTTTAAGATGTAATCCACTCTCAGGAGATGTATAGTACCTTAGTACTATAATAAGTAATATTAAGTTTAATTAATTTCATATTAAAGTATTATAAAAAATATCTGGCATTTGATGTTCTGAACAAATTAGTAACATCATTCCAGCACATCTTATCTCTATAATGCATACCCTGCCTAAATATTTGACAGGAAGACCAGACATCGAAGCCCTCCACCTCTTCCTCCATCCTTATCATTTTTTTCAGTCACATTGTGTCTTGCCTATTTTGCTTTCTCACGCAACACAAGTTATTCTTCCTAATTGTCTCTTACTTCAAGCCCATTTCATGGATATCCTTATCATCCTGAGGATCACTCTCCTAATTGTGAAGGGGAATTTTTCTTTTTTATTTTTATTTTAATAAAAACAGCTTGTTTGCCATTTTTTCATATTAACAGTTTCTAGTTACTTAAAATTCTATTTCTCTAAAGGACATATATTTTATTAGGGACTCAACTCTTCCATTGTTTAATTAAAATGTCAAATATCATATCTCTTATCATAAATTTAATGAATTTTCTGTCCTGTCCTTGTCTAAGAGAAAAAATGAAGAAGACAATCTGATAGTAACATCATGAAAGAATTTTCAGAATAATTATAAATCAAGTTTCATTCTCTAGATAAAAAATATTTACCTAGAAGATATTCATACTGTATTCTAAATCACTTTACATATGATACAAACTTCAATATTCTTATATTTTAATATTTCACTTGTGTATTGGTTAGAATTTTGTCAACCTGACACAAGCTGGGTAAAACAACTTCACCTGAGATGGCCCCAGATGACCCACAGGAAGCCTGTGGAGCATTTTATTGTCTAAGGAGTTACATGGGAGGAACTATTTCACTATGGGCAGCAGCAACTTTGAGGTAATGGTTCTGTGACTTATAAGAAAGTAGGTCAAGGACAGGTAAGATTCTGCACAGTCTTACCAACCTAAGATATAAGTGCATTGCTTTTGGTAATGCATATTCCATGACAGGTAAGGAAGACATTCTTGTCAGAACAACCTAAGATAGGCTCAGTCTTGTTAATGAAATAAAAAGGGAGAGAGGCACAGAGCCTTTGGGGCTGCTTGGCAAGAATCTGACATGGGCCAAGGATGAGGAAATGGGCTGCTTGGAAGAAATGTGACATTGGCCAAGGACAAGGAAGTAGGCTTCAGGCAGGAATCTGACATTCGGTTAGACCAAAGAAGTAATTTCAGACAGGAATCTAAATTTTAGGCTAGAACAAGGAAGGAGGCTTCAGACATGAAAATGTCTTTGGGATAGAACAGGGAAGTTGGCCCAGATATTTTGGTCATTCTGATAAGCCCTAAGAAACAGTGATCATGGGAGTGTTCATGGAATTTTGTTTATTGCCTTCGATGTTCTTTGACTATTTGTGTTTATTGTCTTGCTTGTTCCTTGACTATTTGCATCTATTGTATTGCTAGTCCCTCTAGAAGTGACCTTAATACTTGCATGTAATTAAAATGGCATAAAAAGGAGGAGGAGGATGGTTAGGGGCATTCTAGGGAGGGGAAATGGGGAAACGAGATGACATCTAAAATGTAAATAAATAAAATATCCAATAAGAAAAAGAAAATAATTAAAGAATGCAGTTTGCTCAAGCTATGAGGAGCAATCTCTTTAATCTGTTGCATTCTTGGTCTCCACTTCAGTTTCTGCCTCCATCCTCCTTGAGCGCCTGCCCTAACTTCTATGTATGGAGAACTATAAGCTATAAACTTAAAATAAACCTTTCTTTCACTAAATTGCTTTTAGTCATATTGTTTCATCACAGTAATACAAAGTTACCTAAGAAACCTTACTTTACTACCAATCATATAATGACTATATAACTAATTATTAAACAAGTTTTATTTTTAAAATGACAAGTATTTAAAAATTGATGAACCTATAATCCTTACTACTGTTAACAGAGATATTAAAATAGTGTGTTAATTGATACAAATAATTAGTCCCTAGTGTTTGGGTTAATATATAAAACATGAATAATTAACAAAGCAGTTTTTCATACATTGTAATGGAGGGGGACATATTTCTTTGCATTAGATAGAGTAATTGCTAATTTCAATATTTTGAAAGAATATATTTTTGTCAATATCTAACATTTACTGATCATGGCTAATATCTACTTAATTGAAATTACAAATATCAAAATGGTGTAGGACTATCATACTGTGTTACTATTATAACTAAGAAAAACTATCGTTATTAATGATAGTTCTCATAGTTTTGTGATTAAAAAGAGTTATAAGGATGCTGGAGATTTAGCACAGTTTGTTGTTGAGTGCCTTATTATCATTCACAGAGCTCTACAATTCATCACAAACACCACATAAACTGGCCAAATTGGTACATAGCTATTTCAGCACTTGGAAGATGGTAGCTGCATTATTAGAAGTTTAAGATCATAAACATGATGTAAGGAACAGTTGAGTTATCATAGAGTTTCAGAGTATATTCTCTCATTGTGAGAATGTTAGGTTAGCAAGAACATGAGTTCACATTGCATCCACTATTAGGTAATATAGAATAATAAAATTTTATGGCCAGCTTAGTTTTTTCTTTTTTAACTTTGTCCAATACCACATATAGAATGGGGCTGCCTTCATTTAGGGTTCACCTTTATAACTCCATTTTCTCAAGTATTTCAAAAATACTTCTAGAAGTTAGTTTTCAGCGTGATTCAAAATCTCATGTTGACAACGAAGATTTCACTATCACAACTTATTCTTTTGTCAAATTGAAACCCAAACACATAATTTTTAAGTCATAACATTCTAATCCTTTTCCACTAGGTTCATAATCATCTCATCAAGAAAAACTAGTGTTCAAATTAACTTAAGTCTCTACATAGACTTAGCATTTCCAACACTGTTCAAAGTATTAGTTTAAAATTTTTTATGAAACTCAGGCAAGTGTGGTGGTCAGTCTCAGTTGTCAGCCTGAAAAATGTTTAGAATCTTCTCTGAGATGGACCTCTGAGCATGACTGTGGTGGAGTATCCTGATTAAGTAAATAGAGTCAGGAAGATTCAACTTGGGTTTCATTGTTCAAGTACAAGATTTCACAACCACATCTGTTATGCCTGTGAAAACAGTATCATGTGAATTATTCTGGAATATTCTACTTCCACTTTAGGATGGCATCAGAACCCAAGGATCACATTTGTATTAGCTTCTGGGGCCTTCTCCTGGGCAAGCATTTAGTTTAGAAGTTGTTTGTGAAGAGCAAGGAATCTATTTAGGAGCATTCTTAGGCTCTCTTTACTCAAATAAATTCTCATTATTACAAGGTGGAGCATCAGTAAGTGTGGGGAATGATTAGCTTGCATGTAGTCTCAGGCATGGATTCTTGAATCTTATTGGGCTGTTGTGATTCCCATGGCTCCAAGGAGAGTGGAGCACGAGAATCTCAACTGGGTGCACTCTGCTCGCAGAAGTGGGTGGGCACTACTGGCCCCGGTCAGCTGGTGGAGTTTTCACTCAGTCTTAAGTTCTACAGGGAAGGGGGGCAGGGGGTACCTACTGGTCTCAAGCTCTTGGGCCCTCAAGTACCCTTGGAAGCTGTGGAAGAGTTGAGACTGTTGATGCATGGGCAGAACCAGCCCACACGCTGAAAGAGACAATGGACACCTGTTGAGTCTCTGGGCTAATTCCAGCCCGTGTTGGAAAAATGTCTCCTAGTAGCTTCTCTAATTACTGGCTGCCTTTGGCTGCAGCCCTTGTAAGTATCTGGATCACCTTGGTCAGAGGATCTAAGCATGTACCCCAAAGCCTGCCTGCCTCAGTTTAGCCACCACATGGATTCCAATGCCAGAGTCATTAACAGGGCAGGGAGTCAAACAGGGTAAGAACCTGGAAGCAGGATCTGATTCAGAGGCCATAGAGGGGTTGCTACTTATTGGCTTAATCACCATGGCTTGTTCAGCCTGCTTTCTTATGGAACCTAGGACCACCAGCACAACTCACAATGACCCCCCCCCACCACCGATTACTAACTGAGAAAGTGTCTTAAAGCTGGAGCACATGGAAGCATTTCCTCAAAGGAAGCTCCTTCCTCTCTTAGATAACTCCAGTTTGTGTCAACTTGACACAAAACAAGCCAGTACTCCTTACCAGGCATAAGGTCAGTAATTTTTAATAATCAACTCTGCTTTTGTATTATTAAATTGGCAAAGAAAATGCACAGGCAAGATGATATGAGGCTGCATTCAAATAAAATTTTATTTACAAAAAAATTGTGAACTAGATTTTGGCTGCTACTCAAAAGGACAGTTATCATGACCCCTGACTAAGAACATAAAATAACAAAGTAGAATTTCAATTTTGTTTATGAGACATTTTCTGCCAATTATATCATCTAAGTTATGAAAGAGTTCATTGAAATTTATTCTAAAAAGTTTTAGGTGACTCTGTGTTATAAGCTATGACCCATGGACTAATAATTCTTCCTAACTTATTTAGTTTCAGTTTTTGATACTGTGGTAATTTGTAAGACTAAATAGAGATGCTTTAGTTTTGAATGAAATAATTTACAAAGGTTTAGAGAAAAGAACAAGTGTACAGTCAACTATAATTACTTTCAGAGAAGAGAAATTTAAGAAATATGGTGAGAGACTGCCATATAAAATACACATAGTAGATATTTATGTGACTTTAGATGGGAACTTTTAGAGTTTTAGATTTGTGAAGATTATACATCTGCTACTTACCTAGTATTATATATGTTTTTCGTTAATCTTTAGTGCTTTTCATGGTGAGTACTGTTAAATATATTTATTCATAAATATTATATATATGTTATATAGTCAATATTTTATCACATTTTTTTTAAATTGTCCCTTGACTATTGTTACTCCTTCTAAGTAGAACTGAGGCATCCACACTTGGTCTTTCTTCTTCATGAGCTTCATGTGGTCTGTGTGTTGAGTCGTGGCTATTTTAAGCTTTTGGGCTAACATCCCCTTATCACTGAGTAAATACTATGTGTGTTCTTTTGTGGTTGGATTGGGTTAACTCACTCAGGATGATAATTTCTAGTTCCATCCATTTACCTAAAAATTTCTCGAATTCATTATTTTTAATAGCTGAGTAATACTCCATTGTGTAAATGTACCACATTTTTTGTATCCATTCCTCTGTTGAAGGACATCTGGGTTCTTTCCAGCTTCTGGCTATTATAAATAAGGCTGCAACGAACATAGTGGAGCATATGCCCTTGTTATATGTTGGAGCGTCTTTTGGGTATATGCCCAGGAGTGGTATAGCTAGATCCTCAGGTAATGGTATGTCCAGTTTTCTGAGTAACTGCCAGACTGATTTCTAGAGTGGTTGTACCAGCTTGCAATCCCACCAACAATGAAGGAGTGTTCCTCTTTCTCTGCATCCTCGCCAGCATCTACTATCACCTGAGATTTTGATTTTAGCCATTCTGACTGGTGTGAGGTGGTATCTCAGGGTTGTTTTGGTTTGCATTTCCCTGATGATTAAGGATGTTGAGCATTTCTTAAGGTGCTTCTCAGCCATTTGAGTTTCTTCAGTTGAGAGTTCTTTGTTTAGCTCTGTAGCCCATTTTCTTTTAATAGGGTTATTTGGTTGTCTGGAGGAGCAAATATGGAAACAAAGTGTGGGACAGAAACTGAAGGAGGAGCCATCTGGAGACCATTCCACCTGGATCTCCATCCCAGGTACAGTCACCAAAAGTAGACAATGACGTGGATGGCAGGGAGTGAATGCTGACAAAAGCCTGATATAGCTGTCTCCTTTGAGGTCTGCCAAAGGCTGACACATTCAGAGATCAGATTTAGAGACAAGACCTATGGACATGACTTAAGGGCGTGACTTAGAGGTGTGGCTTAGAAGTGAGACATAAAAGGCAAGAGGCAGACAGAAGAGTACAACTTCGAAAAGAGAACTAGACAACAGATTACTTGACAGCAGTACAACTTGGAACAGTGAATTAGGTATTAGGCACTTGGCACTTGGAGGAAGAACTTGGAATTAGACAGTACAACTTGGAGTTAGTTATTAGACATTAGGCATTTAGCACTTGGAAGAAGTAACTTGGAACTCAGAGGCACTAAGGACTTGGAACTAGGGACTAGGAACTCAAGACTTGGGACTTGGACTAGAAAGAGAGACTGAAGAATAAACGGGATTAAATCACACTGTCTGGTCTCCATTCTTCGAGTCTGTCCTCACTCTCTCTCTTGCTGAACCTCGACCCAGAGACCAGAGCTGCTTGGGGCAGTGCGGGCTAACAAGTTAGTCCCCAAGGTTTCTGGCAGTGTGGGTTTAAACATTGAATGGGTCTCAACATTTTCGGCCCCCAAGTGTGGGGCAGCTCTGGCCACAACATTATTGGCTCCTAATGTGGGGCAGTGCAGTATGGGGAGTTAGGGGATAAAATCTGAAATGTAAGTATAATATTCAATAAAAAAATTGTCGTATTAGTGTAAATAACATATGTTCTAGTTTTCTAAGGTAGAATATTGATTGTTTTGTACTCTGCTATCACATTATGGCACATTATTAAAGGTACTAAACAATTTAAGTACAAATATATACATATATATACATATATGTATATATTTATATGTATATATGCATATATATATATATATATATATATCCTGAGAATCTTATTTTCTTCATTATGATCTTTGTATGAATTTTTTTTTTTTTGCTTTTAAGAGTATTGGTTTAAATGATTTCAGTGCAAAATTACTTAGGATGCAGAAGTCAGAAGCTGTGTTGTATATGTTCTTGTATTAAAATGGAAATTTGCTTTTCACATTAAATTTAATGTTTATTATAAAGATCTTAAAAATTTTTAATAATTAAAACAATTTTATTAATAGATTTTAAAAAAGAATTGAAACACAGTTATTGTTATTTTTACCATGATTAAGTTTATGTTTATGTAATATATGTTATATATGCTATTTAGCGCATTTAATTTATATTTATATAATGAACATATATTTTTCTTTTGTATCATTTTATTTGTTTACATTTCAAATGTAAGCCATTTAGCTCCTTTAGCCCTTCTCCTAGTTCTTTCATCGGTGTCTCAGGTTCAGTCCAAGGATTGGCTGTGAGCATCCACATCTGTATTGATCAGGTTCTGACAGATCCTCTCAGGAGACAGCTATATCAGTCTCCTGTCAGCAAGCACTTCTTGGCACCATCAATAATGTCTGGGTTTGTTATCTACATATAGGATGAATCCCCAGGTGGGTCAGTCTCTGGACGTCTTTTCTTTCAGTCTCTGCACCACTCTTTGTCCCTATATTTTCTTTAGACAGGAGCAATCTGGGTTAAAATTTGGAGATGGGTGGGTGGCCCCATCCTTCAATGGGGGAGGGGTGCTGGGCCTAACCTCTGGATATTGTATCTAAAGGTTATCTCTCCCCTTTGTTGGGTATTTCAGTTAATGTCATCATTATTGGTTTCTGGGAGCCTCTCATATCCCTGATGTCTGGGATTTTCTAGTGGTCCCCCAAATTCCCCACCTCATACTGCTACATTTTTCTATTCATTCTCCTGGCTCTCTGGACTTCTCTCCTGTCTTTTCACCTACTTGGTCCTGATGCTCCCCCTTTAATTTCTTCCCCTCTTAAATGTAGTTTCCTCCCTCACTCTGGCTCCCATAATTATTTTGTTCCCCATCTTAAGTGTGTTTGAAACACCCACACTCTGTCCTTGTTTGTGATAAGCTTTATATAATAAGCTCTGAATTGTATCATGGATATTCTAAGCTTTGGGGCTAATATTCACTAATCAGAGAGTACATACTATGTATGTAATTTTGTGACTGGGTTATCTCACTCAGGATGGTATTTCCTAGTTTCATCCACTTGCCTACAATGTTTGTGAAGTTGTCATTTTTATAGCTGAGTAGTAATATTTCATTGTGTAAATATACATAATTTTCAGTATTCCTTCTTCTATTAGCGAGTCACACGTGTTGTTTCCAGCTTCTGGCTATTAAAAGTATGTCTGCTATGAACATAATGAATCACTTGTCATTGTTATATGTTGTAGCATTTTTGGATAGTATAGACATGAGTAGTATAGACAGGACTTCAGGTAGAGCTATTTCTAATTTTCTGAGGAACCTCCAGATTGATTTCTAAAGTGGTTGTACCAGCTTGCAATCCCCCCAGCAATGGAGGAGTATTCCTCTTTCTCCACATCCTCTCCAGAATATGCTGTTACCTGAGTTCTTTGGTCTCAGCCATTCTGATTAGAGTGAGGTGGAATCTCAGTGTTGTTTTCATTTCCATTTCCCTGATGACTAAGGAGGATGAACATTTCTTTTTTCATTTTTTATTGGTTATTTTATTTATTTGCATTTCGACTATTATTGCCTTTCCCTGTTTCCCCTCGGGAAACCTCCTATCCCATCCCCCCTTATTCTTCTTCTGTGAGGATGCTCCCCTCCCACTGACCTTCTCCTGCCTCCCTACCCTCACACTCCCCTACACTGGGACATCAAACCTTCATAGGACCAAAGGCCTCTCCTCCCATTGATGCCAGACAATGCCATCTTCTGTTATATATGCAGCTGGAGCCATGGGTCCCTCCATGTGTACTCTTTGGTTGGTGTTTTAGTCCCAGGGAGCTCTGGGGGTGGGGGATCTGGTTGGTTAATATTGTTGTTCTTTCTCTGGGGTTTCAAACCCCTTCAGCTCTTTGAGTTTTTCCCCTAACTCCTCAATTGGGGTCCATGTGCTCAGTCTGATGGTTGACTACAAGAATCCCCATCTACACTGGTCAGGCTCTGGAGAACTTCTCAGGAGACAAGACATCCATATCAGGCTCCTGTCAGCAAGCACTTCTTGACATCAGCAATAGTGTCTGGGTTTGGTGTCTGTAGATGAGATTGATCCCTAGGTGGGGCAGTCTCTGGATTGTGGGACCATGAAAGATAGCTTGGTTCCTGGCTGAGCACAGCCTTTGAACCCTGGACACTAATGGGATGATAGGTGTTCGTCCTTGCTCCCAGACTCCAGTCTTCTGATATTCCGTCGAAGACCTCCATTGATCAGTGCCTTTCAGTCATGCAATGTCTTACCAGCCCCTCCACAGGTAGAGGGTGTGACTACAGGTGTCAGAGCCTCAAGAGATCTCTATATTAATTAGATATCATAAAGGCCAGAGGTTATAGCCAATTAAGCTTTCCTTCTAATGCCCTTCTCCCTTCCTATTTAACTCAGGCCTGCCCTGAGGACCAGGGGAGTACAACCATATCCACTTTCTGCCATGACAATAAACCTTTTAAAACCATAGACTTCCTTATGTCTTCGGGGCACCACCATAGGGAACCTTGGAGAAGGCCTTTGACTACCAAGCCACTGCTCAATCTCTCACCAGAAGACTTCTCTATGTTCCAGCCACAGAGGCCACCAACTCAATCAAGCTAGCCAAGCCAGCAATGATCCAGCCAAGCTAGTACATTAACCAAGAGTCTTTACCTGCTGGGTGCCACCAGAGCTTCTCTCCCTTTCATCGCTCTTGGCTGCGGGCTAGTCCAGCCCGTATGCCCACTCCATCTCAGTTCTTCTGTGGCTCCCAGCAGCATCTGGGTGTCTAAGGGCTGAGACCACCAGTATCCCCATATAGCCATTTCAGCCCAGAGACCCCACTCAGGAGGTCTGCCCCCATGGGATTTGAGGCTAAGACTTCAACATGCCCTGGTGGAGCCCAGTAACTTCTCAGCCCAGTGTCCACCCGGTACCATGTAGAAGGAACTCAGTCAAATTCCCGTGCTTCTGCTCCCTGGATCCACTGTTCCAGCTACCTGGGGCGGCAGACAAGTGGGAACAACAACACGGCCCAACAGGACCCACACCTATGGGCTAGCTAGAGCCCCACACTGGATGACCTTTTCTTCAGTCTCTGCTCCACTCTGTTCCTGTATTACATTTAGACAGGAGCAATTCTGGGTTAATAGTTTTGAAATGGGTGGGTGGCCCCATCCCTCAACTGGGGGCCATGTCTAACCTCTGGATATGGACTCTACATGTTCTATCTCCCCTTTGTTGAGTATTTCAGCTAATGTCATCTCCGTTGGGTCCTGGAAGCCTCTTACTTTCCTGGCATCTAGAACTTTCTGATGGATATCCCCAGTTCCCCATCCCATATTGCTACACACCTCTGTCCAATTTCCTGACCCTCCTTACATCTCTCCCATCTTTTCTCATATATGACCCTCCCCCTTTCCCTCCCTTTCTCCCTTTCTTCATCCCATGTTCCTCCCATGCTATTCCTCCCTTGATTATTTTGTTCCCCCTTCTAAGTAGGACTGAAGCATCCACACTTTGATCTTTCTTTTTCTTGAGCTTCATAAGGTCTGTGAGTTGTAAAATGGGTGCCAGGGGCCACTCCACCCAGCCCTGGCTTGGGGTAGCAAGGGGGAGAGAGATGCAGCTTCTTCTTCTTTCTTCTCCTCCTCCCATTGTCTGGTTCTTCTCGAGGTAGCCCCAATGCTGCTACTGTAGCTGGTCTGCAGTCAGGGATCCTGTGGCCTGAAACTGGCACTAGTATCCCAGCCTTAAGACCAGCAAGGGGTTAAGTAAATAGCTTTGTGCTATCCTAAAAACTTCTTCTGAGGTAAGAGACTGCAGGCTAGGGTGATTAACACTTGTAGCCTTACTGCAGAGGTTTAGGCAATGTAGCTTTTGTTCTATCTCAGCAGGAACTGCTGGGCTCTAACTTACAGCTGGGTCGCAGGAAGAAAAGACACTTAGTAAAGTTGCTATAGAGTTTATTAAGTGTGAAAAGTATCCTATGAAAGCTATCTGAGGGGAAACGTGGAAAGGTCCTGAGTGGGGAAGAAGAAGAGATTCTAACAAAGTAAAAATTCTAAGGGAGAAAAACTCTAGACAGGGGGAAAGGAAAGGGTGACAGGGGGTCTTAACTAACTAATTGATTCCTAACTCACTAGCCACCTCAACTCTTTGTCTTCAGTATTTATATACCATTCAAAGTACATGATCACATGTTACAAAGTTCATCACAAGTTCACACCAAAATTCAAGTCATAAATTGAAATAGAAGTTTACAACACAGAATGTTTACATGAATATCCATTAGGAGTAATTATCTAACTGGACATTCATCACCTGTCTAGCTCCACAGGTTCGCAGAAAGTTTGAAACTATAAATTAGTGAAGTTTTGTATAGATAACCCAGGCAATATTTTCCCTTCTGTCCTGGTACCTATAATAAATTGTGGATAACCTCTAGTGACCTAGGTTAATGGTTTTATGACCTCTTGGAATGTGCTCTAAGCAGGAGAAGGTCTAGGGGCAATTAACTGATAACACTCAGGAGACTGGCAGAGTTCTCTTTGCAGTTTCGACTATGCCTAAGGGACTTAATAGCAGACCTGTTATAAAAGAGCTTAATAATCATTGATATAATTTTAGGAATTCTTATAGGATCATCATTAAGACTTAAGAAGTCATCTATTTGTCTATATAGTGCCACTACAAGACAGTACATCTTTGTGGATCTGCAGAGATCTGCTCAAAGGGATGTGCAATTGCTTAGTGATAGTTGCATATGTCTAATAATAATAATAATGGGAAAACATATTAATAGCAGGAATCGTTCCTAAAATCACGTCCACCATAGCCTTGCTAATGGGGCACACTCGTCGCAGATTATATAATAATCCGAGGCAAGCATTTCAGGATGATCATCTGCCAATTATTAGCTTGTCCCATTATGGGTCCTGACAAATGGGTGTGTTCTTTTGTGAGTGGATTACCTCACTCCAGATTGTATTTTCTAGTTCCAACCATTTGCCTACAAAGTTTCTGAAGTTGTCATTTTTTTAATAGCTGAGCAGTACCCCATGTGTAAATGTGCTACATTTTCTGTATCCATTTCTCTGTTGAGGGGCATCTGGGTTTTTTCCAGCTTCTGGCTATTATAAATAAGCCTGCTATGAACATATTGGAGCATGTTTTCTTTTGGCAAGATGGCCATTTTTACTATGTTAACCCTGCCAGTCCATGAACATGGGAGATTTTTCCATCTTCTAAGGTCTTCTTTGATTTCTTTCTTCAGATACTTAAAGTGCTTGTCATACAGATCTTTCAGTTGCTTGATTAGAGTCACACCAAGATAATTTATGTTATTTGTTATTATATGTTATTGTGAAGGTTTTCTCTCCATTTAATTCTCTCCATTTAATTCAGTGTTGGCTGTTGGTTTGTTGTGTGTTGCTTGCATTATGTTTAAGTATGAGCCTTGAATTCTTGATCTTTCTAAGATTTTTAACATGAAGAGATGTTGTACTTTGTTGAATGTTTTTTCATCATCTAATGATATCATGTGATTTTTTTGTCTTTGATTTTGTTAATATAGTGGATTATATTGACAGGTTTCCTTTTCTTAATCCCTGCATTCCTGAAAAGAAGCCTACATGATCATGGTGAATGATGGTTTTGGTGTTTTCTTGGATTCAGTTTGCTAGAATTTTATCGAGTATTTTTGTGTTGATATTTATAAGCAAAATTTGTCTGAAGTTCTCTTGCTTATTTCAGTCTTTGTATGGCTTAGGTATCAATGTAACTCTGGCTTTATAGAATTAATTAGGTACTATTCTTTATGTTTCTATTTTTTTGAATAGTCTGAGAAATATTGGTATTAGTGCTTCTTTGAAGAACTGCTAGAATTCTGCACTAAAACCATCTGGCTCTGGCCGTATTTTGGGTTGGAGCATTTTAATGACTGCTCCTGAAAGGGTTAAAAATTTTCAAAAACCCCTAACAGGCTGAGCAGAACCAAGAATACAGGTCAGCTTGGTCATGAGCTCTGTGTTTCAGGAACTTGACTGACCATAAGATAGATGGTTGATTATGAATAGGCTCTTTGAGAATAGCCTATATAAAATGTCCCCCATGACTGTTCCTTGGACCCTGTCACAAACTAAATAATGGGCTGTGACTTTCCATAGGTACTCTCCAATAACCCTCCTTCACTCCCCCTGGGTTGTGGTTTCCCCCCTGAATTGTGGATTTTGGCTTTAAATTCCCTCTCTCTCCGAAGCCCAGGGATCAGACCCCACTGCCCCTGCATGGGTCTTGACCTCAACATGTTGATCAAAATATACCTCTTGCTGATTGCATCAAGTTCACTGTCTTGTGAGTTATTAGATGGCCACAAATTCCTGAGGCTTGGGTGAGGTCCTCCTTTCGTGGGGGCCTTACACTCCTGTTTCTGTAGGGATTATGGGACTATATAGTTTACTAGTTCTTCATTTAACTTTGATATGCGGAATCTGTGTAGAAAACCATCTTATTTCATCTATATTTTTCAGTTTTGTCTAATAAGGTCTTTTGTAGTAAGATCTGATGATTTTTTGAATTTTCTCAGTTTTACTGCTATGTTTCCCTTTTCATTTCTACTTCTGTTAATTTAGATACTGTCTGTATGCCCTTTGGTTAGTTTGGCTAAGGGTTTATCTAGCTTGTTGTTTTTCTCAAAGAACCAATTCTTAGTTTCATTGGTTCTTTGTATCATATGCTTCTTATAAAAATAACTTTTATTCACTGGATGTAATTGTTGTCTCAGAGGTTTACAGCTGAATAAATTTCCCCTTTCTAGCTCTTTCTGCACTCTGGATACTGGTTTAAGTCAGCTCTTCTGGCTAGAGCTCCTGTCTAAGGTGACTGATTCTATCTGTCTTCTCTCATTTTTTATTTTTTTTTATTTGCTTGACTTTAGACTAACTCTGGCAACTCATTTTAAACTTCTGGCTCTTTCTTATTCTCTGGCTTCAGCTGCCTTTGATGACTTGCACTGAACTGCTTGAACTCATGAATGAACTCAACTCCACTGCACTGAACTCAACTGACCCTCTCTCCCTGTGCTGCTCTTAAATATCTTTTCTCCTGAGTGTTGAACATATCCTATCTCTAACAGATTCTGTCAAATATTTCTCTGATTTGTCATTTTGTCTGCTCCTCAATTAGATGTCAATGTTTAGTATTAAAGGTGTGTACCAAAGGATTTCAGTCAGAGGGACTAAAGGTGTGGACTAAGGGCATGTCCACATTCCACTTGGATCATGCAGGCTTAGAAGGTCTTCAAATGTGATCTGAGCAGTGATCTTGCTGAATTAAAATTGCTCTAAACCTTCTTGTATTTATAGCCTGTATTGATGTCTTATTCCTTTGACCTGTAACTAATTTACTCTAAATACCGTCAAATGCTTCTGTCTACTATACTCACAAAGACCAATCAATGCTACTCCTATGTGTAAAAATATAGAATCAGCCACTGGAACATAGGCAACCTATCCATACAAAGTGTCCAAAGAGAATTGACCTTTTACCTGTGCCATTACGTCTAAAGAGCTTCTCAGCCAGGGCAGGGATATCTAGAGGCCCTCATCACTCATTACTATAAACTTTAACTTGATTGATCTTGTGAATATTTTGAAAGATAATCAGTGTTACCAAGAGTTCAGGTATTCAACTGTTCTGTCATGTTCAGAGAGCAGAAATTTATAAAACTGCTGCCTATCCTCTGGACCTTAAATTTATAACTTTTATTTTCCTTAGCTGTTCTTGTGATTGGTAATATAGGTATGTTACTTTGTATAAAAAATATGTAAAATTATTTTAGATCATAAATGGTATTCTGAAAAAAATTTATTAGTTTTTAGCATAGAAATTCTCCTTAATTTCTTAATAATAATAATAATAATAATAATAATAATAATAATAATAATAAAAAAATTGATATTAGGTTCTTTTAAACTATATAAAGTGGTATGCTTCAATAATCTGGTCAGCTCTTGGGTGATGCTGGGGTCCGATTCCTCAATATGCACATAGTCTTTTCTCTTAATAAAAGCATAAGAAGAAAAAATAAGTTTTTAAGTTTCTAAATAACCAACAGACATTTTTAGCATTTATTTAGATATTAACTCTTTTACTTTTATTTCTTGTAATCTTTTTAGTATCATTCAAAGTATGTATTTTCTATAATCTTATTGATTATAGTATGCTCTTCATCTGTCTTGGGTTAAAAATTGAAAGAAACTTGTAAATGAAAGCCCAAGGGTTTTTCTGCTCCCGAAAAGCAAAAAACAAACAAACACTGCTGCTAATGAGGTTCACTGGGCCAGAATCCATCTAAGCATATAGAGGAACTTGATGGTGTTATCCATGTGATGCTGGCCTCCTGGGTAAAGTAGTTGTGAATTATTCTTCCATAATTTCAGGAGCTACTGAGGCCAGGCAGCATATGTCAGGGGAGTCCCTGCATAAAGGCACTGAGAACACATTGTGCGAAGCCTGAAAGTGAAACCTGGGCTGCAGTGGGAACTTCAAGATGTTGAAGATACCAGAGACAGCTCAAGGGAGGGATGTGTGCCTCACACAGCAAAGCTGGAGTAGATGAGCCATCTAAGCCCTTTGACGTTAGACATGGAACTATAGGACTTGCTGTTTTCATATTGGGGTTATTTTTAGCTCAATAGATTTATTATTTATTTATATATTTATCCCCCTCTCCTTCTCCTCAGAGTGGTTGACAGCTCCTCTGAGTTTCCCCCCTACCCAAGTGCATCAAATGTTTGTAGTGTTAGGCACATTCTCTCCCACTGAGGCCAGACAAGGCAGCCAGCCCTGTTGGGAAATGGATTCACCCTCCCTTTTATTGGAGTCTATGGAAGGCTTCATCTTAATGTTGCTAATATAATCTTAGCAATTTCAGCCTTTCATCCACATCCAACTTTTCTTTTTCCTTGGCTGTAATGTTAAGTTTTATAGTGTTTTTTTTTTCCCTCCAAACTGAACATTTTGGATTTTATTTTGCCCTACTTATTATTTTTCACTGTGGACCCACATCAGTATTATCAATAACAATCATTCAAGAGATTCAGTATTATACTGTTTTGAAATTTCTTCCACCAAAGAAACTAATCTATTATTTTTTAAAAATTTTGTTTCATGTGAGTTCTTAAGAAGGCAGCCACACCCATTACGTTACCTGGTCAGCAGAGTAGGGTTGACCCTGGTGGACTCAGGGACAGAACAGTCTGCCAAAGGCAGGTTGGAGATTGAGAAACCTAGCCAATTTCCTCACCTGGGCAATGTAGAAGTGCTGATCCTGGTGGGACAAGCACAGGGGAGCTTGTAGGCTGACCAGTTCAATTTCTACTCAGACCCATATCCAAGGCTCTAAGGTGGCCCACCCCAATATCTACCTTGTCTGGAAACTGCTAGAGTGAATGAAAGGGCTGGTCCTGCAGATCCAAAACTACAGGATCTCCATGACACAGGGCAGCAAAAAAGAGGTGACTGAAAGGAATCCCAGGAAGCATCCACTGCTGATAGTGTGGCAAAAGTCAGAGGCTTCAAACCTGGCTATGGAGTCATTCCAATGAACATTTCCAAGCAAAGGTGTATGGACAAAGGGGTATCCTATGTGATTCACAGTGAGACTCTAGAGCTTCTAGAGCAAAATTATTTTGTTGTTATTGTTGTTGGTGGTGATAGTGGTCATGGAGGTGGAGGTAGTGGTGATGATGATGGTGGTAGAGATCATGGTGGTAGGTTTTGGTTGTGAGTTTTGGTTCTTTTTTTGAAGCAGGAAGTTGCATGGGTGGAGGGCAAAATATGAAGGGATCAAGAAATGTATGGGATTGGTATGTAGGATGTGAAATTCACAAAGAATCAATAAATTTTTGAACAAATGCATAAAAAACTTTAAAAATATAAACAACAAATTTTATACAGTTAGATGTTTTAAATGTCTGTAATGTCTACTGATGTTTCTATTCAGTCCTCTGTTGTCATACTTAAGCTAGAAAATATCTCTATCAATATAAAGCAGTGAAAATATTAATGAAATATAAAGGATAAATGCTGTTAAATATTAATGATGTATATTATTCTTATAGTTTCCAAATTTTATTAATGATGTATATTTTTCTTATTGGTTCAAATTTTTTGGAAGATTATTATTTGTATTGTAGCATTAGTTAGAAAATTCAATATTTACTTGTATATGAAATAGTACATAAACTGCATACAAAGTACTATTATCATACACAAAGAGGGAGAAAATAAGCAGAGGTACTTTATATCTGAATTTTAGTTAATTTAATCAGCATTGCTTTGCTACAATTTCAAACATACTATTTATTCCTCAGCTCAAGATAGTAATTGTTTTGTTTTAAAAGTGTTTTTGGATATGTATGTATTTTGTACTGCTGGGAATTGAACTTAGGTCATTATGATTGCTAAGCAAGTGCTCTGTCAGTGAGCTATAATTTCCAGATCAATGGTAACTTTTCTTATTACATTAATGACATAAGTGGTACAGGCTCTGTTGAGTGATTCTCCTATCACAAATGATGATGTTACTCTTCCTGATGCTTGTCTACATTTATTAAAACTTATCAGTATATAAATACACAGGTTCAATCACTGCTTCTTTTCTAAATAACCATGAAGATTCATTAATTCCCCAGAGATCCCAACAAAGGTCCATTAAAACATGTAAACATGTATTACAATTCAGCTTCTCCCTCTGCCCAATCTTATTTTCATCCTCTTCTAAGAAAAATTACCAACAATTTTTCTGTACACTAAGGTTTCTGTAAGTCAGTGATTCTGAAACAGTTGTTGTGCCCCTATTAGGTGGCATTTACGACCTTCAGAAAACACATTTACAATACAATTCATAACACTAGTAAAATTACAGTTAAATGAAGTAGCAACAAAATTACTTTTAGTGTTGGGCGTCTCCACAACATGATGAACTATAGTAAAAGATCACAGCACTAGGAAGGTTGAGTACTCCTGCTCTTTGATTGGTCTTCTTCTCAAAAATCATAGGCTAAACAATTTAAAAATATTTCCTGTTATTGTAGCACTATGAAACAACATTTTTCATAAATTTTCAAATGTTGAGGGAATAAAAATAATACTATCATAATTATATTTTTCAAGGATATTAATTAATAAAAATGCTTCTTTTTGAACCATATCACTGTCATAGAAATGACCAATGGAAAATCTACAAATGCATATGGACCTCAATTTCATATCTATAAAAATATTAATACTTTTAAAAATAATTTTATGTGTTTTTGTCAAATTCATTTCCAATTCTTTCTATATCTTCCCACTATTTTTCCATCTTGATTTCATGTGATCTGAATATATTTTTATTTTTGAAAATGGGATTTTATTAAAATATTAAATAATTTTGTTGCCAATATTCCAGCTTTGAGATTACTTAAAATTAAAATACTTTTACACAGTGCCAAAAAATATTA
>JANHMN010000005.1:22427089-22469496 GCA_030674055.1 Rhabdomys pumilio
TGTCTGGCAAATATATTTTTATTAAATGCCATGTCCATGAATGCAGAGCTTTATAAGCAGAAGTATCATATAAATATCTCATTTAGAACTAGCCACTCCACAGTCTATTTCCTTCATATCAACATCAATGACTTTTTTATCTCTGTATTAACTGATATATACTCCAAAAATCAGCTTTTCTGATGAGGGATAAGAAGGTTTTTAGTCTATAAGCATGAAGGTAAGAACTTAGGGGCAGTTTATTGCTATGTTCACTAAGCAGAATAATAATAAAATATTATCCTTAGAGCCTATGACCTACCCAGGAATGAGATTTTAGCCATTTTAATGGTGATTTCCTTCTTAAGAATCAGGCATCAACCTAATCCAAGCATGATTGGTCACCAGTCACTTCCATAACATTCATCACACAAACACACACACACACACACACACACACACACACACACACCACCACCACCACCACCACCATCACCACCACCACTACCACCACCACCACCACCACCACCACCACCACCACCACCACCACCACCTACAGGTGGTAGGTTTTCATAAAGTTTTATCAAAGTGTTTTGGTTTTAGTTGCCCCTCCCTATACTCCATCATCTGCCATTCTTTCTCACTTCTCTCCCTATCTAAACTTCTTTTGTGCTTACTACTTCACTTTCCCCATTTTAAATACCTTTGTTTTCTACTCCTTCATTCATTTTCATGGAGAATTCATATCATACCTGATATGCCTCCCATACTACATTAGTTTTCTGAATCCTATGAGCCTGCCAATTCACACACACTCATCTAAGACTAAAAGCATCCATATATGAATGAAAACATGTAACATATGCAAGCACCAACAAAACATTTGCTTGAAAATTCTGTACTTACATTTTTAGTTATAGCTAAATAATAAGTTGTGTATTTGTAATAATAAGTTGTGTATTTGTACTCCATTTTTATAATTCATTAACTAGTGTTGGACATCTAGTGGTTTTAAAAATTATTCCTACATTTGTATTATGTATACTTGTACAGAAAATGATCATTATGTGTCACATTTAAAAAGATAATTATGACCGTGGTTCTCCAACATTCTTATTTTTCACTTGACTTATCATGCATGCATTCCAACAGTTTTAGTTCAAAATCAATCGGGTCATATATTTTTCTATAAATTCTACACATTTGCCACATGATTTTTAAAATGAAATTGAGAGTTGAAATATTCCTTTGTAAAAAAATCATTATACAATTATAGGTGATTAAACTTTTATTACACAATTTGAGATTCAAGAAACTGTGAAATTTCCTTCCTATGTGACAATTTTTAGAGAAAAATTACTTTGAAATTACCTGTTTTTAAATACAGTTTACATTCCACATTTATTCCCTGTAAATTATTCAATCACATGCATTTTAAAGGCTGTTTTAATCTTTCTTTTATGTGCTAATATGAAAGAAACTGGCACAAAATTATTTTTTTATAATAAATCACCTGTTAGCCCAAATAACTTCTGTGTTACATTAACTAAAGCTCAGAATCAGTTCAATTTAAAAGTCCTCAGGTACAGAATTAACTCCTCGAACATTGTATATTTTCAATAATGTCCATTATGCCATGTTTTACAATAATTAAAGCAAGATTATTTTAACATGTTAAAACGATACTCAACAGACCTAAGGAGGTTGGGCAGGAAATAGGGAAAAAGGGAGGAGGCTTGACTCTCATTTGGAAGGGGGAACAAAATGGTCATGGAAGGGAGATGGATGGAGGGAACTGTGTTGTGAGAGGGATTGGAAAGGGGAGTAGTAGGGGCTATGTCAGGTGTATAAAAGGGTAGAAGGGTTGGTTTGATCTCCATGAAAATGAATGGAAATGTGCGACAGACTGGGATGGGAAATCAGGGGAAATCTCTAGAAAAAGACTGAGGCTTGGGATAGAGGTAGTATCCCTAAATCAATGTATGTGTCCTTAAATATGACTCACAGCATTGGGAATATGGGACTTGGTGAGGCTGTCTCTTTTGGCTAGGCAGGAACCCTAGGGAGAGATAGGGGCACCAACCCACCCCAAAACCTTTTGACCCAAAACATATCTTATCTACAAGAAATGAAGGCATCTGAGATAGAACAGAGACTATGGGGATAGCCAACCAATAACCAGACAAACTTGAGACCCATGCCATGGGGAATCACTAATCCCTGCTACTATTAATGATACTCTGTTATGCTTGCAGACAGGTTTCTAGCATGACAATCATCTGACTCAGACAGAAATAGTTACCCACAGCCAAAATTGGAGTATGGGCACTCTAGAATAGGATGAAGGATTGCAACCCAACAAAATCAACTAACCTGGAACCTTGGACTTCTCAGAGACTGAACCAACAACCAAAGAACATACAGTGGCTGGTCCTAGGCCTCCCTGCATGTATGTAACAAATGTGCAACTTGGTCTTCATGTGGATCCTGAAAAACTAGAGATGATCTACTCCAAAACCTGTTGCCTGTACATGGGATATGTTCTTCTAGCTGGGCTGCCTGATCTGGCCTCAGTTGTAGAATATGTGCCTACTCTTATAAAGACTTGATGTACCAAGGTGGGAAGATACTCAGGGAGGCCCCTACATGTTCAGAGGAGAAGGGGAAGAGGTCTAGGGGAAGGCTTAAAGAAGAGGGTGACTGGGAGCAAGGCATTGAGTGGTATACAAATTGAATAAATAAAAATTAATGAATAAATAAATAAATAAACCACTACATATTGCAAACAGAAACATGAAAAATATCCAATACCATTATTTCTCACAAAACTACATATCAAAAGTACAATATGATATATTGTTTTTCAATTAGAATGCTTATTTTTAAAGCAACAAATGCCTATAGAAAGTAAAGAAAAAGAGCATTTGTACTATCAATAGGAGCATAAATTGGTATTGTTATTATTTAGAATACTAATTAGGTTTCAGTGTAAGCTGCACTTTGATGTACCATGTGAGTCAGCTATATTACTTCTAGGTCTATATCCAAAATAAATTAAATCAACTCACCATAGAGACCTACATACTGACATATGGCATACTACCATTCACAACAGCTACAATATGGAATTGGTCTTGATGTATATCAACAGACGAATGGATAAAAATCATGTGATGTATACATACACTATAGAGAGTTTTTCAGGCATAATGAATTTCTGTGATTTTTTTTCCAACATAAATAAAAATGGACATGTTTTATTATAGTTAGCCAAATATAGAATGACAAATATAACAAGCCTTTCTCATTTTTGCAATAAATTAATATAACCAAACATACTAATACTGAAGAAATGGCATTAAATAATATTTTTTAAACTAGCATTTATTATTGTTGTTATAACATTTAATAAAGCATAAACCAAGTCAACTAGAGGTTTTATTTATGGCAGCCTTGCCCAACCTAAAGATGAAGTGCTGCAGATTGCCAAGAGAGAATTAGTTTCTTCCATAGACAAGCCCCTGGTATATTATTCAATCAAAAAGTATGAGCCAAGAGCATGTGTACATATGAAACATGCTAAACGAGCTTACTAGATTGGGTATTGTGGATGTATATAGCAATATTTAAAGATTATATTGTGAATTTAAGACAGGGGAGACACAGGAGGGTCTACATTTGGGGATAAAGGAGTAGGAGTGAAATAGATATAGTACTCATGTATGCAAAAATGTTATTTAAAAAAATAACAAACACTCTAAACAATTGAAATGAAATGTTTTGTTTCTTCTATAACAGGAACGATTTTTTGCAATCTATGCATAAAAGTCACATAAATTAACTACAGCACACCAAAGCCAGTAATGAGATTTTAAATAATTTCTATGTTCTTATGTATAAAGCCTTTCTACATAAGTCTGTAAGAAGGGTCATATATTTGTATTCTTGGTCCCCATTTTGTGGAACTGTGTAAAAGATTGGGAAATGTTATCTTGTTGTTAGAAAGCATGTTACTGGAGGTGGTTTTTGAGGTTTCAAAAACCCATATCATTTCCAGTTAGCTCTCTCTGCCATGTTTTTTTTTTCTAGAGGGATGTAAACCCTCTGTGTCATGCCATGTCTGTATACCCACCATCATGAGTCTCTCATGAATGTCATGGATGCTCTGAAACTGGAAGCTCTAATAAACATTTTCTTTTATAAGTTGGCTTGTTCATTGTCTTTCATTAAAAGTAACTAAAACGCTAGTATATTTCAGATAGTTTATCTGAGAAATTGTTATCAGTATTACTTTTTGTATTATATCTAGTAGTAAGAAATTATAAGTTGTATGACCACAACTCTAGTGTGCACAAAATTAAAATGATTAAAGTAAGCATAAAAATGATAGTTTCTAAAAATTAGAAAATGATGTTGGATAAATTATACAATGCTATAAGAAACACTTTCTTTGGAGTCAGGGTAGTCTTTTATGAAGATATGGAGATAGGGCTCCAAAGTTCCTAGAAGTTGATTCATAGAGGAAGAGCAAGAAAAGAGGACTTAAATATTCATAGTTGCTAGATTACCAGAAATTGTGACCCTTAACCTCTGTAAAATGTAAGTGACATAGAACTATTTCCAGTTTGCCTTGACACTGCCAGATTGATTTCCAGAGTAGTTGTACAAGTTTGCATGCCCACTGGAAAAGAAAGAATGATTCCCCTGCTCCATATCCTCACCAGAAAGTGATATTTCTTGAGTTTTTGAACTTAGCCATTTTGTCGGGCAGTGGTGACGCACACCTTTAGTCCCAGCACTTGGGAGACAGAGACAGGCAGATTTCTGAAATTGAGGCCATCCTGGTCTACAAAGTGAGTTCCAGGACAGCCCTGGCTATACAGAGAAACCCTGTCTCGAAAAAACAACAACAACAAAAAATATAGAGAATTGAACTCAGCCATTTTGTTGAGTGTAAAATGAATCTTTGGAGATATTTTGATGTACATTTCCTTGATACCTAAGCACTTTGAACATTTCTTTAAGTGCTTCTCAGCCATTTGAGATTTCAGTGTTGAGATTTCTCTGTTTAGTTCTTTCTACTGGAGGTAGGATCTACAAATACCATCTCCCCAATGTAAGGCATTTCATCTAAGGTCCCTCTTTTTAAGTTCTGAGAGTCTCTCATGTCCCAGGTCTTTGATTCATTCTGGAGGGTCCCCTTAACCTCTTACCTCCCAAGGTTGCATGTTTCTATTCTTTCTGCTGACCCTCAGAGATTTCAATTGTTTTCCCCTGTTCAATACCAGATTATGTTTCCCTCTCCACTCCCCCTCATTCTCTTTCCTTCCCAGGTCCCTCACTCCCCTCTTGTGATTGATTCTTTCTCTTTCACAAGTGGGACTGTTGCATCCTCACTTTTTGTCCTTTTTGAGTTTTGTAGGTTGTATCTTGGTTATTTGGTACTTTTGTTTTTGCTAATATCCACTTATTAGTGAGTACATACCATACATGTAATTTTGGGTCTGAGTTACCTAACTCAGGATGGTATTTTCTAGTTCCATCCATTTGCCTGCAAAACTCAGGATGTCCTCATTCTTAATAGCTGAGTAGTATTCCACTGTGTAAATGAACCCCATCTTCTGTACCCATTATTTTTGTCTTGGGACATCTGGGTTGTTTCCAGCTTCTGGCTATCACAAACAAGTCTGATATGAACAAAGAGGAACATGTACCCCTGTGGCATGGTGGGGCATCTTTTGGGCTTATTTCCAAGAGTGGTATTGCTGGGTCTTCAGATAGAACTATTTCCAATTTTCTGAGGAATCTCCAGATTGATTTCCAGATTAGTTGTAACAGTGTACAATCCCACAAGCAATGTAAAGGAGTGTTCCTCTTTCTCCACATCCTCACCAACATGTGATATCACCTGAAGTTTTGATTTTAGTCACTCTGATTGGTGTAAGGTAGAATCTCAGGGTCGTTTTGATTTGCATTTCTCTGATCACTATGAACTTTGAACATTTCTTTAGGTGTTTTTAAGCCACTAGAGATTCCTCTGTTTTGAATACTTGGTTTAGTTCTATATCCCATTTTTGATTGTGTTATTTGTTTTTTTTGGGGGGGGGTTGTTAGCTTCTTGAGTTCTTTATATATTTTGGATATTAGCCCACTATCAGCTGTGTGGTTACTGAAGATTTTTTTTTTTTTACCAATTTGTAGATTGCCAATTTATCTTATTGGAAAAGTCTTTTCCCTTCCAGAAGCATTCCAGTTTCATGAGGTTCCATTTAAAGATTCTTGATCTTAGAGCATGGACCATGTTTAGACAATTTTCTTCTGTGCCAATGAGTTCAAGGCTCTTTCCCAATTTCTCTTCTATTAGATTCAGTGTATCAGGTTTTATGTTGAAGTCCTTGATCCAAACAGGCTAAGTAAGAAATTAAGGAAACAACTCTCCTCACAATAGCAACAAATGATACAAAATGTCTTGGGGTAACTCTAACCAAACAAGTGAAAGATCTGTACAACAACAACTTCAAGTTTCTCAAGAAAGAATTCAAAGAAGATCTCAGAAAATGGAGAGTTCATTCAAGCTCATGGATTGGCAGAATTAACATAGTAAAAATGGCCATTCTATCAAAGACAATCTAGAGATTCAATGCAGTCCCATCAAAATTCCAACACAATTCTTCACAGAGTTAGAAAAAGCAATTCTCAAATTCATCTGGAAAGTCAAAATAAAAAAATAGAATAGGGAAAACAATAATTAACAATGAAAAGTGGCAGGGGGAATCACCATCTCTGAACTCAAGCTTTACTGCAGAGTAATAGTGATAAAATCTGCATAGTATCAGTATAGAGACAGACACGTTGATCAATGGAATAGAATTAAAGATCCAGAAATAACACCACACACTTACAGGTACTTGATCTTTGACAAAGAAGCCAAACATATACAATAGAAAAAGGAAAGCATCTTCAACAAATGGTGCTGGTCTTAATGGTTGTCAATATATAGAGACATAAAAATAGATCCATATTTGTCACCTTGCACAAAGCTCGAGTCCAAATGGATTAAGGACCTTCAACCTACCCCATTCTTTAATTGGGTTATTTGTGGTGTTGATATCTAACTTCTTGAGTTCTTTGTAAATTTTGGATATTAGCCCTCTGTCGAATGTAGGGTTGGTAATGATCATTTCCCAATCTGTAGACTGACAATTTGTCACTTTGACAGTGTAGCATGAGAAGCTCCACCTAGCAGCAGATTCAGACAGATACAGAAACCCACATTGAAACAGTGAATGTTGCATAGGAACTCTTATGAAAGAATAGGAGGAAGGATTGTGGACCCAGAATGAGATAAGAACTCCACAGGAAGATCAAAAGAGTCAACTAACTTATACCCTAGGGGCTCTCAGAGTCTGAGCCACTAACCAGAGAATATACATGAGATAGAGTCTGAATCACTAACCAGAGAATATACATGAGATAGACTTAGGGCTCCCCTCATGTATGTAGCAGATGTGCAGTTTGGTCTTCACATGGATCCTGGACAAATGGAAAGGGGAATATCCCAAAAGCTATTGCTTGCACGTAGAATATGTTCTTTTACTTTGGCTATCTTGTCTGGCCTCAGTGGGAAATGAAATGCCTAGCTTCCCATAGACTTGAATTTCCAGAGTGTGGGAATACACAGGTTAGGCTCACATGCTCACAGGAGAAGCAGCTGGAAGAATAGGGGAAGGATTGAGGAGGGGGATGATCAGGAGTTGGGTAGTGAAAGAAATACAAAATGAATAATAAAAACTAAAATTAAATTAAACTATTAAATATCAATAAATTTTCTCCTAATAGAAGATAAGAGCCGAGTTTATCACTGAAAAAGATACAATGTGTGTTTGGTATTATTCATAAGGTTTTGATCAGAATAGGTCAGATATGTTGAAAACTACAGCTTTAAATTTCTCTATAGGAAAAATGAGTAGAATTCAATGCTTTGTTCAATATGCAAGAATAAATATGTTATAATCAATAATTTCAATATCATACCAACGTGTATTGATGACTCCATAAATAAGAAACTATGAATTATTTGAGTACACATTATATAAAAACTTGGACTTATATTTTTGATTCTTTAAAACATTTTAGGACATGAAAACAGAAGAGGAGCTATTTTATGTGATGAAGAGGACAGAATAAAGTAGAAGGCAAAGAAATATGTTAGGGAAAGTGAGCAAAGTAGCATCATATGCAGGCGTGAAAGTCTCCTACTGAAGCTTAGTACAATGAAAATAAAAAAACTTTGAAATATGTTTTCTCATTAGAAGTCTAGGAACAAAGGTACTAGGATACATAGTGATATTTCTCATTCTTTGAATTTGTTGCTCCACTTAATAAGTATGTCTACTTCTACTTATTTCAAAATAGATATTATGGTTCTTCACATTGTATTGTGCCCCACTAAGCAGAATGAGAAATAATACCAAACAACTTACCTTTTTAGTGTATTATTCAAAAGATTTTTTTCCACCAGGACCCAAAAAAGTAAGAAAGAAAGAAAGAAAGAAAGAAAGAAAGAAAGAAAGAAAGAAAGAAAGAAAGGAAGAAAGAAAGGAAAAGAGAAAAAGAAAAGCAAAGAATGCCAGAAAACATGACCTTTCCTTTAAGCAGTTTCATATGAAGGCAGCAGTTTTATTCCCATGGAAGACTAACAAAAGATACAGAAGGATAACTTTTATTGTCCTTAAGTGTAGAAGTAGATGCTCATAATCTACTCTTGAGGACTTCAAAACAGTTCAAGGTCAATATCCTACATCTTATGAATATTAGTTTTTCTCATAACAAAAAGTTTCCTGCCTTCAGATAAATTCTGTAATTTCTTCCAGCTCTAGAGCACTGTGGTTATGTCTACCCTATTTCTCAGAGTTGCTTTTATATATATATGGTGTTACATTTTAAAGATGTAGAATGCAGTACTATTCTACAGTGATACTTTTTGCTAAAGTGTAATTGATGTGAGTATCAAGTGATGTTTTCTCAATATTTGAACACCTTTCATTTATTTGAAAAAATACAGTTGTGGAAAGAAATATAAGCTAGAAAGGGTTTATTTTAACTCAAAATTTAATTTCAAAATACAGTGGATACAGTGCATTATATTAGGTAATTGAAAACAGCAAGTACATAAAGCAGGTCACATTATGTCACATCCACAGTCAAAAGAGAAATGAACACATGCATGCCTCCAACTCATCTCATTTTATTTTTTTTATTTTTCTATATCAGTTAATAAAATCAATACATTCCACAAGAGATATGCACATGGACAATCTTTATATAGACTGTCCTCACTGAGAATTTCCGTCTTAGTGATTCTAGATCATGTCAAGCTAATGAATAAAACTATTTACATAAATGTTCATGTCTTTTGTTCATGTGTTTTGAGGAAGATCAAACATTAATCTCAGAAGAAATTATAAAACGCTGACTCACAAATTTTTTCTTTCATAATTCTATCTCATGAATTTTTTTCTGGAAAACTTTTTCTTCTCTCTTTTTTCATGAAATAATTTTCAATGGTGTATTTGAAAAATATTAGATAATAGGTATTTATTGTATCCATTCATATGGCTGGCTTATCTCTAGGATCTTACAGAGGTCCAGGTTAATTGACATTATTTGTCTTTCTATGGGGATGTCATCCCTTTTAGTTCCTTTATTCCTTGCCCTAACTATTCCATTCAGGTCTACAACCTTCATTCAATGCTTGGTTGTGGGTATCTGCATCTGTCTCAGTCAGCTGCTGTGTAGAGCCTCTCAGAGGACAGCCATGCTAGGCTTCTGTCTGCAAACAGGACATAGTGTCAGAAATAGTGTTAAGGATTGGTGCCCATAGATGGGATAGGTCCCAAATTAGGCCCTGAATGGCCTTTCCTTCAGTCTCTGCTCAATTTTTGTCCCTCTATTTTCTTGAGACAGGAGCAATTTGGTGTCAAAAGATTTTCAGGTGAGTTGGTGTCTCCATCCCTCCAATGCGGGTTCTATATGACTACTGAAGGTAGTCCTATCAGGTTCCATCACCCCACTGTTCAGTATTTTGGCTAAGGGCTCCCACATTGAGTCTTGAGATTCTTCCCTGTTCCATGTGTCTGGGACTTTCCAGAGGTTCCCCACCCCCTACTCCATACTGCTGTATGTTTCATTTCATTCTTTTTGCCCTCTGGGATATTCTCTTGTTTACCCCTCTTCACCTGATCCTTGCACTCTTTCCTTACCTCCCCTCTCCCATCTCGGTTACTCCCTCCCTCTTTCTCCCATGATTATTTTGTTCCCACTTCTAAGTGGGATTAAAGCATCTGGTACTTCCTTCTTGTTCACCTTCTTTGTGTATGTGAGTTGTATCATGAGTATTTGGTACTTTTTAGGTAATATTCACTCATCAGTTAGTGTATACCATGCATGTTCTTTAGAGTCTAGGTTACTTTACTCAGGGATGATATTTTCTTGTTCCATCCATTTGCCTGCAGAATTCATGATGTCCTTGTTTTTAATAGCTGAATAATACTCCATTCTGTAGATGAACCACATTTTCTGTATCCATTTTTTTGGTTAAAGGACATCTGGGTTGCCTCCAGTTCCTGGCTATTATAAATAAGGCTGCTATAAACATAGAGGAGCATGTTTCCTTATGATATTGTGGGGTATCTTTTGGGTATAAGTTTCAGCATGTACTTTCTTACATCATTATTTTCTATATTTTATATACTATACTCAGGAAAAGAAAATAGATATAGAGTCCTAAATCTCAAAATAATGTAAGTCATTTTTATGTATTACAATCAGTTAAACATTAAATAAAAGTGTCTTATTGAACTGAATTAGTTGCCAACAATACATTAAATGTGTATTTAAAATTCTGTAATATTTTTCTCTGTAGTAGAAAATGAACCACAATGTCTTCAAATTCATGGATTGAATAAAAAATAGATGTAATTGAATTATAAATAGATATTTTTCTCTTTTTGTTAAATATATTTTTTATAAAATATGTTCTAATTAAAGTTTCTTACCCCCAACTTCTCTAAGACCCTCCTCATCTAACCTCACATTTGAATCCATATCATTTCTGACTTTCCTCAAAAAAAAATCAGGGTTCTAAGAGAATAATAACAAAATAAAATAAAAAAATAAATGAAACAAACCTGAATAGAACAAAACTAAACAGAATAAAAAGAGTCAAAGATAAACACATGGAGACACAGATATAGATACTTCCACTCACAAAAGAATCCCATAAAAACATAAAATGAGAAGCCATAATAAATAGTCAGAGTGCTATTTAAAATGAAAAAGAAATTTCTTGTCAAACATTATGAGACAAGGAACTTCCAATGACGATGCCGAGTTCATTTTAGTTTGGTCATCTGCTGCAGGGTATCAGGCCTGCTCTGAAGAGTGGCTTGTATACCCAGTGAAACACATAAACTAATTATATATCTGCAAATGGTTATCAACAAGAGATAGCTTCTGGGTTAGTGATGGGGACTTGTTTTAACTTTCCTGTCTTTTTACTGAGTACAACCTCTGGCTTAAAGCTTTTCAGGCCCTGTGTATGCCACCACAATCTCTGTGACTTCATATGTGAGCCAGCCCAGGTATCTCTAGAAGGTCTTACTTAGTGTTCCACATTTCTTTTGCTCTTACAATCTTTGTGCCTCCTCTTCCTCAGGATTCTCTGAACTCTGAGGAGAATGATTATATGGAGATACTCAGTTGTGAGTCTCTATATTTTTCCCATCTATTACAGGAGAAAACTTCTCTCATAATTTCTGAGTAAGGCACTTGTATAGCAGAATGTCACTAGAGGTGATATTATTGCTACAATACCTTTAGCATAGCATTATTTTTTGTGTAGATACTGTCTTCAATAATATTTTACACAAATGTGTGGAGAGTAACCAATGGCTTTGGCAGTAGCCTGGGCTGTTTGGAAATTTCCATGGTGCTTCTTTGGGCCACAACTTGAGTAGATGTAACAAATTTCCCATAGCAGACTTTTTTAGGTGACAATAAACGTCCAGTTAAAGCCTCTAGTTCCCTTGTTATTTGGCAATTTCATTTACAAATTTTATGAATTTGTATTATATATTTCCATATAACCCCTGAAATGGCCCTTCACTGTTTTTCCCAATATTCCCTCCCTTAGCACCCTCTTCTCTCTTTCTCCCTATATGATGCTCCCACTCTAATAAAAAGTTGTCCCTCCATAACTATTTTAATCTCCCTATGGAAAATATAGATGTTCAGTAGAAAGGAATGAATTTAACAGCTGAACAATTTAGCTTCCTGTATGCATTTATATTCAACCCCAGACACGCTCTTAGGCTTCTTAATGGATTGCCATTTTTATGCAAACATGGAAAATTTAAACATGAATTATGTTTAAAAACTTTTGAATTGTAACATACAAAAATAGTGCCAATTTATTCACTGACAGTATAAAATTTGGCCTATATCTTTATTGAACAAAATGCTTTTATACATCATTGTGTAATTTAGGGCACTTTTGTTTGGTTATAAAACATTATGTCAAGTACAAAAATTATTTGATGCGATTATACATTGACAATAAATGCCATAGTGTTTATATATACATATGTATATATACATGTGTCTGTATGTTTAAAACACAGATTATATAGCTCTTTGAAGTTTTAGACATATGAACTCTATTATTTACATATGATTCAAACACTATCTTCATCATATCACTAGATTGCTAACAAAAGTAGCATTCCATAAATTTCACTTGGATTTGCTACCTTTGCAGAACTGATGGATTAATTGGACAATCAAGGCGATTTAGTCAAATAGTTGTGTGAGATTAGTATAAAATTTCACTTCATTCATTTCTAAATTCAGTCGAAAGATCGGAAGTGGTGATTTGAGTAGATATGACCTCTATACTATAATTTGAATCATTGCTGTTGACCTTTAATATGTATACAAAAATTGTTCAGGTATTATTTATCCCTCCAAGAAGCTATGCATAACCTTGCCAGTTTTCTGCTGACTTTCTATGTTGTATACATTGTTTTGTGACTGTTACAACTCTCCTTTAGGTACTAAATTTGAAGACTGTATTGTCCTTCAACATGACTGAGAATATTGGACAGTGATTGAATGTCATCTAATGCTTATTAATATGCATGGTGTCATTTGTCATCTCAGTCATTGCTGACACTTTGTCATTTATGTTACTGTAAGCATTATAACAACTCTTAGTTGCAAGTTCTTAAACCTATCTCTTGCTTGCAAAGTCATCAAAAATACCTACAACCATCTATAAGAAAGAGTGCTATTAAAAAAGTGTGAGTTTAAGATTGTTTGAGTCATTCATACTTTAAGACAACAAAAAGAGAACTATACAATTTGTTATATAATTGTGACATACTTCCATTCTTTATATTTTACTGGATTGAATAATTGTTTACTTATTACCACAAGAATAGATAAAATTTTGATTTTTAAAATGACTAAATATAATATTGTAAATTAATTTACAACTTCTATGTAAATGAAATTTTATATCAGATTCTTTATTTTATCATCAACTCTTGGATAATGATAGTAATAATAGCATCCCTACAAAGGTAGAATAGTGAGACTGAGATTAATATTTGTCAAAGAACATAATTTTCAAATTTTGATAATTAAAAGAACTTAGAGTCCTTGCAATTATGTTTTTCTCTATATAAAGTATGAGTCCTTTTTCAGAGCATTTCTTTGATAGTCTTACAAGTTGTTTAAAATGATTAAAAAAAGCTGTACATCTTTTCAACATGATTTAGTCTTCTGCACAACACTGATTTCTTCATTTATCTACCCTACAGCATGTGATTGCATGTTTAAGCGGAGGTTGACCTGATTCCAACTGCCAGATGGTGGATATTTAGTTTAATTCTTTCATAGTGATTGTAGTGTTCTTACCAGAGATTGGAATAAGAATATGACCAATGACATGTTAGTTAAACTCTCTAAATAACTTCATGGAATACTTTTTTAAGTTAAAGAAATAAATGACACAAAAGTTAGTCATTTTCCTTTAAATAATTCTGAAAAATGACTATGAGAAATCCATTAAACCATTCTTCCTTTGTAATTGAGGATGAAAAATACATAGAGGGAAGTGAAAAGAGAATTCTCACATATTAATTCTGAAAGACCTTTTCACTTTTTCATCTTATTATATGATAACACACACAATTAAAATCACATTACAAGACGTTACACCTAGAGCCTTTGAATACAAAATAACAAAAGTTTCCAGCCTAGGATAGTTTGTGCAGTAATAATAAATATTTTTTAATTATTATTTTGAAAGTTGCTATGTATGAACAAGAAAACCCTTAAAAATGTGTGGCAACATTCTATGGGCACTGATCCTAGAGTGAACAAAAAAGAATAAGCAATCTGATAATGAGCCTTCATCACTCTGTTTTTCACTGTTATAGGTTTCCTAAAACTACTTTGTTTTGTTGCTTTGTAAGTGTTTTTGTCACTATAGAAAGACCAGTAAATAATATACCATATACTTAATTGTCCTGAATATTTATATGGGAATGGGACAAGTATTTTTTGACTACTATGTTAATTTTAATACTGAAACAGTTGTCTTAGTATTCCTTTCTTTAACAGAAAATACCATAATTCTAGAGTTCAAAGAAAGTTTATCCTGATAAAGTTATTTTTGTTTTCTTGTTTGCATGCTATATTTATGAAGGGACAGAGTTATTGATCCTTTATGTAGACTACAGTATCAGTGGAATCTTGAACTATAATGTGAGTTCTTACACTTATTAACTATGAGATGCAGAAGGAATTAATTTTTATAATTAACTCTTTTTTTTGTTGGGTATTTTATTTATATTTCAGATGCCATCCTCTTTCCCCATTTCCCTTCCCTAGAAAACCCCTATCCCATGCCCCCTTTTCCTTTTTGCTTTTATATATATATATATATATATATATATATATATATATATATATATATTTTTTTTTTTAAAGTTAATCAAAGACTATATAAGTTTGGTAATGCTCAATCAGAAGTGTAACCCAATACCCAACCTAGATATATCAACTATCTTTGACTGGTGGAGACACGTGAACTTCTGCCTCCATGTCCCCCTTCTCTCTTTCTCTCTCTTTCTCTCTCATCTCCTAGCTTCTCCTCTCCTTTTCCTTCTCCTCTCCTTACTCCTTTTCTTCCTCTCCTTACTCCTCCCACCTTAGCTCCTCCTACATATCACCCTTCCTGTTGGTATAATTAACTCATTTCTAAATGAACAAAAACAAAGTTTTAGTTTTTAGTTGGACATTGTATGGTGACAATTTGTCAATTGTTATTGGTATCCACAAACAAGCTGTTGTACATATTAGATATGACTGATGAATTGTGTTTTTCATAATCATTTACCAGACATTATCTATTATCCTAAAGATGCTATAGCTGATAATTATTTTGATAAGGAAAAACCCACAAGCAATGACATTATTATCACTCAATAGTTTATCATTCTCTGAAAATTTAAGGAATTCCTATAGTTTTTTCAGTCTGTGAAGATTCAGAAACTGAACAATCTTGTACTAAAGTGAAACATTTTTCTATGTTTACATTCTTAGTAGTTTTGTGAGAATAATAAAAATAATGATGTGTTTTAAACGTGATATAAAATATCACAAAAGCTAATCAAATCAAAATATATGAAAAGAATTGCAGTTTTATCTTGTTCATACATTGAATCTTGGACATATTAATCTTACAGAATTGGAGCGTATAAAAGGTGGCTACCTGGAGCAAGGGACAGTAGTCAAAATAAGCAAAGACAAAAAATGATTAACCAATGGACTCAACTTAAATAATAGATACATTTAGCATAGCCAATAGATAAAAATTACATATTTAAAATTTCAAAGAGCTGAGGTTTTTAAAATGATTTCCTTATACAAAAATGACAAGTGTTTTATAATTTTGTATTGCTTTTCCCATATAAATGTATTAAACTCTGTATATTTGTGTTGAACATTGTATCATTGCCCCACAAATTCAAGTTATTTATTATTGTTGGGAATGGAATGCATAGCCATGTATTTCAGGGAAGAGTTCTACTAGTGACTTTTATCTCTAACTTTTAAACAAAATTTATGAGTCTTGACCAGAAGGACAAACAGCTATATGGGCTTGTCCTGAAAACCTGATATGTTGAATTCAATACCCAGAGATCATGGTAAAAAAAAACAAGAAAACAAGCAACAGAAAAAACCAAACAAAACAAAAACCAAACAAACCTGGGTACTGTCATTCCAACATTTCTAAGGTGAGATTGGAGGAAAATACATAAAGATTGATTGCCTTAATACTTTCAGATCTGCTAGCAAGGAATATTCAAATTGGCAAGGATATCAAAAAATCTGCCACAACAATGCAAAAGGGGGAAACAACTCAAAAGTTCATTTTGGGACTATGACTATCCACATATATTCCATGGAGTGTGCACACTTAAACTTATACAAAGACATTAATTAAAAATAAAATTATAAAGCAAAATAAATATATCAAATTGGAGTTAAAAATTTGGAAATATGATTTAAAATCTCTCACAATTTGTGCCTGCAGCCAGGTCTTTAAATGTAAGACCTTATGGTATGAATGAATTGTTGCTCATTCAAAATATGAAGGCTATCGTTATTACTAATTTTGTATTCTCATTTTAAAGTAATTATTAAAATAATTACATATTTTAGATGATTTGCAATTTTATACTTTTGTTTCTAAATCTGTGAAAATCTAGACTCATATTGTAAACTCCTCTTTTAAAGCCGATATAGCATAACTTTCCATATTTTAATTAAAATCCACTGAATTGCTTTATTGCTAAATCATGTTAACTTTATTACTTCCATTCTCTAGTTAGTTTTTACCAGATAATGTGATAAAGCTATGTAAGTTTATTATAGTGTACTATAAATAATTTGATAAAATATGAAATAAAGTAATAAAAATAATCAATGAAAAATAATGTAATTACAAATGCCAGTATACTTTAACAAGTTAGGCAACTTGCCTTTAAAAAGGAAACAATTACTTTTAAATATATTATTTTAAGTACTTTATGGGAGAAGTTTATCCTGAAATTAAAGCATATCTATCCCTGATAAAATATTATTATTGATTATTACATTAATAGTGTTGCTCTATGTCTAAATGTTGAAATGTTTTGTTATTTATTTTCATTTATGACTCATTTAAAATATGGGTATAACTATTACATTCAAAAGTAGGCAATAGTATATTGACTGCATGATATACAATTATTGCTAACACTAAAATACTAAAAATTATTTGTAACATATAATTCTAAAGAAATAGAATTAAAATTGGTGCATGGTGTTGAAATAGTTAACATGCACATTATATTTTTGTATTGCATCATTATATACAATAAATCTGCTACTATAATCATTAAGTACTGTTTACCTCTTGTAGAACATTGTTGCCAAACAAAAGAGCAGTTGTGTTTGCTTATAAATAACCATCAGAAATAGAACTTCTGACTTTGAAATTCTCTGAGAGAAGGATTGGACAGGGAGGGTCACTGATGCTCACATGAGATTTAGGCTTATTCATTCCTTCATCACCAAGCTATTTGCATGCAATTCTGCTTTATGTGGTTTGGAGAAATTGTTTTTTGTTGTTCTTTTCTTTTTTCTTTAATTTTTTTTTGGGGGGGGCTCATGGTGATAATTGTTTAATAGTTTAAAACTTGATTGAAAAATTAAACCTGTATTTGTGGTTGTTAGAAGTCTGTGTTAGATGTCCCACTGTAGCTCAGAACAGACCACTTTAGACCACATGGTTCCAAGGGGGGAGGTTTATTCAGGAGATAGGTCAAAGGTGGGGGGAAGATGATGGAAGAAGTTGGAAGAAGAGAGGGGAAGAAGAGAAGTAGAGGCTGGCCATGACCACGTGGAGAGAGAGGAAGAGAAGGGGGAGGGAGAGAGGGGACAGAGAAGCTAGAGGCAAGGGAGTAAGAGGGTAAGAGTGAGTAAGAGATTAAGAGAGAGAGGAGGGGGCAAGCAGCCCCTTTTATAGTGGTCCAGGCCTACCCGGATGTTGCCAGGTAAATGTGGGGAGGAGCATACCTAGCTGTTGCCAGGTAATTGTGGAGGTGGAGTTTAGACAGAATACTAACAGTGGTCACGATCCTATGTATTTTGGAATTGTTTTTTTTTTTTAATATTATTTAATCTTTTTTTTAATACTCCAGATTTTATCCCCCTCTTGGTTTACCCTCTGACTGTTCCACATCACATACCTCCCCCCCACCCCAGTCTCTACAAGTATGTCCTAACTCCCCAACTCCTTACCCCACCAGACCTCCCCACTCCCCTGGGGCTTCCAGACTCTTGAAGGTTAGGTGCATCTTCTCTGACTGAATCTAGATTCAGCAGTCCTCTGCTGTATATGTGTTCTGGGTCTCATATCAGCTGGCATATGCTGACTGGTTGGTAGTCCAGTGTTTGAGAGATCTCAGGGGTCCAGGTTAATTGAATTGCTGGTCATCCTACAGGGTCACCCTCCTCCTCAGCTTCTTCCAGCTTTTCCCTAATTCAACCACAGGGTCCCCATATTCTGTCCATTGGTTGCATGTAAATATCTGCATCTGATGCTTTCAGCTGCTTGTTGGGTCTTTCAAAAGGCAGTCGTAATAAGTCCCTTTTTGTGCACACTCCATACATAGCCTCTGTAATAGTTTCAGGCCTTGGGACCTCCCCTTGAGCTGGTTCCTACTGAACCTGTCCCTGGACCTCCCATTCCTAAGTCTCTTCTCCATTTTTGTCCCTGCAGTTCTTTTAGACAGGAACAATTCTGAGTCAGAGATCTTGACTGTGGGATGGCAATCAATATCTATCTATCTATCTATCTATCTATCTATCTATCTATCTATCTATCTATTTATCTATCTCATTAAAAACTGATTTTATATGTCCACATACCTTCAAGTTTGAGATATTTTTTAGGCAATATTATTTTAGATATATTTTCTTTCTATATGTAGCTTTTTCCCGTTCAGATGTAGCTACATTTCATTTATGTTTTGATTGATGATATTTCAAGGATCATTTATATATGTTTTTACTCTTTTGTAATCTTTTATTTTTGTTCACATATTTTTCTAATTTCATACAGTCATTTAAAAATCCTTTCTTCTACATGATCCAGAATCCAGTTGCATCTTTCCATTGAAGTTTCATAGTTTCTAAATTTCTTGACTCTGAACTTCTATAATCCCATGCATTCTCTCAGATTACCATGGACTAAGGCTAGACTTCAATAACAACAAAAAAACATAAAGACCACATACTCATGGCAACTAAACTACTCTCTGCACAGTGATAACTTGGCCAGGAAAGAAAGAAATCAAAGACTTTATAGAATTCAATGAAAATGAGAAAACATTATACCCAAACTTATGAGACACAATGAAACAGTGCTGAGGAAAATTCATAGCACTAAGTGGTTTCATAAAGAAATTAGATAGCTACCATAGAAGCACCTTCATAACATACCTGAAAGCTCTAGAACAGAAGGAAACAAACACACCCACGAGGTGTAGATGACAGGAAACAAATTATTCCTGAAGTCAACACAAAAATAACGAGAATGATTCAAAGAATCATCAAAACAGAAAGATGATTCTTGGAATTATTATAAGTAATTCTACTTGTCTCATAATTTTTCCTGTGTTTTAATAACCTAGTTAAGTTTTCTGTTTATCATTTCACTAGGCTTCTCAAGTACTTGTAATTACTTTTTACAAAATGTATAATTTCTTTTTATTTGAAGTTAACTGGTGTCATTTTGTGAGTTGCTTTTGGTCATATCAAACTGCTTAATTTTTTCACATCAATGTAACCTTGATTTGGTTTTTATGAATTTAAATAATTAAGCCTTTCTTTGAGATCTCACAGAAGAGTTTTAGTAATGTGAAATATTTCTTTCTAAGGTCTCTCTACTGAAGATATTCCCTCAAAAATAAAACTGAGTGGGGTTGGATACATTTCGTCTGACTGATTCTTGGCCTACAATGGAGAGGTCTGTTGTACCAATTTGCAAGAAGTTTAACAGATTTTAATTCTACTCTAGTTTTGTTTGTCTTCTAAATCTTAAGTGGTCAGATTTGTACTGGGATAAAGGTTTTCTTGTGGGTTTAATTAATGGGCTTGTGGTGATATTTGTTAAGAGATATGAATGCTTTTGTCTCCAAGAAAATCCCTACTACATTACTGGAGAGGTTTTAGATTGACTACTGCATTTATGATCAAAAATATTCAAGACTATTTTGGAAAAAGAATACAGAATATCCAATGAGAAGGTGTGTGTAGCTAAGGCCTGTGATCATGTATGAGACATATAATTGCTTAGATTTAGTTCTTGAATATCTATATATAAGATATCTTCAGCTTGAGTCTGAGATCACAGAGAGGTATGCCATCAATGATTTTGTGGTTAATCATTTCACTTATATTGTTGCTTATAAGAGCCAGAACAATGCTGTATTTCAGTCACTTGTAATTAAGCAAGGTCATTAATCTTCAGGAGTATTTCTCTATATACTTTATCCTATATTCCCTACATCTCAAACTCTTTTCTTCAGTCAGTCTGAAAAAGGAAGACCTCATGATGAAGATTCAGAACTATATGATGAAGACCTGATGAATATTTTGATATGACAGTCACAGTGACTCAAGTAGTCATACTTCATGAAAGCATGTCTGTCAGAATACCTTCCACAGCACAGGTAAAGCATCTGAAGTCATGCTTAAGGTTTAATTTAGAATAGCTTGTCAAACCAGTTGTTTTAAGCAGCACAAAGACAGGCTTATGGCAAAATTTTCAGGAATTGTTTATGGTGGTATGTTACCATGGAAAACAAAACAGAGGATTTGTACCTGAACTCAGTTTTTTGAGAAGCATTTTTTTGGTGATGAGTCTAGCAGGCATGTCAATATGTACCTGTCTTCCAAAGTCATCTACACAGACACTGAAGTATATGGATTATAGCAGACTGGAACCAAGAGCCAAGACCAAATCAAGGCTCTTTATAATCAGAGGTTTAAATATAAGAACCAACGCTGAGTTGTAGATGAATAAGCTTTCTTCTGGGTACTTTAAAAAACAATGGTTAGTTGACACTTCAGCTAGATATGGAAGAGGTGTAGCAGAGTTACAAGGTAACTCTTGATTCCACTGTGGAGACTTATATATGTGGACAAGTGCCCTTGAATTCTGATTTATTATTGTGAATGATTCCTCTGAATCCACTGATAGACATTTTGGGTAGCAGGACAAAGCCAATTGTTGGAATACAGAAACACACAATGAGTTGGGTATCACTAGTTAAGAAAATACCACACAGACATATAGCCAAATCATATCTAGACATGTTCTCAATTGATACCACCTTTTCTCAGTAAACTAGCTTATGTCAAGTTAACAAAAATTATCAACTGGGACAATGTATGTGTAAGCTGTAAATGATTTATTTTCTTGTTTTAGTAAGCAATATAATATAAGTGGTAGCTAGATTTGTTTGTTTGTTTGTTTGTTTTAATATAGGTCACTTTTCCTTGAAAAATATATTCCGTTCTGAAAATTTAAAGACATAACTGAATTTATATCTGAAAAGTCTGTGTTTTACCACACAAAATTAACTATATTAATTAAAATACACATCAATAGAGTTTAACTTCATTAATGAAGCAATTTGGAGACTGATATGTCTGTATATGTCTATGTTTTTTTCATTTTAGAAGGCAAAGAAATAGAAAAAATGACTTTGAGGTCATCCTAGTCTACACAGTGAATGTGATTTACTAGAGCCTGGAACGGTATGGAGATCCTATAGAATATGAAAGAAAAAAATAAAGTGAAGGAAGGGGTGGAAAAAAGAAAAATGAGAAGCAATAAATGATATAAGGAAGAAGGGAAGAAATACCCTTCTAAAATTTTTTTTGTACTAGTTCTGATTTCACAAGAACAAGCAAATCAAAATATATAGTAGCTTAAGGAATTACATGGCAGTCTATGAGTTAGAAGGGAAGTGAAAGAGAGATTTAAGCCCTTCAATAGCATGTTATCCCTAAAACTAATAAGCCTGGTTCTTGAGAATGATTTTAAAATCGACCTTGCAAGCAGGTGAATCTTTGAATCACTGGGGAAAACAATAGCAAATTTTGTTCACTATTGGTGCTGTTTGTCAACACACTGCAAGAAAAAATTAGCACTAGTAAAAAGCTGTGCATGGCTGGGAAGCTGTTAAAAAATGGTGGGAATTTAAGTATTCTACATATTCAGAAACTTTGTAAGAGAAGGGTAGAGTCATTTACTTTTTAAAATTAAACAGCAAAATATTAAACCAAGAAATTATTGCAATGACAATGGTCTATTTAATTCATTTTCTAGACAATAATTAAAGTTCAAACTGTCATATCTATCTTTAAAACATTTCTAGTGGATATATCTGTATCCACTACATTTATCCTGTTCAAAGAATGAGTAATTAAAAAAGAGAAATACCTTTTCTAATGCTGAGAGTTTGGCACAGTGTTCTTGAAAATAGAATGGACAGATAAATACATGGAAATATAAAAAGAAATGAATATGAAAAATCAAAATAGAATAGCTAAAAAATTACTATAAGTGCAGTCATCAACACTTAATTATGATTTTTGATCAAATAATTGAAAACTTAAGTTTTAAAGAGAAATTAGATCCAAAGAAATCACAAGACATTACCTGTGATGGCAAATTAACCTATTCTGTTTGATAAACTGGTTTAACTTTTGTCTGAACTTTGTAGAGTATAATAAAGGAGAATATCGCTCTTCACATAAATAATGTATGATCTTTTATGTTACTTGTGTTATGTATAACATAGTTATTAAATATAAATATATTTAATGCAATTTTAAAAATAAGTACAATTATATATGGCATATGTTAAATAATGCAAGTCTAATAAATAATACATATTTAACATTGTCTATACAAAATTGAAAGCATAAAGTATTGAAAAAGTTTCAGTCAATTCCAAAGCCTCATTTTTACAATAAGTTATTGAAAGTTCTGACAGTTTGGTAAGTTTGTCAATAGTAATGGTGTTAGAGAAAGAAATTGTTCAGGTTATTGATCATTATCTTGACAAAGTGCTATAAAAGAAATAAGGGAGAAAACCTTGTCCAGATTGTGAAAAAGTTTTCTTAAATATGCCACAGAAAGCTTACATTAAAGAACACTCTAAATGATATTATATTTTCAATATTAGAAAACTGCTCTTTAAATCTTTGCTGTAGAAAAAATAAAAGGTTTAGTTTCTACAATTATTTATAACATATGAATTTGAGAACTAATTTGTGTTGTTACATACGAATAATTCTTATCAATCAATAACAAGACCATAAGCACCAACATCAAACTGAGAATGAAAGTTGAATGGACATCTCATCAAAATAAATAATCATGTAAAATAGGCAAATAGATAGGTTTCTAAGCAGCATTATTCCATGAATGAAAATATAAAAACTAAAACAAATAAAATGGGACATTATTACATTTATACATTTTGATTTGGATTGTCCCATCACTAAGGATTTTGATTATATTTTGCTGGTCTTTGCTATATTGTCATTGTTTTTTCAGAGAGTTGGATATTCATTCACAATTATATTTATTTGTTAATTTAATGTTTTCATTTTGAATTTGTATATGCTTTTCATATGTATATATTCTTTGCTGTATATATGCATAACAACAATTTTCTGTGTACTTGGTTTCTCCTTTCTGTTTGTTTCAGCTACTCTACTGTGTTTATTTTTATATATTTTTATTCATGAATTCTTATTATTTCCTGAGCTAATTGAATTCTTTTAAAGAAGCACTTGTACATATCAATATATATATATATATATATATATATATATATATATATATATATAATTATTTTTTACAGTCCAGTCATTGCTCTCCTCCCAGTTTACCCTTCCACAGTTCCACATTCCATTCTTCTTTCGCATTGTCACCAAAAGAATGCCCCCCCCACACACCAGCCCTTCCCCCTCCCTGGTGCCTCCAGTCTCTTAAGGGTTAGTTGCATCTTCACTGACTGAGTTCAGACCTGGCAGTCCTCTGCTGTATGTGTGTTGGGGGCCTCATATCAGCTGGTGTATGGTGCCTGGTTGGTGGCCCAGTGTCTGAGAGATATCTGGGGTCCAAGTTGACTGAGACTGCTGGTCTTCCTATGGCATTGCCTTCCTCCTCAGCTTCTTATAACTTTTCCCTAAGTCAACCACAGACTTCTGTCCATTGGTTGGGTGTAATTATCTGCATCTGATTCTTTCAGCTGCTTGCTGAGCCTCTCAAGGGTAGCCATACTAGGCTTGTCTGTAAGCACACCACATCATCAGTAACAGTGTCAGGGCCCAGGGCCTTCCCTTGAGATGGATCCCAATAAGGGCTTGTCTCTAGACCTCCTTTTTCTCAGGCTCTACTCCATTTTTGTCCCTGAAGTTCTTTTAGACAGGAACAATTCTGCATCAGACTTTCTGACTGTGAGATGGCAACCTCACCTCTGTACTTAATGCCCTGTCTTTCTACTAAAGGTGGACAGTACAAATTCCCTCTTCCCACTGTAGGACATTTCATTTAAGGACTCTCTCTCTCTCTCTCTCTCTCTCTCTCTCTCTCTCTCTCTCTCTCTCTCTCTCTCTCTCTCTCTCTCTCTCTCTCTCTCTCTCTCTCTCTCTCTCTCTCTCTCTCTCTCTGAGTCTTGATATATTTTAGATGGTCCCCCACCTCCTATCTCTTGAGGTTGCCTGTCTCCATTCTTTCTGGTGGCCCTCAGGGCTTCAGTCCTGTGTCCCTCTCTCCCCCCACCAATACTCGATCATGTTCCATTTTCACTTTCCTCTCTTTCTTCTCCCTTCCAAGTGGGATCAAGGCATCCTCACTTGGGCCCTTCAGCTTGTTAATTTTCACGAGTTCTGTAATTTTTTGGCTAATATCTTCTTATTAGTGAGGACATACCATGCATATATTTTGGGTTTGAGTTACCTCACTCAGAGTGATAATTTCTAGTTCCATCCATTTTCCTGCAGAACTCATGGTGTCCTTGTTTTTAATAGCTGAGCAGTACTATTGATACTTTATTGTTTCTATTATAAATTTTGTTTTGAAACAAGTTATTGTGATGACTACAATATTGCTGTTTTGTGAAGTATTGTTTGGGTTATTGAGGCTATTTTGTGCTATTAGATAAAGTTTTTTCTCATTTTTTATATTTCAATATCAATAGGTTTGCTTTCAGTAGTACAGCCATCATTTAACCCCAGTAGTAAATCCACATTTTCCTGAGTATGAGAAGTATTTCAGTCTTCTAGAATTTTCTTTCATTTTTTGTTCAGTGTTATACAGATTTTATTTATTTTTATTTTACATTTTTATTGAGTTTATTCTTGGTGTCTCATTGAGGTAATGATGAATTGAATTGTATTGCTGAGTTTTTTATCAGCATGTTGGTTTTGACACATGGAATATGACTTCCTTTTGTATGCTTTCATATGTTGTTAATTTGGAGACTACATTTATAAGGCTAAACAGGATTTTTCTGATCTTTAGTGTTTTAAATATGGGATAATATTGTCTGAATAAAGTTTAATTTGACTTCTTGCTTTCCTAGTTGCATAAATTTTATTTTTTTCTTTTGCTGTATACCTATGGCTAAAAAAATAATTCAAACAATTTAAAAGTGGATAGAGTGGATACACTTGTCTCATTACATTTTGAGGGGCAGGAAAATCTTCTAATTTCCTATTCCATGATATAACTCTAAACATATATTTCTTGTGGATAGCCTTTATTAAGTAAGGCATGATTCTATCATTTCTAGACTGTGTAGGTCTTATCTTGTATTTTGTACAATGTTTTTTGTGCATCCATTAAGATTATCATGTGATTTCTGTCCATTATTGTATTTATAGGCTATATCACACATATATAGTAGTATATATTAAAATATCCTTGCATCATGAAATGAAACTAACTTGATCATCTTATATGATCTTTTAAACATAATATTCAAAGAAGTTTTCAAGTGTTCTATTCTTAGCATTGTCATAATTGTTGATCAATAAATTTGATCTGTAGTTTAATGTTATTATGTAACATTAACCAGATACATCATTAATATACTTCAGTATTTTGTATTCTTCATGAATACTGACCCTGTAAAGGCATATGTTTTCTTATTCAATAAGCTTAGATCTTTAATTTATTCCCTTATGCATATGCTTTAGAATTTTGTGATTTCCTATAACCTGTGTATTTTCTTCATGTTCTGTTACTCACTGAAAGTAAAGATTCATCAACATTGTCTTCCAGCGATTTTTCTCTATCCTTTTATGCAATCAGTTAATGGAGTCTTTATGGGATTCAACTATGTTTTGTTTGGATAGTGTAGTTTATTGATCCTTTTTATTCCAATATCTCTGATATTTTTAGTACTTTATCACTTTATTGAGTTGTTTATCTTATGTGGCATGTCTTGCTCAATATTAAGCAGTTTATTTTATCCCCTCTGAATTCATTGATCATTATAAAATCAATCTCAGGATATGTTAATGTTTTATTCAATTCATTATCCTTGAAATCAGATGTTAGCAAATTTTTGGTTTGTGAGAGTTATATTATTTTTATGTTTTTTCCTCATCGACTCAGTGTAGTAATTCAAATGGAAAATGTCTCCCATAAACTCATGGATCTGAACACTTGGTCTCCACTTGGTGTCTCTGTTTGAAGAGACTATCACATAAGTATGTCAGGAGAGGATGGACTTTGAGAGTTCCTTGCCGTTCTTTCCAATTTGCTTTTTAAATATTTTTTTTGTTTGCAGTTGAGAATGTGATTCATCATATTCTACTACCTATGTCCAAGGCTGCTGCTTTTTGACATGTTTTTCTGTCTTGATAGTCTCATATTCTATAACCTTAAGCCCAAGTAGACTCTTGCTCCTTTAAGCTGCATTGGTCATAGTGTTTTTTCCATCAACAGAAAAGTAACTAATACAGTCTGTATGTTGATATATGTACCAGTATCATATTTATTCTACTTCTAAATATACAGGCTTCACTTGACTATATATCCAAGAATATCAGTTTGATATTTCATATTATATACTTTATGTGTTTTTGGCCCTATTTGGCTTTACCTGATGGGTTTTTAACAATTTATATTTTGGTATATCCCAGGTACCACCTTCCCCTATAAATCTCATGTTTTAGAGTTTCTTTGATATTGTAAGCAGGTACATTAATGTATTGCATGCACCATATGTGATTGCTATTCCAGTCCTGTGAGTATTTTATGGCTCACAGAATGATGTAGCTGAAGCATGAAGAGAATTTTTTCAAGAGTGATGGGTACACAAATAGCTGCAGTATTTCTCTTTGCCATTAAATGAAAGGTAGAACAACTTTGAGTCCCAAAGCTAATCCTATGTGTTCCTGGGTAAACATATATGAGCTTGGTTTCCCTAAGTTTTAGTCTTTAAAATTAAATTTACATATTTAGTTATTTATGTTTACATTTCTTAATTTCTGATAACTTCCTTAATACTCTTCATAACAGCAGGGCCATGAAGATGGCTTCCTATTATGACACTGAGGGTTTAATGCTGTGATGGATTTCTGCACTAAAGATGGTTCATTTTGCACAAGAACTTGTCTCTAAATCCAGTCTTCATTCTTGTTTTCAAGTTTATAAGGATGTTGGAAAGTGGACCTAAGACTGCTTGCTTAGTGTTCCCATCAGAGCTGCTTACATACTGTTTCCAGGATTAATTCCTTTTTCCTCTTTGAAATCCAGATTCTCTTTCGTCATTCTGACTTCTGTTACTCACAGTCTCATAAAGTGCATTTCAAACCACCTGCTTGTCTTCTACTCCCTTATAAGTTTTATCTTTATTTTTTCCTGATATGAAATATGTTTCAGTTCTTTAATGTCTCACTGGTTATGAACATTGGCTGCTTTTCCAGAGGACATCAGTTTGCTTCAATGACCCACATGGCAGCTCACAACTCTTTGTACTTTTAGTTTCAAGGGATTCATTCTACACCAAGAAAATCATGTAAGATTTTTCCATCTTCTGAGGTCTTCTTTGATTTCTTCCTTCAGAGTCTTGTCTAACAGTTATTTTGCTTGTTTGATTAGACTCACACCAAGATAACTTTATATGGTTTGTGACTATTGTGAAGGGTGTCATTTCTCTAATTTCTTTCTCAGCCTGTTTACCCTTTGAGTATAAAAAGGCTACTGATTTATTTGAGTTAATTTTATATCCAACCACTTTGCTGAAGTTGTTTATCAGTTACAGAAGTTCTCTGGTAGAATTTTTAGAGACATTTAGATATACTTTCATATCATCTATAAATAGTGATATTTTGACTTCTTTGCCAATTTGTATCCCCTTCATCTCCTTTTGTTGTCTAGTTGCTCTAGCTAGGACTTCAAGTACTATATTGAATAGGTAGGGAGAGAATGGGCAGACTTGTCTAGTCCCTGATCTTAGTGGGACTGATTCAAGTTTCTCCTCATTTCGTTTGATGATGACTACTAGTTTACTGTATATTTCTTTTACTACATTTAGGTATAACCCTTTGATTCCTGATCTTTCCAAGACTTTTAAAATGTAGGAATGTTGAATTTTGTCCAATGCATTTTCAGCTTCTAATGAAATGATAGAGGGTTAATATACAATATATACAAAGAACTCAAGAAGTTAGACTCTAGAGAACCAAATAATCCTATTAAAATGGGGAATAGAGCCAAGCAGAATTCTTAGCTGAGGAAAATCGAATGATCTAGAAGCACCTAAAAAATGTTAAACATCCTTAGTCATCAAAGAAATGCAAACAAACAAAAAAAATCCCTGATATTCCACCTCACACCAGTCAGAATAGATAATATCAAAAACATAGGTGACAACAGATACTAAAGAGGATGTGGAGAAAGAGGAATACTCCTCCATTTCTTGTAGGATTGCAAGCTGCTACAACTACTCTGGAAATCTGTCTGTCAGCCACTTAGAAAATTGCACATAGTATGACCTGAGGAGCCAGCTACACCACTCCTGAGCATATAGCCAAAAGATGCTCCAACACGTAATAATGACACATGCTTCACTGTGTTCATATCAGCCCTATTTATTATAGGCAGAAGTTGGAAAAAACCCAGATATCTCTCAACAGAGAAATAAATACAGAAAATATGGCACATTTATACAATAGAATAGCAGTCATCTATTAAAAACAATGACTTCATAAAATTTACAGGCAAATGGTTGGATCTAGAAAATATCCTCCTGTGTGAGGTAATCCCATCTCAAAAGAACACACACGGTATGTACTCACTGATAAGTGGATATTATGCAGAGTGTGTAAAACCCACCATTAAACTCACAGACCACATGAAGCTCAAAAGGAAGGAAGAACAAAGATTGGATGCTTCAGTCTTACTTAGTAGGGGGAACAGAACAATCAAAGGACGTAGAGGGTGGGAGGGACTTGAGAGGAAGAGAAGGAGATGGAAAAACGTGGGGAAGAATCAGGTGTGAGAGGAGATGGAGGAGAGGTACAGAGGGTCAGGGAATTGAACAAAGGTGTGTAACAATGAGGGATAGAAAACTGGGGGTAGTAACCAGAAAGTCTCAGATGCTAGGAAAGCAAGAGCCTCCCAGGACCCCATGGGGATGACATTAGCTAAAGTACAAAGGTGGGGAGAACCTGTCAGTCCATATCCAGAGGTTAGACATGGCCCCATCTCCAAATTTTTAACTCAGAATTGCTCCTGTCTAAAGAAAGGGACAAAGAATGAAGCAGAGACTGAAGGAAAGGCCATCCAGGGACTGACCCACCTGGGGACCCATCCCACATGCAGACACCAAATCCAGACACTATGCCAAGAAGAGATTGCTGACAGGAGCCTGATACATTTGTCTCCTGAGAGTCTCTGCCAGAGCCTGATCAATACAGATGCAGATGCTCTTACCCAACCATTGCATTGAGCACAGGGACCCCAGTGGAAGAGCTAGGGGAAGGACTGTAGGAGCTGAAGGGGACTTATCTGACATCAATGAGAGGGGTCCTGTGAAGGCTTGATGGCCCAGTGTAGAGGAGTGCTAGGGCAGTGAGGCAGGAGTGGATGGGTGAGTAGGGGAACATCTTTATAGAAGCAGGGTAATGGGGGATGGGATAGGGTGGTTATGGAGAGGAAACTGGGAAGGAAATAATATTAGAAATATAAATAAAAAATATCCAATAAAAAACATGTAAGCAAATATATATACAAAACTACTTCTTCTTTATATACGGATTTTGTTCAGGAAATCATTAATAAAATTATTTCAAAAATGCCAAATCTCAAAGGGACCCTTAAGTAGTGCCATCATTCCCAAGATTTTGTAGTCACAAAAGTGTACTACTTTAATGTAATTAATCTCTTCCTAATTAGTCTATAAACAAATAATGTCATTTAAATATTTCACAAAAAAATTCTTCAGTTTTTGTACTTCTGAATTATTATTGCATATTTGATTCATATACACCGCTTACATGCTATGCTATGTCTTTTAATGCTTGACTTACTATCTGTTCTTCACTGCTTTTCAAAAGACAGTCTTGCTATAAACTGGACACAGTAACTGAGAATTATATTCTTAATTCATGCTACATACTTTGAATTGACTATATAGAAAATGAAACTTTCTCTAATAGTAAATTCAAATGTAGAGCAAGATCCATTACTGTTTCCTTTAATTTTATTTCTTTCCGTGTTGACATGGATGTCTTTGTATAAATTCAAAAGGGGTTGCTAACATAATAATAAAAATAAATGAAACACAGCCTTACTGATGTCTCACTTGATAAACTTGTTTTGTTTTCTAAATAAAATTGATTTAGTTTGCCATGTAAATGTCAGCTTTGATTTTACTGGAACCAGAATGAAGTCTTAATTGTAGACATTTTCCAGACTGGGTTGTCCTGCCTGTATCATCATGTTATTATGTAACAGCATCAAAGGAATTTGAAATGCTGTATACAGATAAGAATTAATCACCAGTTTAAAAAAATAAATCAATTATGTCATTTAACAATGAATTGTTACTGACAAATGAATCTGCAAATTATCAATTTTATTATTTATAGTTCAAGAGATGTCTTAATTGGATATAAAGACATGAATATTAAAACCCCAACCCTAGCCTGTCCTTAAAATTGTCTTTAGTATTTTACTGCATTACAATTTCCCCCGTACCTTCATGAATTCATTACTTTTAGAGGTAACCTTAATCAGCTATTCTGAATGAGCTTTCAAAATACTTGGAGTAGGAATGGAGAAAATGAATTATTCAAAGAAGGAAGGGCTCCCTGAGTGTAACAGGTTGTAGCATCTAGATTCTGATTTTACAATCGGTCTATGTTACCAGCAATTTGATTTTTGTACTTTTTGCCCTGCTTTACTCCACTTTCAAAATTTTACTTCACTCTCACTGATATTAAGTAGCAATTATCAAGGTCTATTATTTATTTGGTATACTGTACCAAATATGAAGTTAGATTTGAACATGTGTGTGTGTGTGTGTGTGTGTGTGTGTGTGAGTGTGTGTATGAAAGACAGGAGAGGATATTTAATAAACATTTTAGATTTATTAATAAGTATTATGCACAGGAATACTGACTTCACATGAAATATTGCATAATATTTCAAATATATCAAAAATCTACAAGGAGCTTGTCATGTAATTAAATGCTTTAATTGTAACTATATAGTTACTCATAGGCAAAGCCATGATTTTCATCTCACATAGTATTATGATTTGGCTAATGTACAGACAAAGACATCTACTTGATTATTAACCCTTGATGCATTATTTTGTATATTTGATTGTTTGACAGTGTCCATTTTCTTCAATTTCATTCAAGATGAAAAAATGTGGCCAATAAATGGATCTGGCAAAATACTCATTTAGCATTGCTAACCATGATAGACTATTACTATGATCATATTTGAATGCCCATACAAGTTATTACACTGTCCACATATGATGAAAATAATGAGCTCATTCCCTTCCCAGTATGGACTGTGGTCTCACATAGGATACTGACAATTAATAATCATTTTTTCCTTTCTAACATGCTTCCCTGTATCAATTACTTTTATCCCATAATCATGTTCTGTTCAAGAATTATGTAGTTGAATAGGAATGAATTAGTCTAAATCATAGTATTTTAATAACAAGATTTGTTCATGTGTTTTTCTTTTAAAACTTTTCTTTTCTTTTTCCTTTTCTTTCTTTTTCTTCTTCTTTTTTTGTTTTATTTTTTTTTTTAGACAGGGTTTCTCTGTGTAGTCCTAGCTGTCCTGGAACTAACTCTGTAGACCAGGCTGGCCTCCAACTCAGAAATCCACCTGCCTCTGCCTCCCAAGAGCTGAGATTAAAGGCGTGTGCCACCACTGCCTGGATTCATGTGTTTTCCTTAACATTGTTCCATAGTTATTAGGTCTTTGAGAATTTTAAACAATGTGTTTTGATCAGATGCACCTTTCCCCAAAATCCTCTGAGATCTACTCATCATGGACTATGTGTCCAGCATTCTGTCCTTTTTTATTTTTCCAAAACATTGCATCTAATTTGTGCTGACAAAATATATTAGATATATGGTCTTCCAAGGAAGCATGGTCAATATAAAAGTGACTATTTACTTAAATAAACTGACTCTCTCTGGAGGTATCAACTGCTAATAGCTTTTTGGCTAGGGATGGGATTTTATGACCACCTCTCCTTTATAATGGTTTGAATGACAATAGCCACCATAAATTCATATATTTGAATACTTGGTACCCAGTTAGTGGAATTATTTGGGAAAGAGTAGGAGGTAGGGAACTGTTGGCAAAAATATGTAATTATTTTCAGGTTTTAAAATCTTGTTTCATCGTGTTAGTTTTCTCTGTCATGATTTTTTTTAAAGATATACTCTTTTGGGTATTTATCCAATGTTTTTATCTTCCTGGCTGCTGCCATGATAGCCTTTTATCCTCTGAAACTGTAAGGCCTAAATAACTTTTTCTACTATAAGTTACCTTGGCTATGGTGTCTTATCACAGCAATAGAAAAGTAACTAGGACTTCTTTCCATGCTGGTATTTTCTCTGGTTGAGCTTTTGTAGATCTTGTGGCTGCAGTCATAACTGCTGTGAATTCACATGCATAAATATGATTATGTGAAGTAGACACTGATTTCTTGCTCATATCCACAGACTGTAGTTCTCATACACATTCCCCTAAATCTGTAATCATCCATAAGCACTGGGAAGAGGGTTGATGGCATAATTGTTCCATTTAAGGATAAGAATTCTGTGCTCTCATAGTTTTTGTAAGATAGATGATCAGTGAATCTCTGAGTTAATCACCATCTACTATAAATAGATGTTTCTCTAATGAGGGTTGAGGGATGTATTAATCTATGGGTATAATACGTCATTAAGAGTTGCTTTATTAGTACTATGCCCACTTAACAGAATAATAGTGGCTTCTGGGCCTGTGGCATGTAGAGCCACAGGCTCCTTATCCTAAAAGTGTTCCAGTCCTGGGTTTTATCTTGTGCAGTTGGACCTCAATACATTTCTAAAGTAGTTGGTAACTCCCATAATGCTTGTGTCATTAAAACCAGTTGGCAAGTTTTGACAGAACAGTTAAGATTATATCTTGCAGGGTACATAACTTTATATGGTTGATACTTACTCTTTTCCTCCAGTAGCATACACAGCACTTTCCAGCACGATGAAAGCTCTCCGGTAACAGTGAAGTTTCTATGTCAGCATCACCTTTATTACTCCAATGGTCTATGACTCAAGAATATTGTGTCTTCAGCAATAAGATCTTCAGTAAGTTCTAAAGTGTAACTAAAAGCATTGACAATATCCTATAATGTTTGATAATCTATGGGCCCTCATTGGCTCTAACCATGAGAGAAGTAATCAGTCTGTGTCACTGAACTTATTATTTGTCACATTGCCACATGTAATAAGGGCATTGTTGCCTCATTATAGGATAACTTCATTGTAATTTTTGTGTGTGTGTGTGTGTGTGTGTGTGAGAGAGAGAGAGAGAGAGAGAGAGAGAGAGAGAGAGAGAGAGAGAACTAGAGAGAACTATCTGCTATAGTATTTTCCATATGACTGTTTAAAGGCTTTATTCATATAAATTCCTCTCTATATTTTATCATCTACCATTCCCTTTCCTCCCTCTCCCTGCAATGGTATTTGTTTGCTTGTTTTGACCACAATAAGCATTTCTCAATAGTCCATCATTAATTTCCTAACCAGTGTAGTTACTTCAAATGAAATAAACATAAAATAAACCAGTGGACTGAGCACAGGGTCCCCAGTGGAGGAGTTAGGAGAAAGACTGAAGGAGCTGAAGGGATTTGCAACCTCATAGGAAGAACAACAATATCAACCAACCAGAACCCTCAGAGCTCTCAAAAACTAAACCACCAACAAAATAGTACACTTGGAGGGACCGATGGCTCAATCAGCATATGTAGTAGAGGATGGCGTAATTTGCCATCAATGGGAGAAGAGGCCCTTGGTCCTGTGAAGGCTCTATTCCCCAGTGTAGGGAATGCCAGGGCAGTGAGGTGGAAATGGGTGGGTGGGTGGGGGAACATCTTCATAGAAACAGGGAGAAGGGGAATGGGATAAGGGGTTTCTGGTGGGAAACCAGAAAAAAGGAGATACATTTGAAATGTAAATGAAGAAAATATTAAATAAAAATATCGAATAAAAATACTGTATATAGTGCTTCCATTTGATATATATATATATATATATATATATATATATATTTGGCTTGTTTTCTTCTTAGATCATCAGTGCCACTAACATTTGAAAAAATGTTTATTTCACTCTTATTTTTTGACAATCATAGTCATCTACAAAATGCATGTCCAATTGCCCTCCTTTATCAATCCATGACTGATCAAAATCCTGTGGTTGAGATGATCTTATTTTCTGCATGGAAGGAAATATAAGTACTGAATACTAATAATCTTACATTAGTATGTCATAGTTTATAAGATTCCGTATTTACTCAATGAAGAATTTCTTCACTTTGATAATAATTTACATCTCTTATACTAACTTATGCCTATTTTCTTCCTCATAACATCATGGATATTGATTATCATCATAATATAGGATTATGATACAGGATACATTAAAATTAGTAACTACTACAACCTATATTTATTTATCACTTTTATATGCTCTGAAAGATGAGAAAAGAGAGAGTTATGTCCTGATTAAGTTCTGTGTAAGAACTTCAATATACTAACATGACATAGATTTCTGTTTTCATCGTTTCTTCCTTATCTTATAATGGCAGGCAGCATCAACTCAGCTGAGTTCCACACTATTTGACTTGCCTAAATATAATCACCATTTAAACTTGCCACTTCTAAATATTATAACATTGGATAATAGAAATTACATATATAGATTTTGTGGACACAAACAGGTTCCTATACCATAACTAGTCTCCTGTTTCTTTAATACAGTCTATTTATTGACAATTGATTAGGCTTATACATGAGGAATTTATTGTATTTTTTAATTTTTATAAATGTGTCTTTTAGAAAGTTTACAAAATTAACATAGAATATTGAACATTTATAGTTATTGTATGAAGTTCCAGGAAGTCGGCAATGAACATATTAGATACAATTTTCCCTTTAAGAACTTAAAAGAATAATTTTAAACTTACTGGATGAAAACATTATTCTGACACAAGATTTCTTACTATAATTTTCCCATTAATTTCAAATCATCAAATATACTTTCATGACCACAAATTGGAGAAAGTTCCTATTACAATTTTGTCCTATATCTTGCTTCAGAGTCATGAATTTTAATTGGTGTAGTTCTACTCTGTTGGAAAGCTCAGAGTATATAATATATATATATATATATATATATATATATATATATATATATATATAAAATCTTAGAATAGCTGCTATTAACAGGTATCATGCTTAGTACCGGGAATGCAAGATTTAAGACAAAAGTTAGTGCCACTCTCATGCAAATATACTCTTATTTCTGATTTTGTATATAAACTGCTTATAAAAATGAACTTTTAAATTAAATCAAAATACTATAACATTTTTCTGGCACATGGGGTAAAATTTTTATTTTAATATAACTCAGAACAACAAACTGTACCTTGCCAAAACTCTCAAAAAGACAAAATCTTAAAATAAAACATGTTAAGGAAGATACAAAATATATGAAAGCACAAGTCTGGACTATCTGAAAGAAGAAAAAGAAACATCTATATTGGGAAAGGGGCAATTAAGGAGAACAATCACAGAAGTGAATTAATGAAGTGAAAATATATTGACATGTATGAGAATAAAAGTACAACTCATTACTTTATATGCTATCTAAAATATTTAAATTGTGAGAAAAACAAACATTTTTACCACCAAACCAATATTGTTACAGCAATTTGATAGTATTCAGTATATTATTTGCAGAGATGTTGTTATTTTGACTTCAAAACAATGGCCTATTGGCATGGAAAATTCTTTGTGTTTTGATTAAGAGAGGAAACTCTTTCAAATAACTCTAAGGGAATTCACTTATGTTACTGTTTGTTTCTAAACAATTATACATTTACATTTATTTCATCACCAGCTTATCACAGTATGGATGATCATATTAATAAAGACTCATGTTCCCCTGCTTAACTTAGAGTAACTTCTCTATTATTTATTTTTGGATGTTAAATATACAATTAATTTTGAATTTAAAATATAAAACCTAATGTAGTAGTATATAATTATTCTAGTGGGAATGTATATATATTAATCATTATATTTTGCATGTTCTCCTTGGCAGGGGAGTCTATAATCTATCAATTTAGCATTCTGAGGATCAAACAGTGTAATCTAAACTCTCTAAATGAATCATTAATTTAGGGTATATTAACTTAAAATATATCAGATATTTCATGCATTTCATACATGTGTGATCTTTGTAAATATTTTGTTTATGCTAGCCAAAGATTGCTAATTTTAAAGACAAATACAATTTCTGAGTGAATAAAATTATTGGATTTATAGTAATTATAAAATTTTAAACCTAAGAGGATAGAAGTTATAGTGGCTCATAAGTGCTACTTCCAACTGTTAAGTTAATGTTTTATGACATCATTATGAAACTTTTTCATTCCCATTGGAGAATTGTCCTTTATTTTATCTTCCTGAATAAATAGCCTGAAACAATATACTTTGATAACTGTTCTGGCTGAAAATCATATCTGTACCCTGGTGAGAGATGTGGTCCAATTTGAATTAGTATTTCCAGTAAATATAGGAAAACACTTTCCAAAAGATATTTCAGTAATGCTCCATCAACAAATGATCTATTTTCTAAGTAAGGCAGAACAATTTGTATTCAAGTCATTTTGCCATCCCATTAAACTTTACAGCATATAGCATTTTCTTCAAATGTAATGAAACAAGAAAGAATAAATATTCTGAAAAAGGAATAGTAACCACGTTCAGTTATATGCTAGCTTTTTCCCCTGTATTTTATTATGGTGAAAATATCCTTTGTTTTGAATCCAAATACAAAAAAAATATAGCTATACATTCAATAATACTAGAAATTGCCTGCTATGTGAATTAAATTTTTAGACATAGAGCAATTGTAAAGTGAACATAAATGTTTTCATGTATTGTTGACAACAGTAATTAACTGAAGAATTTGTAGTCTTTATTGATTTAATTCATTGAAAGGTTACTATGTTTCACCCTTTGGTTTTCATGATGAACTAAATAGAAAAGATAACTAATCTCAAATTTCTCATACCCTATAGAGACTGGAAAGAGGGCTAAAACAGAAAGGCAAATGTATCTAACATTAAGTTTTGTTTTGAACAGTGAAATTGTCCCTCTACATTCAAGCATATTAATGAGCATTATATTCACAGTTAACTTTTTGTTTTCAGAACACTTAAATCTACTATCTAAGTACATTTCCAAAACAAGAAGAAACATAAGGCAGTAACTGTAGTTCTTCTGACCAAAAATCCATGCCTGGGAGGATCATAGACTCTCAGGGTAGCCCTACTGTTAACACTGTGTAACAGAGATACTGTCAGGGAGAGACATTCTTGAGTCCTAGCTGTAACTGAGAGACTATTTACATTGATGGTTTCTTGGGCTCAGAGAGAAATTTTCTTCCAGTATGTGGCCTGTAGTAAGTAGACAATGGTCCAGTGCTTGGCTCACAACTTAGTCACAACAAAGTCAGCACAAACTGCACTTAGTGAGTTACAAACAAAGGAGAACATAAACATAGGGAATTGTGAACACAGGAGGAACTATGAGGAGTTTGGATGTGCATGATGAAAACACATTATTTTGATGTATAAATCTTTCAAAAGTTAATAACAAATATTTTGTCACAAACAATATAATTTAATAAAGGAGACAAGAATAACCAAGAATAACAGGGAATTCAGAAAGATATTCTGAGACAAAGAAATATTTCAAAGGATACAGTATTTCTGTAGCTTCTTGAGATGATTATAAAAATAAAAAACTCTACTGTATCCTTTAAATTTTTTGGAAAAAATATTTCTGGTCTATCAACCATAAGATAACAAACAGATGAGAAATATATTGACTAACTAGATTTAATTATATTAAATTATAACATAATTAACTGTAATGACTATGTAAAATTATTTTGTCTGTACCAAGTAGACTTTTAAAAATTAAATAAAAAGAGATGTCCTGATATCTCAGCGAACTGTTCATATGAAAATATGAGAATCTGCATTATAATCCCTGGAACCCAATAAATGCCACCTAAGTTTGTGTCCACCTTCAAAATAAGCATTGGTAAGACAAAGAGAGCTGGATCTCTAACCAGTTAATCTTTAATTTTGGAGCTATAGTCATTGAATAGTCCTATATAAAAAATACAAGATAGTGGAAAATAAAGAAATCTAAAATTTACTTTATGACTCCACATCTACATGCACATTGCCAAGCATGTATAAATGAGTACACACATATGTGCACACAAATGATCATATAATGAACAAATGAACAAAATAATTAATACTAAACATAATTCAATATCATATATAAATCATCAATATATTTTCATTTTTATAGAATAAAGTAGTTAAATATAATTCTCTTGGAAAATATTAGCATACCAAGAAAAAGGAGCATGATCTCATTATTCATATCAAAATATATACTTCTCAAGCTGGTCTCTTTAAAGATCAAAAAATATAAATGAAGAATTGAAAACTCTCAGTGGAATACATGATGGTATGGTCTCAACAAAATAGAAGCATAAAGTCAAAAAACAAAAATTGAGTTTTCAAAACAGTATAATATACTTAAATAGATGGACATATAAAGCAAGCTAGAATTTCACTGCATTGTATTTAATCATAAAATTACATACCTTCTACACTTATTCAAGGGATTAGTAAAATGCAAAGGTAAAACAAAATTGTTTACTTTGTGAAAATTTTCAAACTATAGGAGGAAAGGATTAACAAAGTTAACTTAAGAATACATATACCTAAGAAGTAATATGTGAACTTAGAAGGTTGTATATATATATATATATATGTATATATATGAAAACAATTAATGATAAAGAGAATCTGTGCAATTAAGAAAAGCAGACAGATAAATGAGGATTAGAGGTAGAAAAGGGAAGAGATATGGAAAATTAGATTATAATCATAAAACTGCAATTATATGACATATATTTTGTAAGGCATAATAGGGAAATGACACATATTGCTCAGAATTGAGCAACAAAATGCAGAAGTACAACTTTACTCAGTAATTAAACATGAATATATATCATAAAAGAATACACTTTCAGCATTTTGAGATATTTGTAATTTCTTAATTTGCACATTAAAGTATTTCTCCTATATAGTAACACTATCAGTAAAGTCATGAACACAAATGAATATAAACAATTTATCACCACAGTGAGTATGAGAGTATTGCTTGAAATGGTATCCTAATATTAGAAGAATTTTAATCCAGCAAATGTCCCCTCTGGCTAGAATGCAGATATGCCACACAATTTTAATCTCTCTGGCTGCAATACACACATTTGATTCCTCTAGCTAGAATATAAACATGCCTTTAGTGCACATCTTTAATCACAAAACAGTGGCATCTATTGAGTTGTAGACAAAATGATGAACCAGTGGAAGATTTAACAGGATGATCCATAGGTAGAATATGTCAAACTCTCAGGAGAACAGAAAGTACAGGAAAGAGAGGCTACTTCAAGAGCAGAAAGAGAAAGAAAATATCATTCAATTCAATTCAGTTGTGCTCAGTCTAGTTCAGAGTAGTTCAGTGTACTTAAGTGGCTTTATTTCCAAGCAGAGTAATTAAGTCAGAAGCCAAGAGAAGATAATTTGAATCAGTAGCTTGGGGAAGAGTTTGAGCCAAAACAACTGAGTTGAACCAGCCAGCCATTGTTTAGAAAGTGTTAGAAAGAATGAGTTTGTTCAGCAGTAATATTCTAGGCCTAGGTTAGCAAAAAGAGGCTAAAAGCTGAAGCCTTCATGTCCCAGGTTTGCAGAAGATTAAATGTGCAGAGGCTAGAAGCTTCCAATACTAGGCATAGGGATAGTTAGAGCAGAAAAAAAAATACTCTGGCCTCAGCTCAAGCTGTGTATTCTCATGGTTTGAGTATAACTTTTATCCCATTCCTTCATTTGAGAAAATAACAGTGACATTTACATTTATATTATAAATTGAGAGGTAAGTTAGAACATTCAAAATTGGGAAAGTACTGAATAAAACATCATATGATAGCTATCCAAACCTATTAAGTGGAATATTAATTTTTGAACATATTTTTGAAATTATATTTGGACTATGTACATAATCACATATTTTATAAGAAACTATTTGAAAAAAATTAACCTGTAAAAGCCTAAAGAATCTATTATAAAACCTCATACTTGTTTACCAATTACAGAATATGTTTGGCGTCACAGTAGAGAAACTAAAGTGATTTCTGCCTTATTTTCTATGAAGAATTTTAACATGCGTGAAAACATTGATTTCTGTAAAAATTCCAAGAAATTAAAAAATAAAAAGAGAAAATACAGGTTAGAAATCCCACCATTTCAATCAGGGTTTAAAAACAACACACACTTACCATATTCTCAATGCCAAAATCAAACATACCAAAAAAAACTTCAAGAGAACATAAAAATAAAGAATACTCTATGTTAGTAAACTGCTTTCTAGGAAGATAAAACTTTTATATCACCAACAAATTTCAATCACATGTTGTTAAAGCAAATATACTTAAAGTTAAATGATACAGAAAATTGAAATAAAAAGGCTTCAAAACCATGGTATCTTGACTTATATTAATGACTAACAAATATTGCTAGTTATAAAAATTAAAGTGAAAATAAAAACACTTCAAAATATTATTAGATATTAGAAAATTCTCCATGGATGGGGCATTTTTTTCATTATATCTGAAGAATAATGTAATGGTAATATTTTGTAGAGAATGTCCCTATTATATGTGTGATTTATATTCTTAAAGTAATAATTAAGTCTTTAGAAATTTGTACTAATGGCTTAATTAAAGAGGCAAGAATACATATGCAGGTCATTCTTTGAAATAACAGCTCTAATAATAAAAAAGTGCCAATATACTAAATGCTAAACATTGGGAAAATAAAGAAATTAAGATCAATTTATAAGATGAAATCTTATATTATTATTTAGAATGTGTCCAGAGATTTTTGTATGACACTGGAAATAATCATAATCAATAAAATAGATATATATGTGTGCATATTATGCTAATCTATACATATTTTTAAAAAAGAATCTACAATTTCTACAAAATTACATACTATAGAGAAAATGCAAAGAATTTAAAGAATAAAACTAAAATGAACAAAATGGTTATGTTCAGATATTTTAACACAATACATATATTTTGAATGAATCATAGCCTTTAATACTTACAAAATTATTTATTTGTTTCAAAAGGTTTAAAATTTGGGTGATTGTCTAATAATTAGTTTTAGTTGCTCATTTAAATGATACAGGGATTTAAATATTTAGGGTTATAAATAACTGGCTATACTACTGTACTCTTTATCATGCTATGAAAGTCTGTGTCATATATATATATATATATATATATATATATATATATATATATATATA
>JANHMN010000005.1:22469506-22564266 GCA_030674055.1 Rhabdomys pumilio
TATATATATATATATATATATATATATATATATATATATATATATATCTTCCAAAATGTGAATATTAATATAAAATAATACCCTTTTCTCTCTTATCTACAAGTTTATTAGTAGAAAAGAAAATCTGCTTTACTATTTGAAGTAATATAGTATATCACAGGATGAAATTGTTCCCTGATAGCCACAATGTATTCTTAAGTAAGGTATGGTGAAATATTTAATATCAAATAAATTATAACTCAAGTTAACAATTTAATGAAAAAGAATTCATATGTAATCTCATCAATTGAATAAACATAATTGTTCCCTGATAGCCACAATGTATTCTTAAATAAGGTATGATGAAGTATTAAATATCCAATAAATTGTAACACAAGTCAACAATTTAATAAAAATGAATTCATATGTAATCTCACCAATTGAATGAACATAATTTTCATAAATTTGAAAAATTATATGTCTAGGATAGTATAAAATTGGTCACTAAGAAATAGCCAGTTGATGGAACTTGAAAATATCATCCTGAGTTAAGTAACACAGTCACAAAAGAACATTCATGGTATGTACTCATTATAAGTGCATATTAACCATAAAATATAGGACACCCATGCTATATTTCACAGACCCAAAGAAGCTAAACAAGAAGAAAGGCACAAATAAGGATACTTGAATCTCACTAAGTAGGGGGAATAAAAGTGTCATAAGAGGCAGATGGAGGGAGGGGACTGGGGGTGTTCAGAATCAGGTGTCAGAGGGACAGAAAAGATGTCCTGATGTCCATGAGAATGAATGGAAATCTGCAACATATAGGAGTGGGGTTGCAGGGGTTGCATCTCCAGGATGAGACAGAGATACCCAAGAATCAACGGGGGTAACCCTAGCTTTGATCCACAGCATTGAGGATATGAAACCTGAAGAGACCACCTCCTGCAAACAGGCAAGAACCCAGTGGATTAATAGTGACACCAACTTACCTACAAAATTTGACCCAAAATTTATTCAGTCTAGAAGAAATGCAGGAATAGGTGATGGAACAGAGACTGAGGGAATGACCAAACAATATCCAGCTCAACTTGAGACATCCTCTGGACAAATGCCAATCCTTGACAGTATTAATGATAATATTCTATTATGCTTACAGACAGGAGTCTAGTATGGCTGTCCTCTGTGAGGCTTCACTCAGTAGCTGACTTAGACAGGTACAGACACCCACAGCTAAGAAGTGGATGGAGCTTGAGGTCTCTTATGGAATAATAGTGGGAAGGACTTTAGGCCTTGAAAGGGATAAAAATTCCACAGGAAGGTCAATAAAGTCAACTAACCTGGACCCTTGGTGCTCTCAGAAACTGAACTACCAACCAAAGAGCATACATGAGCTGGACCTAGGCCTCCCAACACATATGTAGCAGATGCACAGCTTGGTTTTCATTTGTGTCCCTAGCAGCTGGATCTGCCCTTACCTTGAAAGCTGTTGCCTATATGTGGAGTATGTTCTTCTATCTCAGCTGCCTTGTCTGGCCTCAGTTGGGGAGAATGTGCCTAGTCCTGCAGAGACTGGATGTGCCAGGATTGGGGGATACACAGGGGGGTGGCCACCTGCTCAGAGGAAAAGAGGAGGGGAAAAGGGTTGGATTGTGGGAGTGGGTGACTAGAAGAGGGGCAGTGAGAGTGATATAAAGTAAATAAAGGGTTTTTTTAATATTGAATATTTTATTTCTGTTGTGTTACTAAATAGCAAGGAGACTATCAGATCAGGAAAGGACACAGACAATCAGGAAGGAGACATTATGATGTTGATTTAGGAAGTGACTTAACAAAATAAAAAAATTGATTTTATTTTCAAAATGTCAGTGAGAAAAAGCAAAAGTTCTGACTTTTAATTACACGAGAATGTCAATTTGAGATATATTTATAGTTTCTCTCTAATTAGGAAAAAAAATATTTTCTTCTCATTAGAACCATACATTAAAAAGGTTTCTCAGATGTCAATTTAGAAATGTGTGTATGTTAGTTATTTCATCTTCAAAATAAACCATGAATTTATATATTAAAAAAAATCTTAACTATAACATTACAGAAAAAAAAATCTAAATGTAAATGTCTGTCATCCCAGAAATTCAGAGGCTGAGAAAGAAGGATCATGTAGCTGGGCAGTGGTGGCGCACACCTTTAATCCCAGCTCTTGGGAGGCAGAGGAAGGTGGATTTCTGAGTTAGAGGCCAAACTAGTCTACAGAGTGAGTTCCAGGAAAGCCTGGGGGCTACACTGAGAAACCATGTTTCAAAAAACCAAAAAGGAAAAAAAAAAAAAAAGGATCATGAAGTCAAAGATTCCTGGGTCAGTATTAAAGTTTAAGTATAATCTAGAGTATAAAGAAAATCACTTCCTCAAACAAACAAACGTTCTGAAGAAATAATTCATGGCTGGAGTATCAGTCTAAATGGCATCACCAGGGTTATGAGTTGAATTATTCTTCAACAGTACCCAAAAAATTGAAAATAAAAACATAATAGCAAGTTTCAAAACTCTCTTTCTCTTAAATATGTAGATATTGTCAAATAATAATAATACATAATGCACAGTGCATAACACATAATATATAATATATACATATAATTTTTGTGAGAAACGCTGAATCCTGACTCTTGGAGATATGTGTAATCTGCTACAAACCCTAAATGAATAAGAATTGTGTGACAATCACTTGCCACAAATGCTTTTGCCATCTCAGTATGATATATGCAAAATATATACACAGGGAGTTCTCTGGGATTGAAAAAAAGAACATAAAAGTTTTTTATAACCTTTTGCCATAAGCAACAGATTTCTCTCATGCTTGAATCAAGGTGCTGATATCACAAGAAATTCTAGCAATAGAAAAAGCAGGTTTGAGGTCACTGAGAATAAATTATGGTGTATACTATAGTCATTACTCCTCATCTCTGAGTTGATATGCAGCAAGTGAAAAGGATATCTTTTCCTTACCTTCTTTCCAAGTTGAAGGACAATGAAAACCGATATCTTTCAGGGCTGAAAAGAGAAGAGCTGCTTGAAGAATGGGTGTCTCTTTGAGCTGTTTTAGAGCACTCACAAAGCTGGGCATGCTCTAGATGCCTAGGAATTACCAGGAACATATTAACCTGCCGAATTGCTGCAGCTGCTTTAGAAATTCTGTCAGGGGAGACAGACTAATTTCAGAATGTTGTTCTGTTCTTTCTTTCTTTGTTTGGTTTTCTTTGTTGTTGTTTTGTGATCTTTTTTTGTTTATTTATTTATTTATTTATTTACTATCCGGATTGTTGCCCAGCTCCGAGGAATGAAGTAAAGTTTATAGCACACATACAAAAGTTCATATTTTGGGATGGATCTTTGAGGAGTCATTTTCTGTCTTATTGAACTACTATTGCTAGACTGTGTTAAGCATAATTTCAGAATTTAGAGGGGCTCTCTATTTTGTGCTTTCTATCTCATTTTCATAATGTGTATATTAATTACACATATTTTTAAAAGATATAATTCTGTTTTAGCAGATCTGAAGGATACTGTGAAGTTTTCTATCTCCTGCAACCTGCCAAGCATTATCAGTTCCCCGGCTCATCAACTTGCACTTTGATGGGCAAGAGATGATGACAATCTTCAGTGTCTAAAAAATGTAACTTAAGAGTTCAGTTTAGAATCAAAGGTTATGCACAAGAATTGATTATCATCTCTGTGTAGATAAATATGCTTTTATACCTTATTCTTGATGAGTAACTTTTTTGAGTTGAGAAAATAAGTAAGCAGTAAAAAAAAAAATAATAATGGCTGAAATTTTCCTAAACATGATGAGAAATGAATATCCATAAACAGTGAGTACAATTGGTCTCAACAGTATAAATGTAGAGGTCCAAATGAAGATGTCACAGTCAAAATAGAGAAGAATTATTTGGTGACTAGTGACAGAATAAATGAAGTCTCTTAAGACTATGCATTACACTACCCCTGAGTAAGGTAATTGAATACCCATAGTGAATGCTAAAAACTGTAAAAATTAACAAATTTTCTACACACTATACTTTCAATATATTCCTCCTCACTATAAATTTACAAATCAAATATAGTAAGAAATTGACAACAGTTTGTAGAAGAGAAAATAACACACCAAAATGAAAATGTGACTAGTGACTTTTCTTCTATTTCCTTCCATTTATCTTACTGCACTGTTATATTTCCTTTCCCTCAGAAGATAACACACCATCTATTTAATGAATCAAAATAGCTTATTAAAAGCAAGAAACCATGATTTGCTTCTTTAAAAATTATAAACAGTTACAGAAGAGCTACTCATTATTTTCAGTGACTTGTAGAAAATGGTCGACTTGAGTAGTTACAATAAAAATATTTAAAAAAACCATGGAGTCTCAGACTTGTAGAAGACTTGACAAGATTGTCCCAATGACAAGCAGATGGCAGAACAACAGAGAAATTGAGTATCAAATGAAGGAGAGATCCAGTGAACATAATCAGTTCAGAAATCAGTATAGAAACGCAGAATGAACTCATCCAATTTCATATCTGCACAATGGGGTAGGATTGATATTCTTTGAACTTCCTGATGCATTCTGTAACACTGAATCTTGGGATGGTCTATTCTAGGCTTGTTTCTTTTGAAATAAAGGCACTAAATAAATAATAACTAAATAATAATGAATAAATAAATAAATAAATAAATAATAAATAAATGAGTTTTCATTTCCATAGAAACTAACAGCATATATTACTATTTGTCCTTTAACACTGGGGGCATTTTGATTAGCTAAAGAAATTCAGACAACTAAGCAAGCACACATGATTAGAGGAGGGAACTTCATTTCAGAATAGCATTGTCATCAATAAGGATTAAGCGTGGTCTGATACATGTTATCCATATAGGATGCATTGTTATTTCACAAGCATATCAATTCCATAAAAAGCAACATTAACCTAAATATAGTGTAGCAGCAGCCAGTCCCAATTTTCATGTGAGGAAAGTTTCAGAGAGTGTAATGAGATATGCTGATATGTTCTAAGCATAATATAGTAATCTATGAAAACATAGAAAGGCATATTAATTTCCACACTTCATTCACCTAAGTAATTTACTAAGCAAGGTAAAATAAAAGTAAAACTGTATAAAAATTGAAGGAGAATTACACATTTTAATGTGACTTTAAAGTATTATTGGATTTCTAACAGTGCCATTATACTTAAACATTCTTTAGGTGTTTACATTAATTTTACATTTAATATTTTTTGACTATAGCTAGTTTAATGCAAGTACCTCCTGTTGCCAAAATTAAAACTATATATGAAGGTATGTAGTATGCTACACAGTATTTATCTATGGAACACATGGAGGCCAGAAATGATGTATGTATTATTATTTCACAAGAAATTATGTTTCTTGAGAAAGAATAATTTTCTTTTAATATTTCTGTATTTTCAAAACTATCCCCCCAAATCAGGCAAAAATAAACAACATCTCTGTGATATTTACCATTTGTTGTTAACTTGGTTGGATTGAGAAGTTGTTAGATCACTGATACACAACTTTGTATATATCTATAAATGTGTGTGTGTCCAGGCAGAAGTAACTAAGAGCTAAAGAACTGTCTTGGATGAGACTGGCATGCTCACAGAGGCAGGAGCTAAGAGGAAAGAAAACAGAAAATGAAGAAAAAAGAAAACTGACTAGAGTAAGCAATTCCATCTCATTCTTCATCTCTTAGCTGCCATGATATAAGCTGCTCTGCCCTGTCTTTTTTCCCCACCATGATGGACAGACACACTTCTGGAATCATTAGCAAGATGTAATCATTTATCCATTTAAATGTTGTGTCAAATGTTTAGTCACAGTTGCATATTACTAAGTTACACAATTTTAAAAGATTATAAAATGTAATATTATTAGCATTTGTTACAGTAAATTATCATTGGGATTCTTTCTGTTAGGATGAAATAATGGTACATGAGATGATAATGCATTTGAATATGCAAAACTTGTTGGTAAAAGTAAATGAATAAACAAATTCAAAATAATGTGATGGTTACAGAGTGATACATTTAACACTTTTAAAATCATTGAATAGATTCTTAAAGATAAAAGATTAGTTAAATTATATTTACAAATGTAATTTTTATTCACAATTTATAATAGTCATTTCAGAGTTTTAATGCTGAATAAGATCACAGTTTCTAACTCATTCTGAACTCTGGCTGGCTGGTTCAACTCAGCTGTTCTGGCTCCTTCTCCTCTCAAACTTGACTGATTCAAACTGACTTCTCTTGACTTCTCACAGAATTGCTCTGGCTTTAAAATCACTCTGACAACCTGTTCTAATCTTCTGGCTTTTTCTCATTCTCTGCCTCACTCTGTCTTCACCTACAACCTGTCTCTGTAAATATGTCCTGATAAATCTGCCTTCTCCCCACATCTTCGACCGCGACTTCTGCATTGCTATTTTAAATAATCCCTTTCCTGGCTGTTCTTATGAGGGTTGGGCTTATACTCATTATGCTAAATCTTTTTCTGATTTGTCACTTTGTCTGCACCCTAATCAGACATTATTATTTGGATTAAAGGTATGTACTAAGTACATATCTTTATTCCAGCCATATCACATAAAATGTCTTTGGATATGATATGATTAAATTTGGATTAAATTTCCCCTATGTATGCATATTGTATACATTGATGAATTCATAATGTGAAAATAGCACATTGATAACTTCAAGAGTAGAGAAAAAGTAAAATTAAATAACTGTTTATGTGCTTAAAGTATGTATCAGAATAAAATATATTGCTATAAGTGTAAAATGTTTTATGAAAGCCCCACTGCAAGCACAAAGCAAAAATATCCATAGAACATACAGAAAAGAAAATTGAAAAAAAGACTCTAGGAAAAGCAAATCATTGGTACTTCCTGTTATAACATAGTAGTTTATTAAGAAGAATTTTGTAATATTGACATGAAGAAGTGATCTCTCCTAACAGCAAAGTGCCACTAACTAAGAAATCAAACACTACCAGGGTGTCCTAGATGTTATGTGCCAGTTGCAAATAAATTTTTATGAATTTGTTTAAGAAATTATAAAGTTTAAAAAAATCATTGCTTGGATTTGTCACTTCAATGTAAATGATACTATACAGAAAAGATATAAAGAAATCAATAGAATGACCTAGACATGCAAGGGGAGAGTGCTTCATTCACTCTTACGATATGCCACACTTCATGAATCCACATGTATTTAGCATTCATGATGCTATAACAATGGATTTTGGATGTTTAATAGAGAATTAATAACATGACTAATTTTAAAAGTTAAGTGGAAAGCATGGCACATAATTTATGTTCAGTAGTGTCAAGATAGAAAAATTTTAAACTTTCTGTGCTGTGCTTTAATGATTATATGTCACATGAAATCAAATGCCACTGTAAAAAAATAAAAGTTACAAAGGAAAACACCCAGAGGGAGTCTATACAAGAGACCAAAGACAACAAAGAAGCCTAATAATTTCTATCAGTAAAAGATAGATATTGATTAATATATATAAAATAAATAACTGTAGATTTATATATACAAAGTATTTTATTGGCTATGAATATTACATGATTTTATCCAAATCTATATATCTCTCTCAACTTTATATATATTTTTAGACATCTGAAGTATATAGATATATGAATACGATTTAAATGAAATCATAAAATAATGGGCAAGTCTGAGCCCCAATTGGATATCTGTTGTTATGAAATGAAGCTTTTAGTACCTGGATTGGGTTACATAAAATTCAGGTGTGAAAAATAATTCTATGAGAACCCCCAAACAATGCTGGCTGTAGTCAAGTCTACAAGATGTTCTCCACAAACTGATAATGAGGCCATATTTTTGAAGCCAACATCTATAAGGCCAAGTTGATCTAGTGCCCACATAAAGCCTTCATTGCTTTGATTTAGTCTATTCAGTATATGAAAGTACTATGTTCACTATCAACGAAATAATGAAAACAACCTACCCACAAACCCTGTTGTTAAAAATGTCATTCTACCTGCATGATATGGTATTATAAGAGTAACAATAAGCTTGTAGAAGTAATGACACAGTATCTGATTTGACTTAAGGCCTATTCCCTAAACTCTATACCCAAATCTGCTTGGCTGAAACAATGTAGCCCAAAAATCTAGGGCAAAACCACATACTACTTTTCTTTAAATTAAAAAAAAAAAGTAGAAAGATGATGCCTAATGTCATTTTATTATACTTGTAGATCAGTGCGCCTTGTTCAACAATCATCAGAGAAACTTTCTTCTCAGCAGATAAGAACAAATACAAAGATTCTCAGGCAGAAAATATGCAGAGAATGGGAAACTTTGGAACACTTATCACCAAATGGGATGTTTCCACCAAAATCATTTCCCAAGGTCTCAGAAAATCCTGTGAAAGAAGAGGCAGTATGGAACTCTAAGGAAACAAGGCCTTCAGGTGTGAGTGCAAACATGTATAGCCAATAAGTGTGTAGATACTCAAACATATGGGAATTGTTGTACCTGAAGGTCCATCCATATCATCCTCGGGCTTATACACAAAGACAATTGCTCAACCACATTGATTGTTTTCCTTTGTATACATATTATGACTCCTAGCTTAGTGTTTTATTATACTGTGAAATGTGGTCATATCTACTAAAAACCCCCAATAACTTCTTCCATATCACTTCCACAAACCTCCTTCCCAATTTCATCATTTTTTTTTGATAACCCACTTAATAGTTACTGTTGCTCCCATATCAGGGTGAAGCCATCTCCCAAAGCACAAGAAAGTTTCCTATGGCCATACCATCATAAAAGAATGATTCTTCTTCCCCAATAACTATTCATTATTAGTAGCTGCTAAGTAAGAATGGAGTCAGGGGATCATCTCCCACTCCTATGCTAGAATTTTGGATGCCTTACTATTTTTCAGATCTTACATACTTAACTTTTTTCTGTCTCTTCTCTCCTTTCTTAACTTCCCATATAACTCTTCTACAATTTTCAGAATCCTTTTCTCACTAATTGTTATTGCATGCACACATATATATGCATGTGTATATACTCCTAAATATAAACTGTTCAGCCTATACAATATTACATATTATTTATGTTTCCAAGCTTGGTCATTTGCCATTGGGCAAGCAATCTGTTTCTTCCTTGAGGAATCACTATAACTCCCTCTCACAGTTTTCTTCAGTTGCTAATGGTTATTTGTATAGGGTTCCAGAATTGTGGGCTTTTTCTCTTCTAGTTTTAGAAATTCACTGGTGTCATCTTTGTTCAGGTCACATTTGGGTGGTTGTATTGGCGAGAATTTTATGGGCAAAAATTCTAATATTACTAGGAGACAATCTCACAGCAAACCCCATGATCCTCTGGTTCTTACAATGATTTTAGGCCTCCTTCACAATACTCCTATAGCCTTAGGTGTAGGAGTGATTTACAGATTTATCCATTAGTTCTTTGCTCTACAACTCTTCATTTTGATTTAATGTAGTTATCTGTTGTGTTTTCTGTCTCTTCCAAATAGACATCTCCTTAATTAGTGGTGAAGACTTTGCTTATCTGTTGGTATACATACAAATGTTTATAAATTGCTGTTAGGAAACTGTCAGCCATTAAATAAGTGATTGTAGATTCTCCTCTAATAACCATTAATTCACTAGTACTGGGTAGTAAAATAAGTTTTTGGTAATAGGGATGACATCTCTCTTATTTAATAGGTCTTAAGACCAAGAAGAGATCTGTTATTGCCAAGTTAGTCGTGCCACAAGTGGGCCTATAGTGTTGTCATACCATGCTGTTCGTTAATGTGATATGTTAGTTAGCTGGGTATGCTTGTTGGATGACTGTTTCCTTTGGAAGTTTGCATAGCTCGTTGTGGTACCATGAAAACTCAAGGAAGAGACATTCAGTTCAGTTCCATTTTGATGGTCTCAGGGCCTTGCTTCTGGAGTGCATGGCATCATCAGCAATAGGGACTAACTTTCTACATCTGAAATTTAACCAAGGGCAACAGCAATAAGAAAAATATTTTCAAAATTTCTTGAACAGCCCTGATAAGTAACTCAAAAGCAAAATTCTTAGGCCTGACACTGGGGGTTTTGTTAGGTAGTATTTTGTTCTTACTGGGAATACCATTAACCAAATTAGAATAAAAGCTAATTTTTTCAGGCTTCCTATTTGCTATTTTATCTATTTCCTTCTTTCTGTATTTATGATTTTCTTTCCTAAGGAGTGTCTTCTTTTCGTTCTTTCCTTATGATATCATTTAGGTTTTAATAATCTTCTTGTAGGGACTACCATTATATACTGTATTATATCCTCCTATTGTTCTTTACCCTCCTCCCACTTCTTTTGTAATTTACCTTCATAATTCTCTCTAAGGGCCTCACTTTTTCCATTTCACCTATCAAATCACTTATACCTTGAGAGAATAGATTTTAATAAACTTAAATGGCACTAAGTTTTTTAGTTGATAGTCTAAACTAAAGGTCAAAAATGTATAAAAACCAAAAACTATATTATAATGTTCTATACATTTTAATTTTTTTCTCCTTATGTGTTCATTTTGTTTCGAATATCACCTTTAATACACTGACAGTGTTTTAATTTCAAGTCTACTAATCCTGGGGAAATGAATAGTTAAACGACTGTTTTTCAAGCAGGAAGACTTAGGTTTGAATTATCAGCTATCCCATAACAGCCTGTGTGGAAACATATTTCAGTAAATCAAGTACTGGGAGGGAGAGATGGAGACAAGCAGATGTTGGGACCCAGTTTAGTTTAAAAAACCACAAGCCACAACTCAGTTTTACTGTTTCCCCCCCCCAAAAAAAATCATAAAATGGAGAGTGATGGAGAAAATGCCTCAATTTTAGCCTGCACACATGCATGAATAACTGAGCATGTTAATATGCACATACATACATGCCTCATCACAAAGGGCACTAGTCCAATAACTTTTATGCTTTGACTCATGTGATTCTTTGATAATAATTCCACTTTTTTCCACTTTTAGTTTCTTCTTTCTCTTCCACTATGTACTATGAGCCTTGGTGGCGCTGATGGAAGTGGTTATAGGGGCTTAAATAAGATGTCCAATATAGAACTGAATATTCAGCTTATAATATCAGTACTGTGAGCAATTATACATCTTTTTGTTGACTCCTATCTACTTCTAAATGAAGCTACTTTGACCATGGTTGATAACATTCCAGATCTTTCAGTTTAAACATATTTATTTAGAAAGGAGTTTGACAGAATGATGATTTTGCAAATTAACAATGTCAGATTATATATCTTATGGCTTATGACATCTCAGAAAATTTTTCTTTACTTCTACATAAAATCTCTTTGCATATGCTAACTATATTTTCAATATGTATTTATTGTCTCAGGCATTTATGTTGCTTCTATTTTATGAATATTGTAAATAGAGGACAAGTGAATATGGATTAACAACTATGTCTATATTATGCTATAGATCCATTTGTGTACACGCACAGGAGTGATACAGTAGACCAACACAGCATATTTGTTTTCTAGTTATCAAGAACATCTACCTTTATTTACATAGTAGTCATACCCATTTATAGCTCTATCAATAGCAATGAAAATTTTTTATTTCTGCACAAACTCAACAGCATTTAATGTCATTTGTTTTCCAGAGTTCAGAAGTAGAGTTTTGAAAACATTACAAAGCAGAAAACCTACCAAACAAACCAGATGTTCAAATGCCTCAGGCATTTAGTCTCTATCTTGTGACATAATAATGTGAATTGCTAAGATGATTAACTGAAAATGGAGATTGGTGTTGATTAATCACATCAGATTATGTATGACAAATTTTGTCAACATTTCTTACTTCATCTATAAAATGTACAAATATTAATGTGTCATGCGCATCTTCATTTACTCATATTAATTTAAAACTGTAATCATCTTTTTATCCTAAACACACTTTTGAACTTCAAACTCACGTTAATATTTGTGCAGAATGTTTTTTTCAGCACCCCCTCCACATGTAATGAGTAAAGAAGTTAGAAACTTCATATTATTTAGAGTATTCAAAATTATGCAGCTGGCATTTGCCAGAGAAAAGTCAGGAAACTAGTTCTCCTGTTTTCCAGTTGAAAGCTCTTTTCATTATCCTCTCATTTCCTCTCTTTCACCCATCACAAGGTCCTTAGTGGTACACATTCATCCCTTGGACCACTTTCTAATCTCTGGAAATGACTAGTGATGGGGTAATTAAACTAATTTCTACTGATGGATATCTTATTATCCATTAATTTACAGGGTTAGTTGTTAGGCCCTTGAGATACAAACTAAAATAGAACCTCAGACTTGACCTCCCTAGAGATATTAAAAACCTAGTGGGAAAAACATAATTACAGTAATGTGATAAATGCTAAACCTAAAAGTGTTAAGTCTTGGATAGAGAACAAAGGAGAAAATTACCTCCATCTGTGTTAGAAGATAGGGTTAACACAAAGAATATTTGATGTTCATATTGATTTTAGATTATCTATAAAGGTTGTTTCCAGACTTTTGCACTTATAGAAGTTCAGACACAATATTTCCAAGCCCACTATTCTCTGGGTAAAGACAGTGAAAAAGTATTCTGATCTACAGCACCAAGTTTTATTTTCTCAAAGGAACTATTTCATCTTTTCTTATCTTTATCTTTGAAATGGATAGTTTTTTCCCCAAATGCCATCCCTACTCAGACTAATCTGGTTGCTCCTATTCATGCTGTCCATGCTCTGTGCCTTTCTCATAAATACACATTAATAGACTATATTTCCTAGGTATAAGTGTCTCTCCTCTTTCATAATTTGTCTCAGTGGTAAAAAGGACCATGTGACCTTGATGTTCTTGGCTAGTGCTAAAGCTTTATCAATGGAATGTGAACTAAAGGCCTTATTCCTCTCAGTATGAAACCTATTGTCCAAGTATACTCACCCACCCATCCATTGAATATGTTTTAAACATTTTTTTCTATGCCCAGACTTCTGCTAAGATCTGTGACTACACCAACAAAGAAACTTTCCTTCCTTTACAGTACTCAAAACATAGTACAAGAAACCACAAAATATCAGGTTAGGCATCCCTAAAGAACACCCTTTGCTTTTTCCTGTTTATAAATGTGGAAAAATATTTCCTTCTTTTTGAAATTTTTTACTATTTCCATACATTAATTGTATTCATACATCATTTCCAGACATTACTCTTTTCCCTGCATCTTCTCAACATTACATTTCTTCTCAAAATAAGTCTCTTTAATTATTATTATAATACATACATATATATATATATATGTGTGTGTGTGTGTTTGTGTGTATGTGTGTGTGTACATATATACTACTTATGACTCTTTCTGAGTCATAAGTAATATATATGTATATGTGTGGACAGTTTGTTACAGTTAGTTAATTTACCATAGAGCTTGTATCTGGAGAGTACTATCTTCTCTCAGCAGCCATTAATTGCCCATTACTCTTAAACCAGAGTCAGATTTTTGGATGTTTCCTCAATCTACATTGTTATCTCAGCTGCAGTTGTCACTGTGAAGTGTCCAAATTTTAGTGATTTCATGGGTGCAGTTTCTCTGCCACATAGAGAAAAGACTATCTTATAGCAGACCTCTTGGTCCACTGGCTCATTTAATTTAATTCCATCCACTTATCCTGAGACGGATCCTAGAGCTGAGGTCTATGCATTAGTTATGTAGATTTATCAATTGGTGCTGAGTACTCTATAGTTCTCTGCATTTTGCCTAGTTGTACATTTCTGTAATGGTCTCTGCTATCAAAATCTGTCCTGAAGAGGAGTAAGAGTTCGAATTTTCTGTGGGCATAAGGATAAGAATTAACAATGCTGTTATAATTTGCCCTAGCTTAAGAAAATGGCTGTAGCAGGGTCTCCTCTAGAGTTCATGACCTTTCCAGGTATAGGCAGCTGAATACTTTTATAGTACCAGACACAAATTCCCTCTTATCAAGTTCAGTTAGACAGTTTGTTTGTGACATGGAGATATAAGAAACATTATTGCCACCTCCTTCTAAGAAGGACTGAAGCATCCACACTTTGGTCTTCCTTCTTCTTGAATTTCATAGGGTCTATGAATTGTATTCTGAGCTTTCGGCTAATATCCACTTATTAGTGAGTGCATACCACATGTGTACTTTTGTGACTGAGTTACCTCACTCAAGATGATATTTTCTAGTTTCATCCATTTGCCTAAGAATTTCTCAAATTAATTGTTTTTAATATCTGAGTAGTAATCCATTAGGTAAATGTGCCACATTTTCTGTATCCATTCCTCTGTTGAAGGACATCTAGGTTTTTTTCCAGCTTCTGGTTATTATAAATAAGGCTGCTATGAACTTAGAGGAGCATGTGTTCTTGTTATATGTTGGAGCATCTTTTGGGTATATGCACAGGAGTGGTATAGCTGGACCCTCAGGTAGTACTATGTCTAATTTTTTGAGGAACCACCAGAATGATTTCCACAGTGCTTGTACCAGCTTGTGATCCCACCAACAATGAAGAAGGGCTGCTCTTTCTCCACATTCTTGCCAGCATCTGCTGTCACCTAAGTTTTTGATCTTAGCTGTTCTGACTAGTGTGAGATGAAAATATCAGTATTGTTTTGATTTTCATTTCCCTGATGACTAAGGATATGTAACATTACTTTAGTTGCCTCTTGGCCATTCGATATTAGTTGAGAATTCTTCTTTTAGCTTTGTATCCCATTTTAAATAGGGTTAAATGAAATACCAGGACCAAGTGTGGAATAGAGAGTGAAGGAAAAGCCATCCAGAGACTGCCCCACCTGGGGAAGCATCCATATACAGACACCAAACCAAGACAATTGCAGATGCCAAGAAGTGCTTGCTGACAGGAGCCTGATATAGCTATGTCCTGAGAAGCTCTACCAGAGCCTGACAAATATAGATGCAGATGCTCATAGCCAAGCATTGGACTGAGTACAGGGTCCCCCAGAGCTTCTAGGGACTAAAGCACCAACTAAAGAGTACACATGAAGCAACTCATGTCTCCAGCTGCATATGTAACAGAGGATGGCCTTGTGGGACATCAATGGGAGGAGTTGCCCTTGGTCCTGTGAAGGCTTGATGTCCCAGTGTAGGGGAATGCCAGGACAGGGAGGTGGGAGTGGGTGGGGAAGCACCCTTACAGAAGTAGGGGAAGGAGGTATGGGATGGGAGTTTCTGGAGGGGAATAACATTGAAATATAAATAAATAAATTATCCAATAAAAACAAATAAATACAAAACAAAACAAATAAAAAACAACAAAAGAAACCCAAAAGCCCAACCAAACAAACAACAAAAAATGAAGCACTATTGGTCCTCAGGAGATGCCTTCCTATATTAGACATTTTTGGTTTGTAGATTTACAGCTTGGTAGGACTATTGATGGCTTTCCTACCTTGCCAACTTTCATAATACTTTCAGATAAAATGAGAACTATTTCTCAAGAAGGAATCTTCAGTGATAACTTCATATTGTTTTGTCCAAGTTTTCTGTCTAACATGCATGTTGGTCTTTCACATTACGGTCTTCATTTCAAGTTCTAGGCAGAATCAAAGAGAAATTTAAAAACTTTTATTTATTCAGGAGTCACTATAAACACACTGACCAACAACAACTCAAGGAGAGACTCCCTATACCTAGCATTTGAGGTTTGGTTAGATATTTTGGGGCTGTCGTAGGGAGTATTATCATACCTGTGACAGTATTATACTTGTATTTGTATATTAAATATAATATCATATATAATGTATATACTGAATTTTTAAACCTATCATAAAATAATTCTTTTCCAGGAGCTTACCAGACTTAATGTTATTTTTCTCTTCTTTCTAAGTTTTTCTCTATTTTCACCCCCATGTTTCCTTCCAGTTAAAAATTTCCCTTTCCTCTACTTAATACTTATTTACTAATATTACCTTCTCCACAGTTCCATATATATATGTTCTTCAGTCATGGTACGTTTTTATTTAGCTAGATTTATTTTCTAGTTTTAAACATTTATCTGCAAATCTCATTTCAATATTCTTATATCTGAATAGAATTACTTTGTGTGCATGTACTAGATTTTCATCATTCATTCATCAGTCAAAGGAAATTTAGGTTGTGTATATTTCTTAGATCCCGCAAATAGACTAGGGATGAACATGCCTAAGCAAATACCTATTTTTAGGAGCCAACAAGGTAATCACTAGCAGGTAATCTCTGTGAAATGAGTCTGTCTTGGATTAATAATACACAATATATTTGCTCCCATAGGCAAGGTTCATCAGTTATGCATTTTGTAATATCCATGCTATTAATATGCTTTTTCTGTTCTTATTAAACATATATAACAATCACTAAGAATTAGCCCACCCTGTTGAGCAGATCTCTGTTGAAGGATCAAAGATGTACTGTCTTGTAATGATGCTATATGGACAAATAGGTGACTTCTTAATTCTTAATGATGATCCTATAAGAATTCCCAAATTTATAGCAATTATTAATCTCTTTTAATAACAATGTTATTAAATCTTTTCTAATAGTGAAAACTGCAATGAGAACTTTGCCAGTCTTTAGTGTCAAGGAGTTAATTGCCTCTGATAGTAAGCAGGCATTGTACTTGTTCAGAGCATATTCCATGAGGTTGTAAAACCATTAACTAAAAGTCATAAAAAGGGGACTAATGATTATAGATGCTAAGACACAGGATAATATATTGAGTGGGTTTATCTATACAAAATGTCACTAATAACTTAGTTGTGTGTGTGTTGTTTTTATTTTTTATTCTTCATGAACCTGTGGAGCTGTGACAAGTAATGAATATTTAGCCAGATAATTACTCCTAATGTACATGCATGTAAATATTCTCTGTTGTAAACTTCTTACTTGATTTATGATTTAAATTTATGTGTAAACTTGTGGTGAACTTTTTAACCATGTTATCATGTATCCTGAAAGATGTATAAGTGCTGAAGACAAAGAGAAGTGATGATCATTTCTCTTTTACATGTGTTCTTGGCGAGCTTTCATAGGAAACTTTACAACTTAGAAATAAAGGCTAAATTCACTGTTCAAAGTGTCTCTTTTTTGCTTTCTGTGACTTCTACTAACTGGCTAAATGTTCGAGCCAGACAATTCATGCAGAGAGAGAACAAAGGTGACATTACTCAATTTTCTGCTGTTTTAAGATGAGGTGCTAAGTGCCAGAGACTGCAGTTTCTGACCTCAAAGCAACACAGAAGGCAGGTCAGCTACAGTAGCAATGTAACTTAGACATAGATAAGTAAACTTTTTATTATGATACAGCAAACCTAAGTATCTCATAAGACAAAGTCTTGTCCCTGTTGAAACACTTTTCTCTCCACTGCCTCAGGAGGAACCAAGAATAAGACAGAAGACTTGTAGTGGCTGGTTCCCTGCAACCTGTGACTAAGAAGCACTTTGGACAGATTATTGTTGTTGTTGTTTGTTGTTGTTGTTGTTATTAAATCCATTTTTACAGTCCAATCTTTATCAGCTCCCCCAGTCCTCCAACTTCCTCCAATTCCTACAGTTCCTCATCTCATTCATCTTCTCCCATCTCCAAGAGGATATTTCCATCCTCCTACCCCACCAGAACTCTCCATTCCCTTGTGTCTCAAATCTTTTGAAGGTTAAATGCATCTTCTCTCACTGAGGTCAGACCAGGCAGTCCTCTGCTGTATATGTGTTGGGGGGGGGGCAGCTCATATCAGCTAGTGTGTGCTGTCTAGTTGGTGGCTCAGTGTCTGAGATATCTAGGGAGTTCAGGTTAGTTGAGACTGCTGGTCTTCATAAGGGGTCACCCTCCTCCTCAGCTTCTTCCAGCTTTTCCCTAATTCAACCACAGGGGTCTCAGACTTCAGTCCAATGGTTGAGTATAAGTATCTGTTTCTGTTTCAGTCCAGCTGCTTGTTGGGCCTTTCAGAAGACACCCATGTAAGTCTTTTGTCTGTAACTACACTATAGCATCAGTAATAGTGTCAGGTCTTGGGGCCTCCCCTTGATCTGGATCTCAATTTAGGCCTGTCACTGGAACTCCTTTCCCTTAGGCTGTTCTCCATTTTTGTCCCTGCAATTCTTTCAGACATGAACAATTCTGAGTCAGAGATTTTGGCTATAGTATGGCAACCCTAACCTTCACTTGATGCTGTCTTTATACTGGAGGTCGTTTCTACAAGTTCCCTCTCCCCACTGTAGGGCATTTCATCTAAGATGGCTCCCTTTGAGTTCGGAGAATCTCTCACCTCCCACATACTATATACTGGGCCAAAGTCTACTGTTGTTCAAGTTGGGTGAGAAATTAACACTAAATTTTGCTAGTAGTGTTAAAATGGCTCTCTATGATTTATCATTGTAGCCATAGATTGATTCATTTCTCAGTCTTCATCAGAGAAACTTCTGTTTAAAGTGTGTGGTGTATAGTGTAAAGAACCACGATTGAACAAAGAACAGACTGGGGTGCTCAGCCCTAAATGGGACATTAATATCACACCCTATGCTTCAAAGCTCATGCACTACTGTGGAAAGATTGAAGAGTCAGAGGTAGTGAACATGCTAAATGAAGAATTAATTTCTGGGCAAGACAGAGTTGTAGTCCCTGTAAATTCACAATACTATGATTATTTGCACAGGACTCAGACAAAATCAAATCTGTCAAAATTCTTGAAGTCTCACCCTTAAACTGAGGCATTATGGTTATATCCTGATGGAGAAATTAGTCAGCTTTCTTTAGGAATATAAACCTGTAGATATTACATGTTCTCTACTGTATGGTCTTTACCAATGCACCTACAGCCAACACTAAATGAGCTTAGTAAGAAAACAAAACACATGAAGTCTGGAGGGTAACTGGTGGAGGGTATGAGATTAATTGGAGGGAAGATACTGAGATGTATATTAAATCAACATATATTATATACATGTGTGAAACTCTCAAAAATAAAATATTGTTAAAAAGAAATATAAAGTATATATTCACAGCATATTAATCTTATATTGTCAGATAATGGAACTTTATCCTTAATATGCACTTATATTAAATTTTGACATTTGCTCAATATATCATAATCAGCATAAGATGAAATTAATGTGGAAAATTTTATTTTGAACACCAAAGCAGTCTATAGACTAACAAACTCATTATACTTAACATATACCTACAACTTTATATTTTGAAGACCTAAAAGTTCATTAAATTTATTATTTTCAGCTCTAGAGTTCATGAAAGAGACCAGAAGAATTAAATGATACACGTACATTTGGATACTTCACTATTAATTATTCTTTTAATTAATTATTGTTATAAATTGACTGGTTTATTCTCTCTCCTTTGTGTGTGTGTGTGTGTGTGTGTGTGTGTGTGTGTGTGTGTTCATGTTTTTGTGTGCTACAGCAAAAATATCAAAGGTAAAGGAAACTAGCAGGAGTCAGTTTTCTACTTCCATCATGTGGGTCTTGGGAATAAAACTCAGGTTGTTCAGATTTGGCAGCAAGCCCTGTTACATACTGAGCCATCTCATAGGCCCAAGAAAATATGACTTTCCACAGTAATTGTATTTCTGACATTGAAACTTATGCTATTTGGAATTAAACACAGTTTGTGCTGTATAAATGTCTTCTTTTAATTAATTTTAAAAGTGTGTTGCAAAACCTTTAGATTCTGTACCTATATTCTCACTGTTCTTGCTGCAACTTCTTTTTGTTTCTTCTTCTCATCCTCTTCGTCCTCCTCCTTCTCCCCCTTCTTTACCTCTTACTTATTCTCCATCTCCTTTATTTCCTCTGTGCTCTATTCATTCTTTCTCCTCTTCATACTATTTGAGTAACTGGTTTTGATAATAGATTGGCCTTGAAATCAGTACTCTTTCGCATATATATTTAAAAATATATCTTCAATGATCCAGAACTACATGGGCATATAAATGGAACAAAATGTAGTAGGTCAAATATTTTGTTTTAATATGAAAAGAAACCAACATTATGCTTCTTAATATTTATATAGAACCATGCAATCCTGCTGCAGTTACTTTCTGTCCAATATAACATTCCTCTCCTTATAAAATTTTAGTGTGTCATTTGTTAACGTCTCTTGCTTATAAAGTATCTTCTTCCGGATGCTAATTATATTTTTGGATTAACTTTGCAGTTTAGCTTAATTGCTTCTGCTTTAATTTGAAGTGGTGCAGTTTGGAATCTGCTAACAATTTAAGGCTTTTTTCGAAAGCTCAAAAGAATACATAAAGAAGTGCCTGTCTAAAAGCATGGCTTTTGATGACTTGATACTTTATTTAAACTTGGCTTCATATACCTAGGTAAAATAGGCAATTTAGACTTTTGAAAATGTGAACGTATAATGAGTTAAGAAAGTAAAAGTTTTTCCATCATCTTCATTATCACCTCTCTCTCTCCCTCAAACATTATCACATAATTAGTTATTCAAAGAATTTCAAGGAAATTGTTATATTTGGAATAAAAAGAAAGTCCTGGAAACTATGTAGATTCAATATTTCAATATTATGTAGATACAAGATTTTATAAACACACACATTTTGTGAATTCTACTAAATTTTGAAGTAATTGATAGCAGTTCAGATTTAGTTCACACAGGATTGCTTCACAAGTGGAATGGATGATAAAGAGGTAATGCACATTGAACAAAAAGTATGTCCTTCCATTATCCATAGTCAATATTAAATACTTCATAGGTAAAGAGCAGAAAATTAAGGAGAGGAAAAGAAAGCAATGTTTTAGTAGTTGGCTTTAGGGAGGATAAAAACTATGTCGTTTGAGTAATGTGTTTTCATGGAGAAAAATGAAACATTGGGCAGTATAAGGAAATATTTACTTGAAGACAAGATATTTTGTATATGATACCACAAGATTTGAAACAACATATAAAATTGCAAAAACAAGGTCTATATGTAATTAATTACCTGCTATTTTCTATGCAATATTTTTCCTGTCCATTTTTATGATAGTATCATGCTATTTTTATTACTATGACTCTGTCTTATAATCTGACCTTTGATGTAGAGGGAGGTATTGTTTCCCTAATTGGTTCTTGATTGTGTCAATAAAAAAAAGGAGAAAGACAGTTGCTGGGCAAAAGAAAAAAGGTGTGACTTTCAGTTCCCAGGAGAAAAAGGACACAGGGAGATAAAGGAGGATTCGGACCAGACTTTGGGATGAGGAGAAAGATGCAGTTATGTAGGTCTTGGGGTACCGAGAATTTGTAGCCTCTGCTGCGAGCTGGGGCAAAGGAGTTTCCAAGGGAGCTGATAAAATTAGGGCAGGAAATTCTTTGCCTAGCCATTGAGTTATCTGGCTAGTTTTAAAATAATAAAGCTGTCTATTGTTTTCTATCTGCTGAGTTAAGGTGGGCAGGAGGAGAAAGAAGACACCTGGGTGGTTGTTGGCAGCTTGGCGAAGCTAGCCAGAAGAGGCTTGGGGAGTGATAGCAGCTAGTGGAAAAACAGCCAGCTGGCCTTTGATGGAGCTGAGTGAGACTTTTGGAGGCAGCAGAAGAATGATCTAGGAGCTAAGCTGAGATTGCAGGTCCAGGAAGGAGATAGCATGTTTTTTAAAAATTACATTCTACACTTTTGAATAGTGTGATGGTGATATCTCAAGCAATCTATGTGTACATGTTTAATTTGTTTTACTCATTTTAGCAATATTTTATCATGCTCTGAGAATTTCACGCAATATATTTTGGAAATATTCACCTCCAACTCTTATCTATTATCTTAACCAACTCTGAGATTTCTTTTGCTGTCCAACTAGTTTTAAGATTGAGGCCTACTCTAGAATGTGGTCTACCTATCATCAGGTCAAATCATTAAATAAAACTTAATTTCACTCTCCTACCAGTTAGTAAATACTAGTAGCACCTCAGCTGACAGTAGAAATTCATGTCTTTTCATCAATACTGGGATTTTTTTTTTTTTTTTTTTGGCTTGAAATTGTATAGTTCACATGCTGCCATAATCATTTTGAATTCAAATGCCTTTCAGTGTCTCAAAACCCTGCTTCTATAAGGTTTTTGACTGTGTATCTAAGAATTTATATGTACACTCTCTTGCAAAGAATCCTGTGTTTTGGTAAAAGGATGTGTTAAGGATGTCCTATTTAGAAATGAGCACTTAACAATCATGTATTCTCTGGATATTTGCACTCTCACATTTAATGTAGCTTTATTCAATATAACAAAAAATTTGAATCAACATTGTTGCATTCAGCAGATGAGTGGGTGATAAAATTATACCTGTGTTTGTGTGTATACTTATAAGTAGAATAGGAATTATAAGGGACTTATATAGCTAATTCATTAATCACGCATACACACTAGATATAATGAAATGTATGTTTTTAAAACAATTTCATAGTGCTGTTTCTACTAAAAAGAAATTGGAAAAATTAGATCATCAGGACATCCATGACATGAAGGTCTAATCATGAAACCAGAAGATATAGAGATATTTATATATATACAATCAACGTCTTAACAATTGTTTAGTTTATTTTTTGATATAGTCTATATTATTCATACTTAGAAACTATTAATTTGTATTTATTCCTATAGTTGAGTAAGAGATGAATACATTTTAGTTATACATGTAACATGCTATATAATATAAATATAATTATGATATGTATTTGGTTTATTTTCCTGTTTTCAAATACTTTGCTTAGTTCTGGGATTTTAACACATTTAATGTGTAATTTTTTTTTGCTAAAGACATAACTCATCTCTACTGCCTAATTGTTACAAATTTCGACCTTTTTCTTGCTCCAAATCAATTGTACTTTAATTACTCATTAAAATATGTAGATACTTTTGGTTGACCTTTTATTCCTACTACATCAATGCCTGATGAACAAACTTCTATTTCTATTTACTTGTGGATATTGTATTTTACTCAATAGAATAAAACATTCCTTACTTGCTATCCATGGGGCTATTTCTCCTATACCTCTCACGCCTAAAGGATATATACATTTTCTTTTGTGATCTCTTAGGGAAATTGTGCACTCAAAACTAAACAAGGGACAGATTGCCATGGTACTTTAAATTTATACATATGTTTTTACCTTAGTTTCCAAAGGCATTCCATTTCAAAATAATTTATTGAACATCTTGAGGATTTATAACGACTATACTTTTGAGATTATTCTGATTTGGCTTTCTTGTACGAAGAGGCAGTACATGATGGTAGAAATACAAGTGAAGAAGGAACTATTAGCAGCATGATGATTAGGAAGGAGAGAAAGAATAAAGACAATGGGCTTATAATACTGGACTTCCTAAATATGACTTCAGTAATATGCTTGTTCCAATTAAGATTACCTCTTAGAAGTTCTATACCTTTTAACTGAATCATTAGCTGGTAACAAGCTGCTAATCAATGAACTCTGGGAGGTATTTATGATTGACTTGATATATACAGCCACACACACAAACCACACACACACACACACACACACACACACACACACACACACAAACACACACATACACCATTATTTTTCCCAACGACAACAAATATATGTCATAATGTTGTGAAGACAATTGAATTTTATTCATTGATAGAGTGTTCTTTCCAATGTCTTGCTATGTTTGGTTGATAGTGATATTGCTAATGGATGGATCTCCAATTCCATGAAACAATATTTTATTGTCAACATGAGAAGGAATTATATTTTAACATTTGTTATTGAATACAAAGAATTGGTGTCTTCTCAAAACCATTAATCTTATAAAGAACAAAGTAAATTTTTTGTATGTTTTGTTTGAAGATATCTGATCAAAGATAAATTTCACTGTTGCTCACTTAAGTGAAAAACAGGAATGAGTTTAATTATATCATGAAAGTTGAAAATATTTTCTTAGCCGGGCGGTGGTTAAAAGTTTAGTTAGATCATGAAAGGTGAAAATATTTTCTTAGCCGGGCGGTGGGATAAAAGCCGCATTCCTTTAATCCCAACACTTGGGAGGCAGAGGCAGGAGGATTTCTAAGTTCGAGGCCAGCCTGGTCTACCAAGTGAGTTTCAGGACAGCCAGGGCTACACAGAGAAACCCTGTCTCGAAAAACCAAAAAAAATGTTTTCTTAAGGAAAATTGTAGAAGAGAAAATCTTAGTCAAAACTAGAACTGACTAACAATACCTAAATGTAGAAAGAAAACATTGATCACATTAGTAGTGAATTGAAGATTGATAATACTTAGTGTCTTTCTTTTTAAAATAATTTTTGAAAACTTCATTCACAAATAATGCATCCACATCACTCACTTATTCCCTGATGCACTTCTAAATTCATGATTTCATGTTTATTATATTTACATATATATACACACATGTATATGAACAAGTGTATATACATTCACCTGAGTTCATTCAGAATTGTTCATAGTTAAATGTGTCTTGTGTTCACCACTTGGAACTAGACAACCTACTAGACACCAAATATCTAAAGAGATATTTGGTGAAGTAAATGGAATATTTCTCTCTCTTGGCAACCATTGATCACGTATAGTTAAGTGTATTTTCATGTGACTTATACAGTTACATTAACAGTTACATATTTCACACTGGGAAACTATTAATATCAACTGTAAATAATTTTATTTTTATGCATTAGATAAGAAACAAAATGACACTAAATGTCCAGTATTGGTATCCTGAGATAATACTGACAGATGATACTAATAGATCTGATTATAAGTACAAGAAAATAACAAAATCTAGACTACAAATTGAGTTGGTTATTTCCTTGTTTATTGTGTATTCACAAGGTATATCTAAAGAAAGTTAAAGGTAGAAACCATGGTGAAATCAAATATAATGTTGAACAAGTAGTATTGATTCATTTTAGCAGTGATAACAATAAATGCCACTATGACTTTCAGCATATCATAACACATTGAATTCTTATGTACAAACTAAAATCATAATGCTTTATCAGATTTTAGTAAAATACAAGTGAGGTGATGTGTATAAAGGCACATTATACACTGTAAATTTCTGGGTTGTTTTCTAGACTATGCTCTGTTGCACATGAAAGAGATACTGTTTTGATTTTTCCCAAAGAAAGCCATATAGTGGTCAAATAGTAAGCTTTCTACAAGAGCGTGGAATAAAAAGTTCTAATCTGAATGGCATTGTTTTTATTTCACTTATTTTAAAATTTTCTAATATTTCAGAAGTTGCAATGTTTTATACTTATTTCTTGAAATTGTGTTATTTATAAAAATCATTTCAAATTAAAAAACTCTGGAGTATACTTTATCTCTAGTTCTTTTTCATGATTTTGTAGTTCAAAACTTATTTTCATGATGATTATACATGCTGCTATATTTGTAGTTTTGCCACTATTTTATAAAAAGCTAAGATATATATTTTGGAAATCTTGGTATCATTAAAATTCTAGTAATCAAATGCTTATTTGTTGTAATTCTATTAAGAGTTTAAAATCAAGATCTTTTCTATTAGTATTTAACTGCATTTTTCCTCTTGAAATAGTTCATTGAACTAGGTTCTAATATACAGTTAGTTCATTGAACTAGGTTCTAATATACAGTCCCTATTATTTTCACATTTTTTGACAAATACATATGAGTAAATAACCTAACAAATAAATAATAAAATTTATCAGGAGTTAGTATGTATAAGTGACTTATGATGTAATGTTATTAATATAGCATACTATAGAAATAATGTTTGTGAACTTTATTATAAAATACTTTAAATTTCACTAGTTGGAAAGCTAGCTTTAAATGCCCATTTTATATTATATTGTACATGGATTTAACAATTTATATATTTATTCTGTGTATAGTTGAATATGTGTGGGTTTATATTTTAGGTGTGCTTATTAGCTCTTGAAGGCACAAATACAACCTCTGCTGGTATGCCTTCAAAGTTTTCTACCTGTTTTTTGTTTGCTTATTTTTGTTTGTTTAGACAGGTTCTCTGTTGGTTTGGAATTTTCGGAGAACACTACACTGACTGCCCAGTGAGCCTCAATGATCTATAAAAGTATACTTCCCCATTTCTGGGAGTACCAGCATCTGCTCCCATATGTGAATTATCTTTTTTAAGTGGTTTCTTGGAATTAAAATTAGTTCACTATCATTATACATAAAGAACTCAACTATTTAAGATATGTCCATCACTAATATTTCACATTTTACATTTTTTTCTATTTTGCTTATATTGAAAATGTTTCTATCGATACAGTATACTCAGATTATGGTTGTTATGTTATAACATTTTGAAATCCGCCCAATTTCCTATCCCATACAAATCCACATCTATTCTCTCTGTCACTAGTCCTGTTGTGTTTAGAAGCCATTTTTTCTTGGTGTCTTCTATCTTCTATGGCTCTTGCAATCAATCTTCTTTTCCACAGGATTCCCTGAGTACCAAGGGAAGGGAATTGATGGAGACATCTCATTTAGGAGTTAGTGTTTTAAGGTCTCTGACTCTCTCTGTTATCTAGTTGCGCAACAGTAAAAAATATTCTGATGATTGTTGAGCAAAAAATGATGTATGAGTTTAGCATAATTTCCTTAGAAGTCATTTTATTGTTATCTTCCTTTAATATTGCAGTATTATTTGGTATTTGGCTATTCTCTAGGACCAGATTTTTGTTCACTCAATCAGTATCTGGGATATATTAGAGCTCAGGAAGTAGGCCTCAAATCCAATCAGATATTGGTTAGTTGTCCCCACAGGTTTCATGATATTATTGCATAAGCATATTATTTTTACAAGTTTTTAAAATTATAACATATTAAATTTTATTTTAAGATCACACATGAGATGACTTATAGAGGAAAGAAAAAGGCATCCAAAAGAGAAGAACCACAGATAAACTTTTCAACAATCAGGAGAGGCAGAATTAAAATATGGAAAAACAACATTCAGTTTTAGTTTGTCTATACCTCTTCTGAAATATAGTAGATTAATTTTATAATATTACACTTGTTCAATGCATAAAGAAAAGTAAAGGATAAATTTATACATGTAAGATCATTGTATGTCATCATTATGATTCTGAGCTGGGGTTCCATAAATTTTGATAAAAATTCACCATTAACAAATTGATACTTTCATCAAACTAATAATTATAGTGACACCAGTGGGTATAATAATTAAATCTTATGTATTGGTTATTTTGTATTAATCACCATGTAATACTGTGTTTACATTCATTAATTCCCTGAATCATTTCTCTTATTTCTCTAGCTTTCAAACCTACACCATAATGCTGTTTTTATACTTGTCTAAGTTCTGAGTTATACAGATAATAAAATTACACTTGCAGTGTTAATTGTAACATTAATGATCAGTGAGACAGAACACATTAGTTGATGTTATTCAAAATAAGTTTAAAATTGCAATTTGTGAGACATATCTGTATTCTAAATATCAGTTCTGAACTATCAAACATAATGTTATTAAATGAGGTAGGGTGGAGAACTGTTTATCTAATGCACTCTCATTCTCTCCCAAGAGTTGTGAATTAATTGACTGTTGGTGCCTATGATATGAACTGAAGTTTAGTAAGTATAAATATTGAATAACGACTAGAGAATCCTTAAAATAAAATGCCCTTAAATGACAAGACTTTTATCTTTTAAGTCAGCAGGTCACCACTACACATTAGTTTTGTTTTTTTGCGTTCTTATTAGTAAACCAGTTGAGAGCAACATTTTATTCAGTATAATAAAAACAGTTGCCACTACGTCAAAATTATACATTCTCTAAGATCTGTGGATATTTATCAGGATTGTATCCTTAAATATATGTATCAGTTCTTCCAGTAGAAATTATTTGAAATGTAATCATTGAACTAAATTATGTGCCAGAGGACTGCCTGCCTTGTCTGACCCCAGGGAGAGAGGATACACCTAATCCTGTAGAGACTTGATACCCCAGAGAAGGAGGATGAAGGATGTCTTCTCCTCAGGGGGAAAGGGGTGGAGGTATGGGGTGAAGAACTCTGGGAGGGTGGTCCAGGAGTGGCATAACATTTGGTATACAAATATAATAATAATGATAACAATAATAATAATAAAATATGATCCTGAGAGAAAAATTTAACCACGATCTCAATCTATGTGCACTTGGGTATAGATTTGTAGATGATTAATGACCTTGTAAGTTGATCAACAACAAGTTTTCACTTCCTTTGCTGTGTCCATCTACTTAAGTGCTATTTCTTGATGTGGTCATTTAAAGAACTATTTTCAATATTTACTCATTCATGCTGTTAATTTTTTTTGCATTATTTTCAGTTTGTCTACCATTTTATTACATTTCTACCTTACAAGCTTACTTATTTTTTGTTTTGCTTAGGTAATTTGTTTATATTCCATCCTTTTTCCCACGTCCTGTTTTTTTTTTTTTTTAATATTCCATCCTTTTTCCCTCTCCCACTTTTCTTCAACACATTCCCTCTACCCATTGCTTCTGAGAGTGTGTTTCCCCCAACAACAAGCATCACCCATCCCTGGGGCCTCAAGTCTATGGAGGATTAGTTGCATCTTCTCCCACTGAAGCCATACTAGTCAGTCCTCTGCTTTTCAGTTGCCTTGGACTAGGCCATGTATGCGGCCTGGTTTAGTATTATTGTTTATCCATTATTTTGATATGATTCTTTCTGTCTTACATTCATCCTCATCACTGAAAGGACTCCAAGACTCAGCCATTTTTTGTGAGGATTAAAAAATACAGCAAGTTGTTCTTTGCCTTCACATCTAGAAACAATAAGTAGACATCATTATGGTAAAATTAGTTTGTAGAAGGAAAGAGTCATTTTTAAAAGTGACTTTGAATTGAAGGTCAGGAAAGTTACAAACAGAGAAAGGTTAGACAGAAGGGGTCAGAGATAGGATATGTCTACCTCTCATCAGAACAGCACAAGAAAGAGAAACAAAGCAGAGTTGGTAAGTTGGGAGTCAGGGCGGTGAGTGCAATGCACTGGAGCTGAGTTTGTTTTTGAGTTCATGCAGTTCAAGGCAGGTCAGCAGAGGCAGTTGAAGGCAGACAATATGAAGGAGCCAGAAGATTAGAGGACATTGCCAGAGTTAGTTTGAGGATAAGTAGAGGAATTCTGTGAGAAGATAAGAAACCACATTGAATCAATCAGCTTGGAGAGGAGTTTAAGCCAGAACAGCTAAGTTGAACCATACAGCCAGAGATCAGAAAAAAAACTAGAAATAGTAAGAATATTCAGCAGTAAGCTTCCAAAATGAAAAGTACATCTTGTGAATAAAAGTTACATTTACAGCTCTGTCCAGCAATTTGTCTGCCTTTGTGCTGTTATGATCTAACCATGATGATACAATTATAGACGGAGAATAAATATTACTTTTACAAATCAGTACGTCAAGTTTATTGAGTTATAATCTATTCTCCTAAACAATGAAGTAAATCCTATATACTACTCTGACTGGTAATCTTGGCATTTAAATTAAGTAATCTATGAAATCTAGGCATTAATAAAATTTCTCCCATTCTCAACATTCCTTCATTTCCTATAGTTTTTTTTTTCTTTCCTTTAGAGTTTAGGGTTAATAGGTCAGATGAGTTTGCCAATCTTGTCCATCTTTTGAAGGAAAAAAATTCTTTGTTATATTGTGTCTGTGTTATTCATTTAATTTTAATGTCAATTACTTTACTTTAATTGATAATTTCTAGCCATATATTAGGTTTGGATGTAGTCTTTTTTTCTTATAGAGTATAAAAAATGTATCATTAGCTTACTTATTTTGATTCCATTGATTTTTTAAAATTTTGATAACACCTCATTAATTATTTCATACAGTGTATTTGGTCATATACACCCACATCCAAAACTCTTCCTATATCTATCTTCTGCATCCTTACCCATCTTTGAGTTTTTATTTTTGTTTCAAAATCTATCAAGTTCATTTTTTTTTCCCAAATTCTCTTGAGTATAGGGCCTGTTCTGAAATATGGTAAATCTAAGGAATCATACCACTAAAGGAAACTGACTCTCCCTCACCAGAAAGCTCTCAAATATTCAAAATTCCTCATCATGGGTTTAACTATGGGCTCGCCTCACCTTCTCAGTGTAAGAAGTTTCTTTGCCTTGGGTTTGAACAGGAGCTTTGTATACTGTTACAATTTCTGTAAGTTCCTATGCGTATCTTCCCTATAATGTACAGAAGACACCTTTCTTTGTAGTCATTCCTTACCTCTGAATTATACATTCTTTTCAACATTTCTTCTGCAATAATAATAACTGAGACGTGGGGGGAGATGTAGTATATATGATCCATTTAAGGCTGGATATTTTACATAACTTTTTTGTACGTATCTGCTGATGTGTCTCTGTTAATTGCCACCCACTACAATTAGAAGCATCACCAATAAGGGTTGAGAGGTCAATTGACCTTTCTGAATGATGACTAGTCACTAGGAATCAACTTAATAACAAGTGTATTTAGCAAAATAATATTAGCAGTTTCTCCCTGAAGATCTCTGACTTTTTTAGCTATGAACACGTGGCTGGATGCTGGTGCTACGTATGGATTAGGTTTAGGACTCAGATCCAATGATAATAAAATTGTTTACTCCCATGATGTTACAGCTACACTTATGTAAGTGGGTATGACCAGCCAGGCAAGTTCATGCTTTATCTCTACAGTTCACAGCTGGGTTAGACTGATACTTTTCCTTTCTGGTAGCATTCATAGGACCTTCCCGACTTACTGAAGATATCCAGAAGGAATGAAGTGTCCATGTCAGTATCAGCTAGATTTCTTCATTTTTATGACTCAAGAGTATGGTATCTTAAATACTAAGATATTACCATAGATTTCTGGAGTGTAAACAATAGAGTTGGTAACAGCCTGTAATGTTTTAAAGGCTTATGGAATCTTACTTGCCAATATCTCCAGAATTGATTACTCATTCCTGGCACTGGGCTTTTTATTTGCAAGCATTTGTTACCAGTAAGATGATTGTTACTACCATTAACTCTTTTTATGTTTTTGTATTTATTTTAGTTGAAAGTTCTTCAGTGTTATTTATCCTTCTCCCTATTCTTACATATACATTGACTTCTATCCCACATCCTAATTTAGCCATTCCTATTCCATTATTCACCCTCCCCTCCATTGAAAACCTTCGCTGATTCCAATAGATATTTTAAATGGAACTCACATATCTGAAGATTCAAGGGCAATACCCACAAATCAAAGAAAATAGTAAACATCCATCTATATGGGTCTGTGCTACTTCACTCAGAATGATTCCATACCCTAACTGAGAATGTTATACTTTCATATTTCTTAACAGCTGAATAATATTCTATTGTCCAAATATACCATATTTGCATTATCTATTCATCAGTTTATGGGCATCTAATTTATTAGCTTTCAACCTATTTTGAATATAGTGACAATGGATATGGATAAACAAGTATTGGTAGATAGCATGTCTATTTTTTTTTGCTCATATTCACAAGACTGATAGAGTGAATAATTTGATAAATCTAGATTCATATTTCTGCAGAACATCCACACTGATTCTCATATTTATCAGTTTACACTCCTCCCAGCAGGGAATAAATGGTTCCCTTTTCTAAGACCCATGCCAGCTTCTGTCTTAATTTGATTTTGTTATTGTTTATATTGTTTGTTTGCTATTTTTGTTATTCATATTGGGTGAATATGGAATCTCAAGATAGTGCTAATTGGTGTTTCCCTGATGGCTAAGGATGTTGTACATTTTATAATGTTTCTTAGTCATTTCTACTTCATCTTTTAGGAACATTGTTTAGTTCCATATTCTATTTTTAATTGGGTTATTTATTTTTGATATGTAGATTTTTGAGTTCCTTGTATATTCTAGATATTAATTCTTGTTCAACTTTATACGTAGTGAATATTTTTTTCATTCTCTAAGTACACTTTTACTCAAATGATTGCAACTTTATTTCATAAATATTTTTTTTTATTCTGTGAAGTCTTATTTATTGACTAATGAATATATTGCCTACATTATTGAGGGTATAAAAAAAGCCTATCCTGTAACAATGAATTCAAGAATATTTCCTATTTACTCCATTATTATATTTGGTATAAAAATTTTTATGTTGATATCCTCTTGCTACCAAAGACTTTCTGGTTCACATAATTGGTGTGATGAAAAAGCTAATATTACCTGAGATCTCCATCACAACCTCAATCTTGTCAACCAGAGGATGCCTTCCAGAAACCACGGCCTACTCATTGTTTCTCATACTTCCTTACCTATGACCTCTATCCTATCCACCTGTCCTGGAGACTCAAGTAGATTACCTTCAAAGTGTCTTTCCATTCTAGTCAACCTAAACCAGATTTCCACAGATTTTGACCTCTTTTGAAACCTCTCTCTTCATTTGGGACTCACTAATGCTCACTCTATTCCCTATAAAGAAATGTCTAGCCAGTATATTTTGGATATTAGCCCTCTATCAGATGTAGGATTGGTAAAACTCTTTTCCTAGTCTCTTGATTGCTCTTTTGTTCTATTGACAGTATCTTTTGCCTTACTGAAGCTTTGCAATTTTTTTTTATGATTCTCTTAATGTTTCTCTAATAATCTTTTTTGAAACATTTTATTGGATATTTTATTCATATTTCAGATGTTATCCCCTTTCTCCATTCCCCAGAAACTCTCTATTCCATCCCCCATCCCCCTGCTTCTATGATGATGTGAGCCCACTCAACCACCCACTCTCACCTCCCCGATGCCCTCCAATTCCACTGCAGTGGTGCATCCAGTCTTCAGGGGACCAAGGACCTCCTCTCCCACCTATGCCAGACAAGGTAATCCTCACCTATATATACAGCTGGAGACATGGGTCCCTCCTATGTGCTCCTAGGCTTGTGGTTTAGACCTTGGGAGCTCTGGTTGGTTGGTATTGTTGCTCTCCCCATGGGGCCACAAATCCCTTCAGACCCTTCAGCTCCTTCAGTCTTCTATCTAACTCCTCTATTGGTAACCCCTTGATCAGATCAATGGTTAGCTGTGAGCATCCACCTCTGAAATGTCAGACTCTGGCAGACCTCTAAGGAGACAGTTATGTCAGGCTCCTGTCAGAATGCACTTCTTGACATCTACATCAGTGTCTACCTTTAATGACTGCACATGAATGGATACCCAGGTGGAATAGTCTCCAGACAGCCCCTCCTTCAGTTTCTGTACCACACATTCTCTCCTGATTTGCTCCTGTGAGTATTTTGTTACTCCTTCTATGAAGGACCAAAGCACCCATACTTTGGTCTTCCATCTTCATGAGCTTCATGTGGTCTGTGGGTTTTATCTTGGGTTTTGCTAGCTTTTGGGCTAATATCCAATTATCAGTGAGTGCATACCATGTGTGTTCTTTTGTGATTGGGTTACCTTATTCAGGATGATATTTTCTAGATCCATCCATTTGCCAAAGAATTTCTCAAATTCATTGTTTTTAATAGTGGAGTAATACTCCATTGTATAAATATACCACAATTTCTGTATCCATTTCTCTGTTGAAGTACATCTGGGTTATTTCCAGCTTCTGGCTATTATAGACAAGGCTGCTATGAACATAGTAGAGTATGTCTCCTTGTTATATGTTGGAGCATCTTCTGGGTATATGCTCAGGAGTGGTATAGCTGAGTCCTCAGGTAATGTTATGGTCAATTTTCTGAGGAACCACAAGACTGATTTCCAGAGTGGTTGTACAATCTTGCAATACTACCAAAAATGGAAGAGTGTTTCTCTTTTTCCACATCCTTGCCAGCATCTACTATCACCTGAGTTTTTGAGTTTAGCCATTCTGACTGGTGTGAGGTAGTATCTCATGGTTGTTTTGATTTGCATTTCCCTGATGACTGTGACTATGTTGAACATTTCCTTAGGTGCCTATCAGCCATTCAAGTTTCCTCAGTTGAGAATTCTTTGTTTAGGTCTGTACCTCATTTTTAATAGGGTTTTTTGGTTGTCTGGAGTCTAATTTCTTGAGTTCTTTGTATATATTAGATTTTAGCCCTCTATCTGATGTAGGATTGGTACAGATCTTTTCACAATCAGTTGGTTGCAGTTTTGTCCTATTGACAGTTTTCTTTGCCTTACAGAAGCTTTGCAATTTTATGAGGTTCCATTTGTCAATTCATGATCTTAGAGCAGAAGTCATTGATGTTCTGTTCAGAAACTTTTCCCCTATGCCTGAGTATTTGAGGCTTTTCCCCACCTTCTCTTCTATTAGTTTTAGTGTATCTGGTTTTATTCAAAGGTCCTTTATCTACTTTGACTTGAGATTTGTACAAGGAGATAAGAATGAATCGATTTGCACTCTTCTACATGCTGACATATTGAACCAGCACCATTTGTTGAAAATGATGTCCTTTTTCCACTGGACAGTTTTAACTCCTTTGTCAAAGATCAAGTGATTATACGTTTGTGAGTTCATTTCTGCATCTTCAGTTCTATTTCATTGAGCATCCTCTCTGTCTCTGTACCAATATCATACAGTTTTGTTTGTTTGTTTGTTTAATCACTACTGCTCTGTAGCTTGAGGTCCAGGTTCTGGATGGTGATTCCCCCAGAAATTCTATTATTGTTGAGAATAGTTCTAGCTACCCTGAGTCTTTTGTCATTCCAAATGAATTTGCAAATTGTTCTTCCTGTCTCTTTGAAGAATTAATCTGAGGTTTCAAAGCTTGAGGCCCCAGGGATTAGAGAGGCCTGGTGGGGTAGGATGTGGGTGAGGGCAGAGACATCCTCTTGGAAACAAGGCAGGAATAATATGATAAGGAACTATAGGAGTGTAGACTGGTAGGGGAATAATATGAATAGACTTAGGAAAAAGATTATATATATATATATATACAAAGAATGATATACATTTATGTGAGGAGCTGACAAATGGCGGCTATCATCCTTGCAGCCATCTTGAGCCATATACCCTGACAAGAGACTTGATTACAATAGCCTACAATAGCTGAGCACACTCTGATAACACCTTGCTTTAGATACCCAGGATTTTCCCTTGGGTGTGTGAGAATTAAAGGTGTGATTTAGACTTAAGGGCATGACTTAGAGATCAGATTTAGAGATAAGACCTAAGGGTGTGACTTAAAGGCATGGCTTAGAAGTGAGACATATAAAAGTTGAGAGGCAGACAGAAGAAAAACAGATTATTAGGCACTTGGCACTTGGAGGAAGAACTTGGAATTAGACATTAGACACTTGGATTAGGTATTCGGCATTAGGTAGAAGACACTTGGACTAGAGAACTCAGAAGAAGAATTATTAGGCACTTAGCACTTGGAGAAAGAACTTGGAACTTGGAAAGAGACTAGCAACTGGAACTAGGATTAGGTGTCAGGAACTAGGGACTTGGAACTAGGGACCTGGAGAGAAGAAGAGAGACTGAAAAATAAGCAGGATTGAATCACACTCTGTCTTGTCTCCATTCTGCTAGTCAGTCCTCACACTCTCTCTTGCTGAACCCTGACCCACAGATCAAAGCAGCCTGGGGCAGTGGGGGCTCTAACAATTTAGCCCCCAAGGATTTTGGCAGTGAGGGTTTCAACATTGATAGAGCGGTGCTCAATATTTTGGCCCCCCAAAGTGGGGCAGCTCGGGCCACAACACATTTATGTTAATCATATGGAAATAAGAATAAAACTTAAGATAATAAATACAATGTTTTAATTTCTGCAACCAATATCATTCTATGTGGAAACAAACTAGGAATTCCCTCTCACATCACAGAATAAAGAAATTTATATGTCTGTTAATCCATTTTCATAGTGTTCAAATTCCTTATTAGAAAAAATAAGAAAATGGAAAGAGTTGATAGACTAAGAGGAAGAAAGGAAATAATTGTTCAACAAGACATGACTATACATCTAAAATAATCAGAAGACACTGCCAGAAAACATTAGAACTAGTACACACATTCAGCAATATTTCAGAAAAACAAAATTAGTAATCCCCAAATCTGTAGTTTTTATATATAGCAATAATGAATACAATTAGAAAAATCTATTCATGATAATGCCTCCAAAAATTAAGTGTCTAGAGAAAAATCAAACCAAAAGTAACTGAACAAATAAAAGAATGAAAGACTTTGAAAAGAAACTGTGATATATTTTAAAAGAAATAAACATAATATTAGATGATGGAAATATATTCAACATTCCTGAAAGGATAGAATAATTATTATAGAAATAGAAATATTATCAAAAGTGATCTTTGTCTACATTCATTGCAAACATTATCAAGAACCTCATAAAATTTTTTACAGAAGTATCCAAATCAAATCAAATGGAAACATCATCAACTGGGGAAAGACAAAGTACCAATTTTAGAAAGAACAGTGCTGGAGATAGCACAATACTTAACTCTAATTTATACTGAAGGGCTATAGAATAAAGGACATCATTCTACTGGCACAAAATCATATCTATAGATCATTGAAGCACACAGAGGACATAGAATTAATCCTCACATGGGTAACCTAATATTAACAAATTAATCAGAAACATTCTCTTCAAAATAAAAATTATTCCATCAGTTATACTGGTAAAATTGGATAACCACCAACAGAATGGAATTAGAGGGACATAACTCATTATGCACAAAATCATTCCATAATGGATTAAAGACATTACTTCCTGGAATGAATATGGAACATTCAATATTCAGCCTAGTCTGATTAAATGGTCTTAAATTATTGTAGAAAAATTGGGATGTTTTATGTCTATATCCTTTTCCCACCTTTTATTAAAATATATTTTTATCTCATATAATAACACTTGTTTACAGTTTCTACTCTTTCTATTCATCCAAGTTCCTCCTCATATGCTCGCACTCTGAGTCTACACTTTCTATCTCTCATCAGAAAACAATCAGGCTTCTAAAATACTCTTCTAAACAACTTTAAAATAAGACAAAATAAAATAAAGAGATTTTATAATTTATCTCGTGAATCCCTTATCTTTTAAGCTTTTTGAGTAGTCATTTATTTTCTATTTCTTTGTGTGACCTAACACAAGTGCAACTGTTATATAAAATAACTGCTTTTGGAATGGAAAAAGTCCTTATCTTTGAATAAGAACATGATAAGAATGTAATCAGTTATGATCTAATGCATAAAGACAGACTTTACACCTTTGTTGGAATGTGCCTTCCTGATGGACCCTAGTATACTTACTATATTTGAAGTGTTTTGCTTTTTTTGCTCCCTTTGTTCTGTAAGTTTAAAAATTTTTTAAATTGCTACCTCACTGAATTGGGGTTAATGAATTTTATGTTCCCTAAACAGTTCACCAATATTTGGCTCTACAGTAAACTATGTCTCATTCTGTTTGAGGTGAAACATGTGTTTTTTTCCTTATTTAAAAATGTAAGCCTTGAAACACTGAAATTACTAAAAGGAACCATAGGAAAAGCATTTGAAAATAAACATATAGGCAAGAACATTTTTTAAAAGAGAATCCCAAAATAGCAAAGAAATGGTCAAATAATTAACACATGACTCTTTATAAAAATCAAAAGCTTCAGTACCGTACAAGAAAGTGACAACAGTGAAAGAGAAGGATTCATTATTACTATGTAGGAAGATCTGCAAAAAGCAAACAAAAATTTTCAGTCAATAAATGGCAAATGAAATGAACAGATAACTCCAAACGCTGAAACAAGAAAGCACAGGGAGATGGGATGAAGGAACGCTTGGAGGGGGGACCAGGAAGTGGGTAACATTTGGAATGTAAATATATAAAACAATTTTTAAAATAATTAAGAAATACTTTTGCATGGTTAACATCATTAGCCAAAATATAATTCCACCCTGAAATTACTTTAAATTATTTTCATTTAGAATTGCCAATTTTATAAAACAAACAAACAAACAAAAAACAAAGAACAACTAATGTAGGTAAGAATATGGCATAAAAGGAATTCTTATTTAATGCTGTTGAGGATGTAAAGTAGTAAAGCCATTGTGAAAAGTAATTTAGAGTTTTCTCAAAAGTTAAATTAAAAATACTACTCCTGAATATATTCCCAAAGTCCTTTATATCCCACTGAATAATATTTGCAGTTTTAATAACAAGGAAAGATAAACAGACTAGATGTACACCAGCAGACAAATACATAATTAGATGTAGTAGATATACTTAATGGAACTTTAGTTACAAGAAAAAATGAAATTATGTAATATTTAAGAAAATGAATGGAATTAAGAATTATACAAATGAGGTACACCAAACTCAGAATGACAAATAATGTATGTTTTCTCCCATATATATGTATGATATTTGTGATATGTTTCTTATATATTATACATTTATAATAATAAATAATATAATAATATAAAAATAATACTATATAATTATATTATATAATTGTTATGTTACATAATTTTTTAAAAATATATATCATGTTTGTTTTGATTGCAGAATGAAGAATTCTCTTTTTGTTGCTATTGTAAAAGTCATCTGTTGTGATCATTTGTGTATGTGTTGGCTAGAAACTCACATAACTAGATTTTTCATGACCACAATTTTCAGTATCCAGAATTTCTTCATGAGGTCTATTTTTTAAATGGTTCTTCCAAAAGCATAGTATTATTGTTTCCAAAGAAAGATTTGCAAAAATCTAAGAAATGATAGTATTTGTCAAAATTCTTTTGTCTTACATTTATTAACTTTTACAAAAGAGTTATTTGGTCAACTCAATGAAGGAGATATAGACATGGGCATAGTTACTGGATGCATGGTTTATGGGCAACCCTTTAAAAGGTATTATATACAAATGAGTATGATGTTTTCCAGCAGAATATTTTCAAGCCTCATAAAGTTTCAAATATATATAATAGACATCCATCAATGTATCATTAAAATGAACTTACATAAATGTGAAAAATTTATACTTAATAACAAAAATGTAGTTATTAATTCAAAATGAATATAAGAATAGAAATTAGGATCATCTACACTGAATTTGTCAGAAACAGATGTTCATAAGAAATAAAGTAAAAATTAGAAATATAAAATGTATTCTGGTAAAAGATGGAAATTTTAATAAAATAGGCCATGATAATACTGAGAAGGTTTTTACTGCTCCAAAACTGAAACATATCTTCTGAGGACACAATAACCTATGACTCCCCAACAAACAAGTTCTTTCTCAGCAGACTCTTAGTTTCTTTAAGAAGTCTGTAATGAAATTTACTTTGTAAATAAAATTAATTCTTATGATTGTTAGCATTCTCACACAAATGCAACATTTTCACAGGGACAGTTGGCTGCTAAAGTAAAAATGTCACTTTGTCTGAAAAATAGAGACTTCTCGTCACTTTCCAGAAAGAAATGGCAATTGTCAATAGCAGTTTTTCTATTAACAATTTTTTGCCTTATATTTATAACAAGAGAAGTTTTTTGTTTGAATTTTGTAAAAGAAATTGGATGAGTATTTAGACAAAAGCAATCTGAGCTTATGTTCTTCAAGTGAGGCATAAATCTAGTTTATTACTCTTCTAAAATTCATTAGTAGTTCTGCAATGTAATGTGTATATCCATATAAAATTCATATCCAAGAAATAAAAGTCATGTCTTCATTCAGCTAATATTTGGGCAGACATTTCTTTTTCCCCTGCATTTTTCAGCTAAATTTTTTTGTGGAATTCAATCTTAAATTGGTACAACTGGGGATCCACAAATGTGACAGCTGCCTGACAGAAAGATAGCAGGTGTTGTTCCATGATGTTTGTAGAAGATTAAAATAATTCTTACCTATTACTTCTTGATGTTTAAAAACAAAAGTGAGAATAAGCCTGTTGTTCTCTCTCAGTGAAGTGAAAGAATTTTCAGTACAAAAAAGTAATTAACATATTGGTCAGCTATATAGAAGAATATGAGTTTCTTTTTCTTTTTCTTTTTCTTTTTCTTTTTCTTTTTTTAGAACTAATTTAACCACTTTAATTCTCACCAGGGAAAATATGGAAGATATGTTAGGATAAAAACTTGAGACGTTTTGCTTTAAAATTTAGCATTCTGCTCAGCCATTAAAGACTAGACTCACAACCAAAAATATAAGAATATGAATTTCTAATCTTCAATTGCATTATACATCAAAATGCCAATTACACTTATTGAGAATAGAAAATCCAGTATCTGATTTGGAGAATGATTTACTGGAAGTTGGGTAAGAATAAAGATAAATGCTTTTCAAACAGTAATGTGGTGCTATTACAGGTGACCTTATGTCTCCCATGTCCTTGGATACTACTTCACATACTATAAACTTTCTCAAGATTTCAAGAATGTTAATTGTTTCTCCTAATTTGCTCCTATAGGTCATCTCCTCAGTATTTCAGCAAATGAACCCAGGAACATGCTTGTCAAAGGTAAGGAATGAAACAAAGCTAGGTGTCAATGTTTTTGTCAAACTGGAGTGTTCTCAGCAGCTGGGGAAGAGTTTTATGATATAGAAGGTGAGACAAGCTTTTGAAATGATAAAGGGCAGATATTTTAGAACGAAAAATTACAGTCAAAACAAAGTTAAGAATTTCAATGAAACGGTGTGGAATCTGCCCCAAGCATTAAAGTTCATAACCAAGACCTGCAGTGTAATAATAGCTTGATTTCCATCTCTTTTTGAATTTCTGGTTTTTATAGCATATACCCTCATAGTTAAGGACTTTAAGCTACATAATTAATATGTATTTCCTAGTATCCCTCAAAGTATTTTCAACCCTTTATTGTACATGTTTTGCCTAGGTTTGTATTTTCAACTTTATCCTGTTTCACTTGTGAGGTTGTACCAATTGTTTCCACCAACATAGATGATAGGTGGCTGGTTACTTAACAATTTATACAAATTTTAGCTTAGGTGTCTATATGTAAATACAAACTAAGTGGCAAGTCTTCACAAATATTTCCAAAATGGAAGGGTGGAAATGTGACAGCTTTTCAAAGGAGAACTCGATACAAATCAAGAGAACTTTTACTCATTTGAAGATAAGATATTCCAAATTTCAATAAAATCAAAATAGATTCATCATATCTATAATATGACAAATTTAAAAACACAGCAAATAATATTATTAAGGAAGCACAAAAGATATAATGATATTTTAAAAATAATACTTGAATTGATGAAATTTTTTTTTTTTTTTTTGGCCAGGAGAAGCCAGAATTCAAGAAATACTTTTGAAGGTTTTATGTGTAATTTGACTAGAAATGCATAAGATTTTCAGTAAACATATGAAAAAAGATGTAAAAATCATAGATTAGATTTTGCCCTGTTATCAGGAAGAAAGAAAAAGCAAGGTAAAATGTGTGCATTATCAGAATGACAGGTATAGCTTTGGTTATGTAAAATGAGGGATTTCTATCATGGAAGGTACTGGAATGCAGAAGTGGAATAAATTGATGTCACAAAAACTTATTGTTACCTTCCAGTTTTCTATGGCTTCCTAGTCAGCTTCTCTGTTGTTTGTGTATAAATTGGAGGTGCTTGAATAAAATATACAGAATTTCATCCCTGAGAAAATAATCACAGGAATTCCTAGGCTTGTTACTACACATTCAACATTTGTGTTCCTCTACAGAAATGGTTTGTCTTTGTTTACTATTTTTCTTAAAAAATTATGGCCATATTTTTATGTAATGTCCTTCTAATTATATTCTGGGACTCCATTCTATTTTCACAAGAAACCTGAAAATTTCTAAAGGCCAATTGTCATCCCTCTAATTTATTGTGTATTTTTGGCATGGAAACCCAACAAATCATTGAATACACTCACTGGATATAGATAAACACAAAAGTTCCTCAACATAATTGTAAAATTCAGCTGTATACTTTTCCACATTTTGTGTAATTGCCATAATGTTGGGGCCTAAGGCAAAAATGCCATGGTTTGTATTAATAAATTTGCAGCTTTTTTGAGTGAGTACTTCAAATGAAAGCTGCCATTTCTTATAACAGGATTGCCAATGATATTAATTTTGTTTTCTGATTGGTTCTTAACAGAAATTTGTATTGCAATTTTTGTCTGTACTGATATTACTAAATTCATGAACTTTTTCACATTATTTTTAATCCCCACTTTATTTTAAGAAAATGTTTCATTTATGTAATTTCCTAAGTCATCATGTACTTATATAAAATTCAGAAGACAGAAGATTAGTTGTGACTTGAATGCCTCCTTCTTGAGAAAATGAACTATGGTATGAGAAAGTGTAATGGGAGCTGCCAATAGTTCAACCAATAGTTCTCCCCATTTGTAATGTCTATGAACTATAATGGTGACCAGAATGGTATGGTAACTCTAAGGGTTAATAATAATTCACATATGTTGGTGGCAACCAACAGCTCTCTAATTGTATGCCTGCTCAATGGTAAGGAACTCATGCCTAGTACTAGATGCCTAGTCAAATACCTGTGGCTATTGAAGTTACAGATCTTAGACGAGAACTCTATACCATGGTTCTACTAAACCAGCACAATTCCTAATTGCATTGTAAATACTTATCTCCGTAGATAACTGTAATCCTCACTCTTCCTCAAAGACATTTCTCATTGCAACAGATGGAGATCATTACAGAAAATAACTAGTCAAAAATCAGAGAAAAAGTTATGATAGAGTACACAGGCTCAGTTGATAAACATTCAACACAATTCCTGTCTCTTAATCTCAGGGCATATTGACTAAAAGGGGCAGAAAAATTAGATGAGCAAGAGGACAAGAAATTCTTCCATGAGACTGTGATTCCTACACATGACAAGGAAACTATACCCATGATATTCCTAGACTATGACTATCTAAACAGGACCTGAAAGAGTACAACTCTAGTAGAAATTCTAATATCCAAGAAGAAAATCTCAAACACCACTATTTGCTCAAAGAGAAAAAAAATAAGAAAATAACTGCCCCCTATCTCTGTTAGGTACTCAATACTGTACAGTAAGCCCTCAAACCATATATATATATATGTAACACTAAGCATAATGAATAGGTTATGATTATGTATTTTGGCACGAATGCATGCACGTGTTTGTGTGTGTGTGTGTGTGTGTGTGTGTGTGTGCTTGTGCGTGTATGTGTGTTTGTAAAACAATAACTACATACAATTTATTAGTTTCAGAGGATTCAAGGATTGCAATAGAGAAATTAGAGATTGGAAAAGGAAGGCACAAAATGATGTAATAATTTATTTAAAATATTAATTATCACAAAAATTAAAATTGGAAAAATAAAAAAAAAATACTTTTAACCAAATGATTAAAAGTTATTTACAGACTCAGATAAGTACTTCAAGCAAATGTGGCTCCATTTTTTCTCTTGTCCTTGATGGACAGATCTAGAACTCTGTGTGCCTTTTGTATAAAAGACGATGAAAATTATCTATGCTAAGAAAAATTGCATCATTGACTTTGATTGCATATAATGACTATTTTTATTCCACATAGCATGTGAGATTGAAGAGATAATGAGGCAGATGTTTTAAAAGACAAAATCATATTTTAAAAGAAAAATTCACATGACAATAGGCTATGAATAAATGTACTTTGAAAGGCTGCTTTCAGAAGTAACCATTAAAACATATTAATGCCTAAAATCATAAATATAATTCTCTGAAGGAGTTTTAATCAAAATATACTAAAAGAAATACTCCATGATACTGCATGCTGGTTATAAGAAGATTTAACAAGTGTCTTCCTTTGAGACTATATTGACTAAGCATTGGGGAAAATTTTCATCCTATAACTATTTTCCATTAATTGAATAACTTCCCAAAAGTGTTCCATTTTTATAACATGGAGGAAGAAGGAGGAGGAAGAGGAAGAGGTGGAGGAGGAGAAAGAGGAGGAGGGGAAGGAGAAGGAGAAGAAGGAGAAAACATTACCCAAATATTTTCCTTTCTTTTAATTCCAAATCAAGAGAAATAAAACACAACATTAATACCTTAAAGACAGCACTGATACAGTTTCAGAACCAAATACATTGCAAATTTCTAAACAATTTCTAAAGGGCTGAAACTAAGTGCCTTTTCTTTAGAGAGTACAAAGATACAGGGCCATACAAATGCTGACATTTAGTGAACATTCAGTTCTACGACTTGCTAATATTTTAATTGATTTTATTGTGTAAGAATTTTCAAAATAGTCAAAACATAAGGTGCAATAATGCAGACTATAAACCAATGTTTAAATTTCTTTCTTTATTGGAATCCTTCTACAAACATTACAAAAAATAGTAGAAGTAGTACACACAATAACAATGGTAGCCTATGTTTGAAACATATTTAATGCAGTTTACAACATCAAGAACTACATATATTAAAAATCCAGAATTTTCTATTAACTTTTATAGTCCAATCATTACCCCCTCCCAGTCTGCCTTCCTACAGTTCCACTTTCAGTTCTTTGCACTCCCACTCTTGTCTTCAAGAGGATGAACCACTGCCAGGCTTCCCCATTCCCTTATATAAAACACATAAATGTAATTTTCCTATTGATAATTAACACACAATGCTTTTAAAGCCCCTTAGTTATTATTATATGAACAAGCAGATGAGAGAAATTGATACTTTTATAATATGAATCTCATAACAAAGCTAAACTATGAGTTTATTTACAAGAAGTTTTTAGCTCAATCATCTATTGAGACCATCATTTCCTCCATTTTATTGTATAAAAGAGATTCCGTGACTCCAAACACTTGTTTTGTATCATGGATGTTATCCCAATTGTAATTATGTTTATTGTCACTTAATCACATGGATTTATTTGGGGGCTATATTTCAAATCTATTTGAATCTCTTCAGTACATATACTATTACCATACCATCATGCTTTGAGTAGTTGAATTCCACAATTTTTCTCCAGAGATGTGAGGAAGTGTGCAGTCAAAAATGAAGCTCTCGCAATTAGTCTTGAAAGGCAAACTTACAAGTGGTTCCATGACTTCAGTTAATTATATTTAGAAAGAGCAGTATGCATAACTATATATATTATGCACTTGGGATATCAATAGATCAAGATGTTTTAGTAAATTCATTCATTTAGAAAAGGATCCAAGGTCACGCTTTAAATTGTGTTAAATATCATGAAAAGATAGTGGCTTAGTTTCTTTCTTTATTGTTGCGATACAATTTCTCTGACAAAATAACCCCCAAAAGAAAGGGTTTTATTTGTATCACAATTTGAGATTATATACAGTCTATCACTGCACAGAAGTCGAAGTTCTGGAACCCAGAGGTATTGATCACATTGTTTACACACAGTCAGTAAACAATGTTTGTGTTCATCCAGTAGTCTCCATTCTTTTACCCCAAGGTTCAAATCCAGGAAATAGTGTGAGTCATTGAACTAAACTTCAATTTCCCTAATCAGTCTAATACCTCGTATGTATTCTCATACGATCTCTTCAAATTCTCAATTGATCTCTTCAAATCCAGGAGATTCCAGACCCTGTTAAATAGGAGCAAATGCTAACCTTCATAGATAACATTGTTTAGAGTAATCCAGAAGGAATTACATTGATTCATCTTAATTTTTTTGTGTTAGGAACTAAAACATGTTTTGCAGTATTTGTATAAATTGTCAACAATTTATTAATTCCACCTGTAAGAAATAATGTAAACTAAAATGCAACATACTACAAAACTTCAGAGCAGAAAGGAAGAAATCAAGTTAATTTGGAACTTCAGGAAAGATTTCTCTAACAAAAATTGTTAAAAACTGAAGTACTAAAGAAGAGTAGATACCCTTCATGTGAATTTTAGCCACTAAAAAGTGATGGTTCCCAATATTTGACAAAAGTAGAACTTATCTGTATTGAGATAGATTTAAAAAAAGTTTGAACCAGAGACTAAGAAGTGCCTGTGTGTGCAAAACAAAGTCAGGTCAGTTGTGATATCACAGACACAAGAGCAAAAACTAAAGTTATTAGGTAAGACGCATTACAAAATAAAATCTAGTCATGAAATCTATGTAATTTGAACTGGATTGAATGTATCTGTTTTAGTAGATAATGTTCCAATTATTTTAAACACTTATCTGTTGAAAGAACAGCAATAGTCCTCACAATATTTTGTAAAGCTTTAGTCTGTAGCAACAAATATTGATAGCTACACAATGTAACTTTGTCATGTAAGTGTATAACAATTATGAATAGTAAAATAACATTATAAGTTAAGAAATTAATGAAAAAAATATATTATGGAATCTTATATAAGGCTTTTAAAAACAGAATTTTAATAAACACTATCGAAATAGCAGTTTATAGAAGAGAGAATATCTTCTGTGAAAATAACTGAATCAGAAAAACAAATATTTGGGCAATAATACAATTGAAAAGAAAAAAATGGAATGGTACAGATGCATTTTAAGTCTTTTTGGCTTTTATAAAATATTGACAAAACCAGTGGCTGAGGGAAAGTTTTAACATAAGTTTTCAATATATATATATATATTTTTCAAAAGACAGTAAGCATATCAAATATATGCCTCATAGCTGAGTATGAAAAAAGACAATGGTTGTGATAGTTGACCTTGATTTTTCAGCATCATTAAGTTTAGAATCAACTAGCTAGCAGACATCTACATATTCAAAAGATGTTTCACCAAAAAATGGTTTCACCAAAAAATGAAGATATACCCTGAAATGCACTCCTGTTAGATAGGAAGGGTTAGGAAGTGAAGAAGAAAGAAAAATGGAGAAAATGAGATGAATACCAGCATCCATCACTAATACTCAATCATACTTTCATGCCTTCACAAATATCATTTATCTTCACAAAGCCTAAGACAAAATGAATTCTTCATTTCTTGAATTGCTTTTATCAGGTATTTTGTCATGGCAATGAGAAAAATGACTAACAGAGATATCAAATGAAGTTCATAATAATTATTGTTACAGCATTCACATGTATTAAGCCTTAATTAAGCTTATTTCACATTTCCTAGATATAGACATTGACATATTATTTGACAAGTTGTTATAGATTAGTGAATTTTCATTATAATTTCAAGAGAGCACAGGCAACATACTAAAGTTGTAAACTAGCACCCATTAGTATGAGTGTTTGAATATTTAAATATATTTTAACTTTATACTATGACAAATAAAAACCTGAAGACTAAAGTTGTGATTTGTCAAAGACAAAAGGCAAGTTCCATAAATTAATTCAATAACATAAAAATGAGATTCAATAGATATGTGTTTCTGAATTCATTGGAATTAAACATATAATAATTCATCAAGCAAAATATTGCAAGGCAAAAATCATGCTACAAGTATATGAATTCTATATGTAAACATGATATATTTTAAAATTTTAATTATTTTGCTTTAAGATATAATCATGTATGTATTAAAACTTTTTTGAGAGCTTGTAACATATTTGAATTAGATGTTTCATCAAGTATTCATTATAGTGAATGGATTCCATAGAAAATTCAAAGTAATAAACTAATATTTCATTGTAAAAAATTTTGTTTGAGAAATGTTATTTTAGATCTTGGTGAATATTATTCTGGAAATACCTAGTAATTGGTTAAAAGAATTTGGGTACTAAATAGATATAGGCATGCAGAATTTTACAATTCAATATCAGAATCAAGAATATTTTTATAAGTGAAGATATTTTAGTAATTATGTAAATAAAAGTTAAAGAGATAGTTTTGTTTGCAATGTTTGTCTAGCATGTACAAAGCCCTAGATTTAAAAAAAACTGAAAATAAATGAATCAATTATAAACACACAAGTATACAAACATGAAAAGATCTGATGGATGAGAAATGGATCTGTGGCCTCTGAAAAGTGCTTGGAACAATAATAATCAAATAATAAAATTATATTAATTTTAGAGAGAGTAAGGGGCATCATGAGACATATTGCAAGGAGGGGACATAGGAAGAATAAGAAGAAATGGAAGTGGGAAAACTATGTAATTATATATTAAATAAAATTTAAAAGAAAAAACAGGATAGTAAAATAAATCAATAATGAATATAAAATAATACTGTTGAACTACATATGAAGGAATAATGTTAATGAGGTATTAAATTTGTGAGCACATATACAGTTACCAAAAATATACACATGTAAGTAAGATCATAAAAATATATATTAAAATTAAAAACAAAACACAAAAAATAGTAAAATACAAACTACTGAAATTAAGATATAAACATTATATACAATTAAAGAAACCATGTATTTGAGCAGCAGTTGGAAGACATAGAGAGAAAGACATTAGGGAAAATGATGAAAACAAAGCAGTGGGTATGAAATTCTAAATAAACTAACTTAAAAATATAATTTTGAAATACTAATTTTGAATCAAAATTTAGGAAACCATTTCATATTCTAATCAAGAAAAAGACTAAAATATGTGATATTTAGGCCTATGCAACTTGGAAATTTTGACCCCAAAATGTTCTTCAGCATGAAAGAAATGAAGCATTAGGAAACTTTTCTAGAGCAAAAAGGGTTGAATGAATGTGTCAGTAAATGTCAACAAAAACTGGGTGTACTTCCCAATAACAATTATCATTTAAAGCTTTCATTAAATCATTCCCATGAAATAATTATACACCAAAAACATGGAATATAAGAAAGTTTATATTTATTTATGTATGTATATCTTTATAATTTTGTTTTTATGTTTGTTTGTTTCTCAAGACAGGGTTATTTTTTTTCTTTTAATGCCTATACTTAGTTTAATATAAGTTCTTTAAATTTAGGATGAAAACCATTTTATAGTCATTTTCAACAGCATTGTTGTCTTAGGATTTTACTGATGTGAACAGACACCAAGACCAAAGCAAGTCTTATAAGGACAACATTTAATTGAGGTTGGCTTATAGGTTCAGAGATTCAGTCTATCATCATTAAGGCAGAAACATGGCAGCATCCAGGCAGGCATGGTGTAGGAGGAGCTGAGAGAGTTCTACATCTTCATCTGAAGGCTGCTAGCAGAATACTCACTTCCTGGCAGCTAGGATTAGGATCTTAAAGCCCATGCCCACAGTGCACAGTGACATACCTACTCCATCAAGGCCACACCTACTTTAACAAGGCCTCACCTCCTAATGTTGCCCCATCCTGGGACAAGCATATACAAAACAATAACAGTTGTAATATTTTCTTTTTATTTCTTAATTTTTATTGGTTAATTTATTTATTTATATTTGAAATATTATCCCTGTTCCTGGTTTCCCCTCTCCAAGCCCCATATCACATCTCCCCTTCCCCTTGTCTCTATGAGGTTACTCCCCCGACCCAACCACACACTCTAGACTCACTGCCCTAGCATTGCCCTAGGCTGGGACATAGAGCCTCCACAGGACCAGGCCTCCTCTCTCATTGATGCCAGATAAGGTAATCCTCGGCTACTTATGCATGGGTCCCTCCATGTGACTTTGGTTGGTGGCTTAGTACATGGGAGCTCTGGGGAGTCTGGTTGGTTGATATTGTTATTCTTCCTATGGGCTTGCATTTGTTAATTTTTTTTTTTTTTTTTTTTTTTTAGTGAAGTCGTTATTCTCTTCCCTGTCCACCCTCTGGTTGTTCCTTTTTTCTTTTTAATTTTTATTATAGGATATTATATTTACATTTCAGATTTTTATCCCCTTACCACATACCCCCCACCACCCAGGAACCTCCTATCCCATCCCGTCTCCTCCTGCTTCTATGAGGATGTGCCCCCTACATGCCCCCACTCCCACCTCCCCCTCAATTCCCCCACACACTTGTAGTTCAGCCTTCATGAGACCAAGGATCTCTTCTCTCACCTATGCCTGACAAGACCATCCTTCCCTACATATACAGCTGGAGTCATGGGCCCCTCCCTATGTGCTCCCAGGCTGGTGGTTTAGACACTGGGGAGCTCTGGTTGGTTGGTATTGTTGCTCTCCTCATGGGGCCACAAACCCTTTCAGTTCCTTCAGTCTTCTCTCTAACTTCTCCATTGGGAACCCCTTGATCAGATCAATGGTTAGATGTGTGCATCTGCCTCTGAATATGTCAGACTCTGGCAGATCTCTGACTGTTTATCCCACACTTCCTTTCCTGTCTCCAAGAAGACGCCCTCAACCCCCACCCCCACCACACTAGACCTCCCCATTCCTTGGGGCCTCAAATGTCTTGAGGATTAAGTGTAACTTCTCTCACAGGGACCAGAACAGTCAGTCCTCTGCAGTATAAATGTTGGGAGCTTCATATCAGCTAGTATATGCTGCCTGGTTGGTGGCTCAGTGTCTGAGAGATCTCAGGGGTCCAGGTTAGTTGAGGCTGCCTGTTTTCCTATGGGGTTGCTCTCTTCCTTAGCTTCTTTAAGCCTTTCCTTAATTTAACTTTAGAGGTCCCCAACTTCAGTCCTGTGGTTGTGTGTAAATATCTGCATCTGACTCTTTCAGCTGCTTGTTGGGGCTCTAGGAGGGCAGTCATGCTAGGCTCCTATTTGTTAGTACACCACAGCATCAATAATAGTGTCAGGCTTTTGGGCCTTTCCTTGGGCTGACCTGAAAGGGAAGAGACTCTCAGGACTCAAAGGGAGGCATAGCTTAATGATCCAGATACGTGTTAATGAAGATAAAGAGAAATTTACAACACCCTTTTTTGTCAATTTTCCTATTTTTATTCATGTATTTCATATTTATTTACCTGTTTATCTCACAAACAATAGTGTTCTCATAAATATAATAATTACTTTATAAATTAAATATGTTTTCTTAGTTTAAACTTGAAATAATTTATTATTTATGGAAATGAATATTTGTATGCAATGAGTTAGAAACCATAGAATGGGGAAATCTGCAATGTGAAGTATACATATAACAGGGATGTTTGTATTATTTTGTAAAATATGAAAAAATATAGCAAAGATTAGGCCATCAAAGTTAACAATATATTTGATGTTTTCTGTTATACTGCTCTCTAAACATTTCAAGTATTTAAATTATTCACTATTAATGCAATTGTAAATTTAGTATTCTAAATTATTTTGATTATTACAAATAGTTACAGTACTATTACTTTATAATTTATCATGAGTCAAATAATTTAATAATGAAAATAAAAACATATTGAGTAATTGAGATGTTGATTTTTTTAAATTAAATGTATTTATTAATTTATTCACTTTACAACCTAATTTCAGTCCTTCATCTCCTCCCAGTACCCCTTCATGTAAGTTCTTCCCCCATTTTCCATAATAGGGGAATTTCCCCTGCTGTGTGTCAAACCCCTTCAACCCCCATCCCAACTCCCCACCCCACCCCAGCTACATTCCCCACTCCCTACCCTCATTTTCAGACCCCGAACCCTGCACATCAAGTTACTGTGAGACACATCCTTCCCCATAGAGGCCAGACAAGGCTATTCTTTTAGGGATGTAGGATTCATAAGCAGGAAGGCAAGCAACAAGGCTCAGGAACAGCCCCTACTCCAATTATTGCAGAACCTGCATGAAGACCAAGCTACACATCTGCTACATATGTGCAAGGGTCCTTGGTCCAGACCATGCTCATACTTTGGTTGGTGATTAAGTCTCGTAAGCCCCCACAGGTCAAGGGTTGTTGACTATGTTGGTCTTCTTGTTGAGTCCATGTCCTCTTCAGGTCCTCAATCTTTCTTCCAACTCTTTCTTAAGATTCCTGAACCTCTGTCTACTGCTTGCATGTGAGTCTCTTAATTTCTTTGGATTTGCTGTTCAGTGGAGCCTCTCAGAGGACAGTTATGCTAGGTTCCTGTCTGCAACCATAATGGAGTAGCATTAATAGTGTCAGGGATTAGTTATAGCCCATAGGATGAGTCTCAATTTGGGGTAGTCACTGGGTGACCATTCCCTCAGTCTCTGATTCATCTTTGTATCTGCATATTTTGGGTCAAAGGCTTTGTGGGTCTGTTGCTGTCCTTATCCTTTTACTGGGAGTCCTGCCAGGCTACAGGAAGTGGCCACCTCAGGATTCATATCCCCCATTGCTACAAATCTTAGCTAGAGTTGCCTCCATAGACCCTCTAGGACCTCTCCTCATCTCAGGTCTCTAATGTATCCTAGAAATTGCCCATGTCCCCAGATGATCCCCTACTCTCTCCCCTGTTCTCCCTACGTACATATGATCCCACCCCTTCTACACTCCCTTCCCATTCCCACTTCCACTCAATTGCTTCCTTCGATAGACTTCCAATATCTATTTTGTTTCTCTTCTGAGAAAAATTCAACCATCCTCCCTTGAGCTTTCCTTGTTACTTTGCTTCTCTAGTTCTGTTGGTTATAGTGTGGTTAGCCTGTACTTTATAAATTTAGTATGTAAAATTATTTCCATTGTTACTTCTTAGTTATAATACTATTACTTTGTAATTTATACATATATCAAATAATTTAATAAAGATGAGTAAATATGAAAAATTGGGTAACAAAGTTATTGATGATTTTTACATTATAATCCTAATGAATGCATATTGAAAGAAAATATTGGGAAATAAGTGTAACTCGAAGTAGCCTAAGTAGGTATACAGTATATATTACTTGTGTATATGAAAGTCTAATTAATTCAAAAGATTATTTATTTAATCTTAAAATTTATTCAGGATTTTTTATTTGTAAATTAGTTAAATACATATATAACATTACTTTGAAAATTCCATATGTTTTATTTTTATGTGTTTGTGTTTTGTGTGTGTGTGTGTGTGTGTGTGTGTGTGTGTGTGTGTGTGTGTTGAACATCTGGGTAGATGTTTCTATCAGCTTTACCTCCACTTTCCAAGGTCTATTTGATTGATTATTTCTTTACCGTGGCTCATCCAAGAGTACTCTTTGGAGAATGTATGATTTATAGAAAATTGTAGAAGAGTGTACATCAATATTTAAGGAGCAAAATAATTAATAAACAAGCATGGAAAATGGGGGCACTCTATGAATGAGGCTGGAGGTATGAGAGATAGAAGGGACACTATCACATATATAGAAATGTAGAAGACATGATTTTGTGTGTGAAAATATTGAGGGACAGTGATCATGTCTGATAGATGTTTATTAAAACACTGTTAACAATTAGGATCCAAAATTATAGGTAGGTATGGAAATAATGAATGAGGTAATAAACATTTAAGACTATATAGTCTTCTGGGCATGTTGACCTCAGAGATTCACGTACAAGTTTCTATAAATGCATACTATTCACAACATATCTTGAAGTATTTACTTCTATAACTAGGTTTCATGACGATAAACTGATGGAATTAAGATAATCTTGAAATCATCACCATATAAATTTTCCTAAAATAATTTTTAAAGTATGATTTTACATATTAAATTTTAAAAAAACTAATGAAATTTTATTTTTTAAAAACTGTTATTGTTATTAAGATGAAGTTATAATTTCTTAAATGGTACAAAATTTACTTTGATTTCAAATTTAATGTTTTCATTGGTATGAGCTTTTTATTGATATAAAAGTGAGATGAATATTGTTACTCTCATAGGCATTGTGCCTGTATAACACATTTAGGAATACACGGCTTAGGTCCAGTCATTCTTTAACATTTTTAACTGAATTGGGGTTATTAGCCTATGAGTTAAGGGCCTATAGCAAATTCATGGCTTTGAGTTTATTGTTAGGGTGTTTTCTATATTTTATTTAGAAATAGCTGAGAGGAGTTAACAGACAACAGTCCAGATTACCTTACATGGATAGTTGGTTTTCAAATCGTCAAAAATCCACAGAATTGACGTTACAAACATTTCTGTATTAATGTTCATTTTGATTAGAGACCTGTCTACTCCTGACAGCTTCTTGTCTTGGATTCTAAAAAGAAATTGAGTATCTTTTGAGTTTCTTCAGTTGTGGTGAGACAGCCACTAGGCAAGAATTGCCTCTTTTGATCTACAGACAAATTACTCTCCAGAAAAGTTCACACTTGTGGAATAGTCGACTAATTATAGCTGCAATAATTCTGCATCAGTAGGCCTGTCAGATGATCCGAGGCCAGAAGGCTAAAGATAGGATGCTCCAACATTTTGTAGTATAGGGACTGTCCAGGTGTTCAGTGGTCTCTATAAATTGGCTAAGTTTTAGAACCTATGCTTTGTGTTTCCCATAATTTTAGTTAACTCAGTCATTCTGGATTTCTGACGGAGTTGAAAACTTATAGTCTCAAAGCCAATCCTGGCTATTTACTTTGAGAGAAAAGATTTGAGAAGATGGTTTTCAGCTGACATTCATTCTAAAGCCAAGAAAAAAGCCAGGTCAGAACTAAGTCTCTTAATTAAGAGAGATGACAGACGTTCTGGTTAGTTAGTCAACAAAATGAAGGACTGGGTATTAGGTCTATCTTGTACCTTACTGACACAAATTGGTATAGTTATGCTCTAATTGTATTTTAAGAGAAAAGTTATTTTTAACAGAAAGGGTGATATATAGGAGAAGCTAAAGTAGAAGGAGTATGGAGTGGAAGAGGAGGAGTAAGGAGAGGAGGAGGAGAAGGAGAGGATGAGCTAGGTGAGCTAGGTGAGAGAGAAAGAGGAGGGTGCTCATGGAGGCGGATGTTTGCCTGTCTCTGCCAGTCAAAGCGAGTTGATATATCTAGGTTGGGTATTAGTACCAAACTTATAAAGTCTTTGATTAACATTTAAAAATTGTATAAAAGTAAAAAGGAGACGAGGGCATGAGATAGGGGTTTTCTAGGGAGGGGAAATGGGGAAAGGGGATGGCAAAAATAAAAATAAAAATAAAAATAAAAAACAGATGTTACAGATTACCTAAGTAAAATAAGGCACAGTTGAGCAACTACGCTTCTGAGACCTGTAATTAGAGAAATTGTATTTTGTATAGCTTTCATAGCCTTTTTTGAAGTGGAAATTTCTGGGTTCTTTAATAACTCCATTGTGTCATGTGATGTTTTTATGGAAGTTTTCTTTTGAAAGGGCATGTGATGTTTTGCTGGAAACAGACACTGGAGAGGGCATATGATGTTTACAAAGTATATAGTGGAACCCCACAAACAGTGACTAGATACTCATGCATTGCTATGCTGCCTTGCAATGCTTTGTTGGTCTTCACTGTTTTTCACTTTCTAGTCTAGGGAAACATGCTGACGAACTTTTCTTGATATTCAGGCCGTTTCTGGCCACTTCCACTGACTCCTGCAGAATCAGCAGAGACTTGTTCTTGTTTCTGGTCTTGTTGCAGCTACTGATTCATTTTTGGTGTTTGCTATTGAACTGCTGATATCCTTACAATGAATATTCCCAAGGAATTATTTATAAACAAGTACACAACACACTTTCTATTAACTTTTTTTCTGCCTACCTATGGTTGAGGGGTTAAAAGGGAGGTTGAAGCATTTAAAAATCCAAAAAAGTAGGTTTTAAAAGAAATCTAAACATAATTTTTTTATGAATAACACTGTAATATATTTCTGATTATAGAAAACATGAGGATCTGCCTGAGATTGTTTTGGGTATGCAAAATTCCATAGCCTGAATAAATAATATGATTAATAATGAATATGTAATAGCAGCACCTGCATGATTACAAGCATCAATCAATGGCTTGATTAATGACTTCTAGAGAAATAGAAAACACAGCTTATAAATGACATGTGAAGGAGACAAAAGTATTATATTTAAACTCTGCTATAGTATAAATGAGAAATGACTACGGTATCATGTTATACAAATATTTTCTGTTTTTTAGAAAACATTAGCATATCCCTCTTTACTTCTTGGGAATTTATCTCGACAGAAAGTCTCTTATCCATGCTTTCTGTAGAAGCAACAGCAACCTTTTATGTATGGGTAAATTTATGTTAGCACATAAAATATTAGATTCATTTATACATCATAAAATGTACTAGACATATTTTTGTATTTCATAGTTGTGAAAGAAGATTATGAAGTTTATGTTTAATAAGTTGTAGAAGAAATACAAAACTCCAGTTTAGTACATTATCAACAAGCAATTCAATAGGCCATATAGCTTTCTATATGGTCATCATACATGATCCTATTTTAAAAAGGGTTTATCACATATTAGTAATAAATAATGCATTAAACCTTTGTCAGTCTTTTGGTGGGAAATGAAGAACTTCAGAATTTCTTGTAAGGTTCCCTATTTTATATTTGCTCTTTCTTTGCTTTTGGAAACTGAATGGTGGCATAATTGTTTTACTTCTTCATCTTGGTGGGCTTGTAAGAAATGGCATATACTATCCTGCTCTTTTTGTCATATAATAAATCTCAAGGGAGAGGCATAAATGGCAGTTGTCCAAAGTTGGCTATGACTGAGAGGAAAAATTCAAATATTTTTTAAATGGTCTAAAGAACAGATAATGTAAATCACAATCTTCAATATACATTATCTTTTATTTTTGAGATTACATTTTAATTACAATATTCTTCCTTCTTAATTTCTCACTCCAAATGCTCTTATAAACACCTCTCTACTCTCCTTTGTATTTATGGCCTAATTGTTCAGATATGCATGTCCAGATACACATACACACACATATGTATCTTTGTAGATATATATCACAAATGTAACCTTTCGAGTCTGTATAATGTTCCTAGTATGTTTTCAGGGCTGACCATTTGGCACTGGACCCCGAATTGCTGTGACCATTCTTTTTCCTCCCCTGAGGTTTACACTGTTGCTTGTAGTTGTGTGGAGTTAAGTCCTTGTGGACTTTCCTCTATGTAGTATGCCATATTCATTGATATCCTTCTAATTCAGCTCACATTTAGTCAGTCATGTTTCTTAGACTCCATAAATTATTAGAAAATATAAATTTACTGCAAATTTACTGTTCCTCTGCACTTATAATTTTTCTGCAATGTTCCCTGAACTTAAGGCCTGGGAAATTTCTAATTCTAAAACTATTAGTATTTTTTATGTTAATATTTTTCAGTCATGAATTTATTTTTAGAGCCAAAAGTTAAGGACACAACATTTTTGAGCTCTATATAAAGCTAGTGGTGATCTTAATTAATTGATTAATTTCTTATATCTCTGTACAGTTAAGGAAATATTTCTAACTTTGGAAAATACAGGAGAATAAACTATATCTATCCATTATTAAGAAACGACTATAATTGAACAGAAAATGTCTCAGATCCAAAGAACAGAATTATTCCCACTTATTGATTTCTTTGAGTTAACACTAACTACTTGATGACTTAGAAAATTTCCAGGACCAGATGGTTTGTCTGTGATCAGTAGTAAGTCTGGGAAAGAAAAAAGAATGTTTTATGAATCTTAATATTGGGTAAAACATAAAGAAAAATTTATTATAAGACAGATGTAAGAAATTTCAGAATAAATGACAATTGCCATCAAAGAGAACCAACACAAAAAATTTAAAAGTTATGAACAAGACTTCAAAAAAGAACAACTTTTGAAGCAATTATTAATGTTAGGTAAATGTCTAGATCATTCAGCAGAGAAATTAAATATAACTTAAAATAGTTGATTCAAATTGAAAGTGAATTTTCAACTTAGTCTTCAGGATAATAGATTAAGACACAGCAGTTCTTCATTAAACATAAAAAAAAGAGAAAAGGAAAGACAGTGATCCAGTTCCTGGAAGGCAGAGTTCTTGTTGAAACAAAAGGAGACAAAAGGTGAGTAATAGGACATGAAGTTAGAATGTAATAGATAACTTTTTGTTAGGAAATGAACAATACGGAATCATCATACTTGCACGGAGAGTATAAGTGAGATGGTATTGTCAAATCATTGCTAAATTGCCCCTGATTTGAGGAATAGAAAAATAAAATATGGAAATTATCACCACACATTATAACAGAATGTTATAATTTCCATTAATATTGGTGAGGTTGGAATGACATAGTACAGTCACTAAAAGAAAAAGGAAGTTTAAATCTGACAAAAATTTATTTAGCAAATTTTATAAAATATCCTTTTGGAAAATAAAAGTTTTATTATTGAGAGAGCCAGCTAGCTAACTGTTGTTCTTTCATGATTAGACAAAAGTTTGTATTTTGTGATATATATATATATATATTTAAAACATTTACTCATATATATATATATATATATATATATATATATATATATGCCCGCTGTCCCAATAGGCTTTAAGTAAAAGAATAAATTTCCACTAGTTTTTATATGCATGCTTTTGCATGTGTTTTCACACTTGCATGCTTCTTCTCTAATCACACATACACACACACACTAAATGGGCTATTTAAAATAACTATTTGATGGAAATGGAAATATTCCTTCATTGTTCGTTTTGTAGTATAAATTATTCAAGACATTTATTTCATTACCATAACATATATTCTTGGCATTCAATGGACATAAATGAACATAATTTATCAAAACTGTCCATTAAAATGTTATGACAAAAAGACGAAGACTGAAAAATAATGAATTCTAAATTATGTTATAAATTATTGGTTTTGATGCTCCTGGTACTATTTTGTTGTCATTATAACTATAGGTACTCTTCTTTGGTTTTTTATTTGATTTACTAATCAAAAGTCTTGATATATATATATATATATATATATATATACACACACACACACACACACACACACACACACACACACACAGAGACAAAAAAGATCATAATTTTTGACCCACTGGAGGTTCACAGCAAATATTTAGTTACTATTTATATTAAGACTGAATGTCTAAACAAACATTCTGATACTTAAAATTTTCTTCTGCATTGCATATTTATACTTCCCTATAATATCAAGAAAGTAAAGTTTTCTTAAACACAACTAGATAAACTCATTTCCCAGGGGACTATAATTCTATTGCTTTGTATTTCTCATTGAAATGCTTTTAAGTTTCCCAGCTGTACATTTCCCTTGTGCCATGCTCAATTTCCTTGAATGCATTTATTTTAGATTAGGACATAATAACATAATCCAACATGACTGATGCTAGTGAACATGATTCATTACTCCATTTCACATCAGTCTAGGAAAATTTGATCAGATGTGGTTAGAAAACTATTTGTCAAGTGATAGCTTTCTTTGATCTCTTATATTGAATACATATAGAGCTCAAGTAAATAACTTTAATGTTCTTATAAAATCTGTAGTGGATAAGTTCTTTGCTAAAATGTTATATATATATTTATGGTTTTGTGATCTTAAAGAATCAGTTTACTACATTAGAGATGACATAGAAGTTGTAAAATGAAAATCAGATATTCAAATTGTGTCTTTTGCTTGCAAGCATGATGTTGAATGAGTAATTAGTACATCAAGTTATTTCATTAAACGACACCATCTTAAATTATTTTATAATATATTTTTCTTTTATTTTCCTTAGAAAATGTATATAAACATATACCAGGCCATGCAATCGGATAGATTTAAGTTGAGAATAATCTCATTACCTAACAATTGACTTAGTGTTCTTGTACCCAAAATATTTACATGTTCAAGTCTTTGTACTCAATGCAGCAATGTTCATAAGTGAAGTTTTTGAAGTGGTTAGAGGACAGCTATGATTCTGTTAATGCATTAGACCATTGACCTATTTATCATGTTAGGAACCTTTGAGTGTGGGAAGCTGTCCTTGCTGACACCTCACCGTGCATGTAATAACAAAACTGCGCATGCGCAGCGACTCGGGAACGCCTAATTTCCAACGTCACATCCGCCACTGGACTAGTAAAACTGTGCATGTCAGTGGCAGAGAAACCTGGGAATTTGAGCAAGCAGCCAATCATAATTGTCCACCCCAAAGGGTATATAGGCGGGGCAAAGTTCAACTCCCTCCCTCTCTCCTCCATGCTTGGGAAAAATAAACGCGTGTCGGAAGAATCTTGCATGTTCGCCTGAGTTCCTGTGGGCAGGGATATCGCGCGGGCTACATTTGAGGATAAGGAAAATGGGAGGAGATATTCAGTTGCAGAACATTATAACTATGTCTGTGCCATTTTGGAATATGTCATCAAAAAACTTTGCATATTTCTCTCTCTCTCTCTCTCTCTCTCTCTCTCTCTCTCTCTCTCTCTCCCTCTCTCTTTCTCTCCCTCCCTCTCTCCCTCTTAGCATCTCTCTCCCTTCCTGTTTCTCTCTTTCTCTCTGTCATTTTTGTCATTCTCTGTCTCTGTCTCTGTCTCTTTCTCTCCTTCCTCATTTTTCTCCCCTTTTTTTTTTTTTTTTTTGATTACTGGTGCTTCTGAAACAATTAGGTCGATCCTATCATAAAATCTCACAAAGTGACCTTCCTCAACAAAGTTCAAAAACAATGAAGCCAGATAATCCTAGACAGAGGCAGACCTGATCTTGTGCACAAGAAGGAATCTTTCTCATAACAAATTGATTTTTCTTTATTTTATTACAGCTATGCAAAACTAAATATTATAGTTAAAATAAGTCAATTAATATGCTTGTAAACTCAACATAAATGATCTGAAAGAAAAGTGTATAAATATCTGCATATTTTATGTTGAGTACAAATATATCCTATATATCAGGGTCACCATTATTTTCATGGTTATTTTCTACTTAGTATATGTCAGAAATTGTGTCCTGTTTTACTGTCATTTGAAACATATATATCCAAGAGCAGTGTAGGTTACTAAAAGGTAATAAAAGAAACAGTAAACATAAAGTTGTGTGATCCTTGGTAAACAATATCAACTTGCAATTGCTTGTTTAAAAATAAAATGTATAACTTGCTGATTTAAAAGTTCTTGGAAGCATTATATACTGGGTCATTATTTCATTCAAACCAGAGTTAATGTTATAAATCCAGTGGCATATATATTGGACTGCATTTCATTATCAATTTTTCAATATAGATACACATATGGAATCACAGTGTGAGCCAAGGTAGTGTTTTTGTTTCTTCTTCTTTTTTTTATTTGTTGTGAAAATTTCTACACCTTTCAAAGTCTCTGAATTCATGTATTACTTTTAAGCTTAGTTGAAAATAAAGTTGTAGTGATTGTCATAAACTAATGAATAATAACAGAAACTTGAATATTGTGAAATGGTTATTTTTTGTTTTATTTATCAAGCTTCAACATATCCCCAGTTTTTTTTTTTTTTGCCATGTGTTGATGATAGCCCATTAATATAGAAAGAATAGGGCAAGTGCTTTTTTAAAATATTAACCCAAGTTACTCAGAGAAGAAAAATTTGCCAGAGGAAATGAATGATGAATTAACTTATTAAAAGTGTATACACTGCTACCAAGCACTAAATAATAAGAAACGGCTTCTCATCAAGAAAATACATGTTTCATTAAAACAAACTACCTACCGTATTCTACAAATTCTGGCCCTAAGGTATTTGTGAATATCACTAAGCATTAAAAAATATATTCAGTATCACAATGTCTCTCTTATTCTCTCAAAAATGTTCTAGAAATGTAGATTTCTCCACGACAGTAGTTTGTTCAGGAAATATGAGTAAAAAAAATCTGCTAAGTTTTAAACATGTAAAAATATAATGCATGCTTGAAAAAAGCCAGAAATGAAAGTGTCAACAAATATCTTCTAAATCTATACTGAATTTGTGACAATAAAAATCTATAATCCCTTACATTACAAACTTTCTATCCTCCCTTCATCTTCCTCTATATTCATATACAGATTACGGGTGTCTTCCTTTCTTACTCTACTTATTTTTGAGACAATGATTCTCATGAAACCTAGAGTTCATTGTTTTAGGTGGGCTGTTTGGTTAGCAAAGTCCTCAGATTTGTATGTCTCAGGGTGCTACAGCCCTGAAATTATAAGCATTTATAGTTCTTCCTTAATCAAATTTTGCATTATAAAATTATAAGAAAACCTTCATGGTATGCTCCCAGTGAATACATTCTCTAATGTTGTCACTGAGTTTGATTAACATTTAACTGTTCTAGTGCAGTATATACAGTGCTGCAGGGTACAGGATTACCCCGACAACCTTGAATTTGTGTTTTCTTACTAGAAAAGCCTGATTCTAGTTGCAGTGTGGATCGCTCTTAGCACACACTTTTAATTTCCCTGGCTAGAATATCCACCCTAATTCTGTCTCTCATTAGAAATCAAACAGACATTTATTTATTTGCTTGTTTATTTATTTATTTTAAATGTGGATAACTTCCCCCTTCCTGGTCCTCCCTCTCACAGTCCCTCTCCTTTCCCTCTTCCCCTTTTCATCTGAGAGGGTAGAGGACCTCTTGTGTACCTCTGGACCCAGGCACCAATCTCTGCAAAATTAGGCACATCATCTCTTACTGAGGCCAGACAAGGTAGCCCCGTTAGGGAAATAGATTCCACAATCAGGCAACAGCTTAAGGAATACTCCCACACCCCAATAGTTAGGAGACCCAAATGAAGATTGAGCTGCACATCTGCTACATATGCCAGGGTTCTGGGTCCATCCTGTTTATGCTGATTGGTTTGTGGCTCAGTCTCTGAGAGGGTAAAAATCAGAGAAAACAAATAAATATTAAAAATTGTAAAAGAAGACAACCATGTAAATAAGAAAGACAGAAGAGAAAAGAAATGAGAGTAGAAAGAAAAAAGAAAGAAAAAATCTCTGACATAACATTGTAAGATAAAGAACTTCCAAAGACACTGTTGAGTTTTTTTTCTGTTGCCATTTACTGATGGGTATGCAAACTGCTCTTAAGACCAATCTCTTGTTTGACTTAAAACCCATTCCACATGACAGAACTCATACTGCACACTCTTTGACCAAAAACCAGTGAATAGGAGCCCAGAGAGCTGGGGTAAAATCAAATACTACTGGCCTAAAGAAAACTCAAAAGTAATAATAAAATGATTCTTAATGATATGCTGCTTTACTCAAAGATAAGTACTTATTTGGCCATTTTCAGAGAGGCTTCCTCCTGCAGTGGATGGGAACAATTACAGAGATCTACACCCAGACATTATACAGAAAGCAAGAGACTTTGGAACACACAGCTCTAAATGGGATGTTTTCACTAAATCTTAGAGTTCAGGGAGCCCCCCCCCAAAAGAGGATGCAAAAAGATGATAGAGGCCACCAGAAGAACAAGACCCCTTGAATCAACTGAGCAAGGCTCATATAAACTCATATAAACTCACTGATGCTAAAACACCAAGAATAGAGCCTATAAATGACTGCAGGAGTTCCTTTGTGCATATATTATAGATTTCAGATTTGTATTTTTAAGGGATTCCTAAGAATATGAATGAGTGGATCTTTAATTCTTATGTCTAGTGTTGAAACTGTTTTTTTTTTTCTGTTGGGTTTCCTTGTCCAACTTCAATGTGATAGTTTTTGTTTTATTTTATTATACTTTATTTTTTGTGTTTGTTACTTCCTATAAGCCAGTAGTTTTTAAATGAAAGACAGAAAATGAGGGGATCTAGAGGAATTGGGTGGTGGGGAAGGTCTCTGAGTATTTGAGATAGGCGAAACTATTATCAAGTTATGCTGTAAGAAAATAATCTATTTCAATAAACATTTTTTAAAAAAGAGTAGTTTGTTTCCTGAGTGAGACTACCTTGGAGGAAACTAAATTATCATTTGTAAGTGGTTATCAATTGAAGATAGCATCTACGTATGAGATGGGGGTTTGTCTAGGCATTTCTTTTATTTAATTAATTTTTTAATTTATTTTTTTTGCTTATGTATTATGGTTTCTGATATTGTATTTTTATATATTTTCTGTGTAGGTGTATGTCTCTTCATGTGCATGTTCTTCACATATCTTTTCTTGATCTCCTCCACTTTTTTTTTTTTGCTGTTTTATTTCATTTTGGCCTTTTTGCCTATTTGTTTTCTAAAGAATGAGAAAGATGGTTTGGATTTGGATGAGTAGGGAGATGTGAAGACATAATGGTAGGGAAATCCTGATCAGAATGTATTTTGTAAAAATCTATTTTCAATTAAATATTTAAAGTTTCTCTGTTCATGTCTGTGCACAGTCCTCTACAAAAACCAGAAGTATCACATCTTCTTAGCATTGGAGTTATGAAATAGCTACATTCTGTCATATGTGGGTGTTGGAAATACAACTTGGATCCTCTGCAAGAATAATACATATTCTTATCTGTTTTTGAATATTTCTAGCCCTAAAATCTACCACTTTAAACATTTTGAAATGTATAGTAATTTTAGAAATAAGTTTGTGTCAAACTTCTATACAAATTAAATATTTTACTGCATACACTATTAAGAATCTCATCCTATTCATCGTTATACATTTTGTGCCCACAATTAATAGCTTTTATCATAGAATTAAGATCATACTGTACTGATTTCCTTGTGACTAGAATATATCACTGAGCATAATATTATTCATATTATTCAATAATTTTACAAAATAAGTTTCCTCCTTCCTAAGAAAGTAGAGCATATATATGTATATATATATGTAACACATTAGCTTCATTTATTAACCTAATAATGTATATGTTCATTGTTTTTACATTTTGTCAGTCAGTTATATTGCTGTGAGTAGTAATGGTGTAGGGGTACTGATTGGACAAACTGATTTCATTAATTTAGGTATATACATAGAAGTGGGCCTTATGATCCTTTATTTACTTGCCTAAGTAAAGTTCATAATGATGTTTATAATTGTGTTATTTTACCTTTCAGCAGTGGTTCAGAAGAATTTTCTTATTGCTTGCACATCTTTTCTAAGATTTATGAGTGGTCTTTTTGATATTATGCATTTATGTGGAAATGAATATCTTATAATTCTAACTTACATTTCATCGATGATTAATGATTGTTTGGCCATATATATACATATATATATATATGTATATATATATTTATAAAATATATAAAATATATATTTATATATATTATATATATAATATATAAATATATATATATCATATATATATATATAAAATATAATTTATATATACATACTTCACACACATATATATGGAATAATTTCAATAAACACTATTGATTTAAACCTTTTTAAGATATTTTGACAGTATTTTTTGCTTTATTCCTTTGAAATAATTAAATATTTTATATAAATTTTTTTCGACATAGCCCTCTCCAACTTCCATTTGTGTGAAGTCTGCTAACAGTCCATTAAATTTTTTTTATGCTTTGGAGGAATACCCAGTATTCACAAAAGCATATATTAACAAAGATTTTTTTATATTAATTGTGTTATTTTAGAGTTTTTGGTAAAATTATGTTATTTTAGAGTTTTATGATCTGATAATAAGTGGTTACTTTTATTTTCATATGTCTACATTGTTTCAGTGGTGAATATGTTCTTTTTTATCTAAAATATCAACACCATATTGTTTGAAAATGTTTTGATGTCTGGAAGTGTAATGCTTACAGTTTCATTGCTTGAGTTAAGATATCTTTAACTTTGTGATATATATTTGTTACAATGTAAATTTTGATATTTCCTATATTTTATGTATGTGAACATGATATTGAAATTTTAATGTTGATTGCTATAAAACTTTAGATCTTTTAGAGTAGTTATTATTCTTATTTCAAATACTACAAAAAAGAAGCAAGACATAATAAGCTCATAGATATAGAAGCACTGTAACACTTAAGATCTGGAAAGATTAAAGTAATAGAAGTTTATGTAGAAGAGGCTACATAGCAAGACAATAAACTAGAGAAAGATTTAAGGATTAGTCTAGCTTTTATTCAAACAACGTACAATCACAAAAATTGCTAAGGGGCTCTAAAAATAACCGAATATATTTTAAAAGTAGCACCTACAATGATGTACAATCTTTCAAAGGTCATCATATCTTATTCATCTTTATATTGCTAAACTTTCAGAAAAGATTCTAAAACATGAAACTTTGCCTGACAAATCATATAAAAATTATAGTATTTACCTTTTGGCTTTTAGATATTAGGGTTTCTTGCAGTGTAAATTATATCTGCTAACACATAAATATTTTCAATGGATTAACTCATTCTGGTGTCTGTCAAAGGCCAGCTTCTGAGAACAAAGCAAATTCCTTCCAATGAATGCCTGCCATTTCAAACTCCGAATCATCTACTCTCAAGATACAATGTTGTGTTAGTATAAATATGATTACTCTGAGTGAAATGGAGAGGTAAACGTGAATAATAGATCCAAAGAAAAAAAATGATACTCAGAAACACAGATATGACATTTTGAGACTCCAGAATGTAATGCATATTGTGAGGAGGGAGTAGTGTGCCATAACATACTTGGGAATTTCAGGTTCTTTTGTTTTGCTTCCTGTATTATATATATATCCTCTGTCACATATGGCAATGTGATATTTACAACATTCACCCATTTGTGTTCTGTGCATCTAGTGATTTATAATTTCTAGGCAATGACTCTTACTTCAGTCACATGACTAAATTAAGTATCATTCATTCAGCTCGAGACTATCTGTGAAATATTAACTATTACAAATTTTGGAGAGTCACTGATGGTTTTGTGACTTCACACTTACATTTTTCATATAGTGTAATGTCTCCTGAGTCAGTTTTCAAGTAACATTGTTTATTTAACATTTTTTAGTTTCATAAAAATTTTAGAAATTTTCTATTACTTTAATGAGCGTGATTGACATTCTGATAGAAATTATATTAAGTCTGTGAATCACTTTGAGTTTTTGAATCATCAGTTGAAAACAGAATATCTTTCTAGAATTTAATATCCTCTACAGTTTGTTTCCTGAGTGATGTATAATTTGCAGAATAATGGTTTATTCTACCTCAATGGTTGAATTAATTCTTTGGTACTTTGAGGTTTTATATATATTGCAATTAAGATTTTTTCCTTTATTTGCATTTCAGATAACTTTTTGTTACCATAGAATAACAATACTAATTTTATATGGCAATTTTGCATTATGCAAAATTGATGAGTTTAGTTTTAGTAGTTTCTTGGGATTTTTAGAGATTTCCAGATACAGGGTATGTCATTTGTTAAAGGTGAGAATTGAATTTCTAAGTTTCCCTCATTGAGGAAATTTATTGTATTTACTTCTTTAGCTTGATTTTTCTGGATAGAACTTTAAACTTTAGCTGGAATAAAAATAAAATTTTACATAGAATTTTTAAAACTTTTCTGACTCGGCCTCTGAAAACCCTTCACACAGAGACTACTTGCAGACAAAGCATTCGTAAAATTAAATTAAAAAAAACGAATCTTTGACTTTTGGTCATTATTTTTCTTTCTTTTATTTTATTAAATTTACATCCTGATCACCACCCCTCTGTCCTCTCTTCCCAGTACCATCTTCACAAATCTTGGCCATCATTGCCCCCACCCTGACTCCACAGAGAAGCAGATTTCCCTCTTGAATAACAGATATTTAATTCCAGCAGGACAAGGAACATCCTCTTCCACTGAAGACCAACCAGGCAGTCCAGGTAAGGTAAAGCGGATACAATGGGTGGAAACAGAAACCAAGACAACTTTACTCTGATTATTAGGTAACCCACAGGATGACCAAGCTGGGCATCTACTACAAATGTGTGAGGGGCCTAGTTCTAGTTCCTACATGCTCCTTGGTTGGTAACTCAGGGACTGTGATCTCCCATGGTCCCAGGTTAGTTGACTCTCTAGGTCTTCTTGTGGCATCTTTAACCCCTCCATCTTATCTACTTCTATCCCCCACTCTTCCTCAATACTCCCCTGGCTCCTCCTGATATTTGGCTATGGGTCTCTGACTCTGCTTCCATCTCCCTTTGGATGAAGCCTTTCAGGAGATAGTTATGGTAGGTTTCTGTTTTTAAGCACAGCAGAGTATTATTAATACTGTCAGGGGTTGTCTCTCTCAATTTGGATGGGTCTAAATTTGGAACAGTCACTGGTTGGCTGTTCCCTCAGTCTCTGAACCCTCTTTGTTCCTGCACAACTTTTAGGCAAGATAAATTTTGGGTAGAAGATTTTGTATGTGGATTGATGTTCCCCCTCCCTCCTCTGAAAGTTCTGCTTGGCTAAATAAGGTGACTACTTCAGTGTCTATATCCCCTCTGGCAGGAATCACAGCTAGAGTCTCTCCCATAGACTAGTCTTCCAGGTCTCTAGCTGCTCACCAGAGATGCCACCTGTTGATTTCAATTCTCACTACCAGCCCACCCTACATCTGATGTACATCACAATTTTCAATTTCCCCCTTTACCCCATCTCCTAACCAGTTCCCTTTCTCCATCCACTTCCAATGATTATTTATTTTCTCCTTCTGAGTGAGATTCACACAACCTTCTTTGGGAGCTCACACAACCTCCTTTGGGACTTTCTCTCCTAATTACTCAGTTTCTTTGGGTCTGTAGATTGTAGGAATGCTGCCTTGCACTTTATGGTTCCATCATCTCTCAGGGACACTTGCTTGACTAGTTCATTGCAGCTTTATGCATAATAGGTAGAAACTGGAAACAACCTAGATGTCTCACAACTGACATATAAATAACAATAATATAGTTCACTTACATAATGGAATACTACTCTGCTGCTAAAAACAAAGACATGAATTTTGCAAGCAAAGGGATGAACATAAGAATATCATCCCCAGTGGGGTAACACAAACTCCAAAATACATGGAAGGGATGTACTCAGTTATAAGTGGATATTAGCTGTAAGTACAAGATAAATATGGTAAGAGCCACAGATTCAAACCAAATAACAAGGAGTACCAAAGGAAAGATGGTTGAATCTCTCTCAGAAAGGGAGATAAATTAGATATTAGATGTATAGGGAAGGAGAGAACTGGGTAGGAGAGAGATGGGGAAGGGAGCAGGATGGGGATTTACATGTAGGAAGAGCTGGGGAGAGAGAATGGAAATCAGTGGTTAGGGGTATCTCTAGCACATACCAGAGACCTTGAACAGGGGAAGCTCCAGGATGTCTATAGAGATGACTTTATCTGAAGTGGCCACTTCCTGTAGGCAGGTAGGACTCTCAGTGGAGGAATAAGGACAATGATCCACCCACAAAAACTTCTACCCAAAATGTTTCTTGCCTATAAGTTGTGCATGGAAAAAGAGCAGAGGCAGAGGTAATTGCCACCCAATGACTGGCCTAAAATGAGAACAATTTCATGGGCAAGTATCAATCCTTGACACTAATAATCATATTCTGATATGCAGACAGGATCCTAACATTACTATCCTCTGAAAGGCTTCACTCAACAGCTCACTGAAACAGATGTACAGAGCCAAATATTAGATCAAGCTCAGGGAGTTTTCTGGAAGTGTTGGGGAAAGGATTGAGAACCTGAAAAGGATAGAGACTCTATAAGATCAGCAGAGTCACCTAACCTGGACCCTATGATTCCAGAGACTGAATCAACAATCAAATAGCAAGCATGGTCTGGACCAATACCCCTGTACCCACATATATAGTAGATATGCACCTTGGTCTTTATGCAGGTCCCCAAGAACTGGGGTGTTATCCTTGAATCTTTCGCCTGCCTGTGGATCCCTTCCCCCTAATTGGGCCACCTTCTTTGGCCTCAGTAAGAGAGGATACAGTAACTAGTCCTTCAGTGATTTGATATCCTGTGGTGGTTAGGTTAGTGGGTGTGATACCCAGCAGGGACTCTCCCTTCTTAGAGGAAAAGGGGAAGTAGGAATGAGGGGAGGAGCCCTGAAGGGGAGACTAAGATGAGAGGCTAATATTGGGATGCAAAGTGAATAAATAAATTAATATAAAAGTATCAAAGGCAAAAACAAACAAAAAAAACCCTTTACATTTAGTTGAGATTTCATCTTACCACAGTCAAAATTGCTAGGGTCAGCAAATTATTTAAAAACAAATGCTGGCAAATTTGTGAAAGAAAGACAAAATCCACATTCACTGTTGGTAGGTAGTAATACAAAGAAATACCCCCACTCTGGAAATCAGTATGAAGAATGCTAAAAAAAAAAAAAAAAAAAAAAGAGAAAAAAGAAAGAAAGAAAATCAACTATGTGGCCAAATTATAACCCTCTTGGGTATTTGCCCAAATAACTTGTAATCCTAGTTGACAGATATTCACCAAGCAATGCACATTCTCACACTATTCACAATATCAAGAATACAGAAACTACTGAAATGTCTTCAACAAATAAGCTAATACAGAAAATTCAGTGCATAAGCACAGTGGAATTCTATAAAGCTGTAAATAATAATGAAATCAGAAAATTTTAAGGTAAATGGATGAACCTAAAAATTATCATATTGAGTGAAGTTCACCTAACTCAGAAAGGCAAATGCTGTGTGTTTGATCTCACCTGTAGTTCCTCAGATATGTGTATACAGCATCCAATGATCACAGAAACACATAATGTTCAAAGAAACCATAGGCACGGGGTGTGACTTGGGAAGTGAATATCAGAATATAGGTTGTATAAAGTGGGTAATGCAATGATGAGGAGGCACTTTTAACTTGTTGGGAGGGAGTTTAGTACAGAAAGAGACACAGAGACAAAGTGTACATAACACCAAGTTTGTTTGATATAGCCTCAAGAAATCATATTTTTACATTAAGTTATTATTTATGTATATATATACATACATTCTCTTCATGTGTGTGTGCACATGCACATGTGCACAAGCACTCATGCACATGTAGATGTGTCTCCAAGAAATGCAAGTCATTTGGGCTAACAAAGCTATACAGAAAAACCATAGACTAACAAAAAGTCCAGTATTGGGCATTAGAAACCTCCTTCCAGATGATTGGCCAGGGTAGTCCAAGTGATTCTAAAATACAATTTTCAGGTAACACCTGATCCTTTCTCAGGCATTGAAGAAAACTCTGTTTGACTGAGGATGCCACAATGTTAGAATAAAGGAGTCAGATGATTTGAGACAGAATTGTCTTTAAAGCCTCTTTCCAATGGTCTAGTTTCCATGGTTGCAAAAAATATTATTCAGACTGCCAAGAATCCGACCCAGCTCCAACATCTCTTAATCATTACAGAAACAAATATAACAAGATATACATAAAATGGAATTACTGACACTATCCTTTTTAAATTTGTTGTGTCCTTATCTGGTAATGCTTACCTCCAAAATTGTTGCCGTTTATATCATTATTTATGTGGGAGAGAAACTCTAATCATAATGTTCATTTTCTTTGAGCCTGTAATAGCTTCAATATTTTATCACCAGATAAAAGTTTGTTCATGGTATATTTTCATTCTTTAAATTTTGGAAAGAAACCAAGCCAATGTTTACCTGAAATATCCTATATTTTATTGTTGAAAATGAACTTGAGAAGTATTTGTGAAGATAATTTGTCCCCAAATCTTCCTCCTTAGTCAGGACTAAACCACAATGGCTTCTCTGCATTAGCAGCTTATGTGTCATCACTATAAGAGTCTACTTGACTGTTAATAGAGTCATAATGGATGAGCCAACTGCGGGATTCTATGTTGTCACATTTGTGGCCACCAATGACACATACTAGTGTCATAACTTGAGAATTTAACCTCACAAGAATCAATGACACTGTTAGAATAAAGGCCCACATTTCTGTAGTCTGTTGACTACTGAGTTGGATTTCAGACCAAGACCACTGTAAACATTCACACAAGATACTAAAAGAAATAAAGATTTTACAGACTATGTTTATATGTCTTCCCCTTTCTCTCTGCAGTTATTCTCAATACAGGACTGAGGATGTGATCCACTAGGATAATCTAGAGTGACGTTACCTAGCTAATCATTGAGTCACAAGGAAAAATCCCATGTTTACTATCCATTTCTAGCTGCAGTCTTGCATGGTGTTATACTGTTTGAATTTCGGATTGTGCTGATGAGAAAAAAATATCTGTCAAGGTGCTAAATTAAGATTTGTGTGATCATTAATGCCTGAAGGGCAATGAAAAATTTCTAGAGGACAGTAGATATAGTTAGGGTTTACTTCAAGGCTAGTAATAGTATATTCCCCAGATAAATATGTCTACTTGCACACAGGTTATCTATCACCTGATGCCCAGGTTACTCTAAAAGTTCTGTATGTGACATCTAGATAGTCTATGAATTTTCCTTTTTTAAAAAAATATTTATTATTTTTTTCCCATTCCCTTCTCACCCTTGGTCTGGCCCCACTTGCTCTGGCCCAGCTCGCTCAGCCCCAAAGGTGTTTAACATCCTGATCACTGTTTCCTTTCACTGTGCACCTCACACAGTCCCTTCCCCACCTTCTCTATGCTTCTCTGAGAGGCTGGAGGGCCCTTGTGTATCCCCCAACTCTGACACAGTCTCTGCAGGGCTAGGCACTTGTTTTCCCACTGAGGCCAGACTAAGAAGTCCAGTTGGGGGAATAGGATTCACTGACAAGCAAATGAATCAGGGATAGCTTCCACTCCAGTTGTTGGGGGAATCTCAGGAAGATGAAGATGCATGTCTACTATATATGTCCAGGGGCCCTAGGTCCAGCCCACATATCCTCTTTGGTAGGTGACTTCATCTCTGAGAGCCCATAAGTGTACATGAACTTCCATTTGTTAATAATTTCTGGATCTCAATGATATCTCGGACAAGAATATGCACTAGCTTGGTTATCCTGATCCTCAATGATTGGAGTTTTGGTCACTGTTCTGTCGTTCAGTGCTGCAGGATTACTTATGTTTGTAGGCAATTTCTGCACTTGGCCAAATATCAGTAAAATGTATACAGTTATATAAATTTTAGGGCTTTGATTAAACCTAGTTTTAACATGTCTAGTCCTAGAATATCAAAACTAGTCTGTCATGTGGCTTCAAGTTCATATTTTTTCCCCAAGGATAAGACATGTTTTTCCATGCTGACCTACTTGACATCATAGGAGGCAATATTAAAGGTTTTCCCTTTTACCATCTTCATATTTTTTATTTTTTATATTTAATAAAGATACTACAATCTTATCCTGAATTTGTTAGCTCTTCTGAAGTTACATTTTTTTCTACAAGTAGATACTCAGTTATGTGTAACTGTGTTGAAATATTCACAAAAGATATTACTCAAATCTCATATCAACAATTAATTTTTTAAGCTTGGTTGTTGATTCTGTAAAAGTCTATTTTCAGTTAAGGAGTTTTGAGCTGGTAATTCAACAGATATTTCCTTTACATTTAACAACCAGATAAACAAAACTATCTTAGGTTTGCAAGAATATATGTGCATGATGGCCATGCTTTCAATAGTTAATATGGATGATTAGAAAGCAGAATAAATTCATTTTTGGGTTTTTTTTTTTGGTTTTTTGAGACAGGGTTTCTCTGTGTACCCCTGGCTATCCTGGAACTCACTCTTTAGACCAGCCTGGCCTCAAACTCAGAAATCTGCCTGCCTCTGTCTCGCAAGTGCTGGGATTGAAGGCATGCGCCACCACTGCCTGACCAGACTAAATTCTTGAGGGACACTGTCATGTTGAGAAACAGAGGGTAGAATTAGGGCAGTACATTTTTCATATTTTTTAATGATAGTCTCTTTTGTTTTGTTTTTCACTTTCACTGTGTTACTGCAAACTTTGATGATTTTACAGAATTTGTCTAAAGAAACTCATGAGAATATATGGAAGATAATTTGCTGCTTATGCCGTTTAATTGACTTTTCATCTTTGCTGAATTTGTTTTTAAGTAAGACATGCTTTATTTAATACAACCTAGAGACTTATACACTATAGTGGACTCATATCAGATAACAGTCTGACACGATCAATGTTGAATCTGTTTATCCATGCTTCTCTTTGCCATGCCACTTAAATTGTGTTATTAATTAGAATCGAGGTGTTTTACTGATTCTACAATTTCTGTGGCAAGAAAATTGTTAGAATTGAATGTTACTAATAAGATATAATGCCCTCAAACCCAAAAGACACCAATTTTCACACAAAATTATCACTTTGAAATGTACATTTTAAGGTGGTTAATTTAGATTCATTAATATCATGATTGTAAAATCTACAATCAACAATAATCACTCCATTTCCTGCTGGCAAACCCTCTCATATACCCTCCTTTCTCTATTTCAAATTCAAGACCTCCTGCTTTGTTAATTATTGTTGTATATATACACACAAGCGAACAATCTACTCAGTCTGTATTTACATACACAGTTTTAATGATAACCAGTGAAGAAAGTTCTTTTTGACATAGACAGAAAATATTACAAGATATTACAACTATTCAGAATTCTCAGTTGTGGAGCACTCTTCCAAGTAATATATCTACAGCAGAACTCCTACATCCAAAACTCAGGAATTATTGCAGAAGAAGGCACAGAAATATTTTAATAGCCAAAGGATAGGGTTGGGTAGTTTGCTATATCCCCTAGCAATGGGAGAAGCCATAAGCATAAAGTCTCATAAACCTGACTGACTAAATGGGAGCTAAACAAGAATATCAATAGAGAAGCTAACATGGAAGATGGGAAGCCTGAAAGGGTTCAATTCTAGACAAAGAAGAAGAGGACAACAATGGAATTCAGAGTAAGAGAAATAGTCTTTTCTAGGGCAAAACTGGAATTTTAACCCAGGTTACATATTCTATATTGTTCTATGTTTCTTAGGTTTTTACTATTTTTAAATGTGAGCTGGCTTCTAATCTGGCTCTCTCTCAACTCTTCTGAGTTCCCCCCCCCAAAAAAAATACAGGATAGAATTTTTCAACCTTACTCCTCTTTATGTTTTATAAGACTCTTAAAACATTCCAGGGAGTAAATATTGGATTATTTGTAAAGCATGATTAAAAGAGAAACTAATTGTATTTACTGAGTTATGAAATTATTCAATATGAATTATGTTTTTTATTTTTGTCAGAGTTTTTATGGTTATAATTCAACAAAGCAAAACAGAGGGTATAAAGACTGATATTTATAAATATAAGTTAATATTCTTTTATATTTTGAATGAAAACTAAAATATTAGCTCAATGTAGATAAATAATATTTTTTCAATGACTTGGATTATTAATGATAATATACCTTACAAATAACAAAATGAATATGTTAATGTTATCTTAGGACAGAGGGCAAAGAATAAGATTCAGAAAACTGCAACTACTAAAATTTTAAAGAAAATGGCTAAGTCCATGTATGTAACTAAAATAAATTCATATGCAATTGTGATTAACCCAGACGTTGCTTTTATATAAATTCTAATGATGTTATTCTTTCCCAGATATCAGGTAACAAAAATACTATTTTTCTATAGTTTAAGCAGCCCTTTTCTGTTCAGTTCAATTTAAATACACTTAAATAAACATATTGCTTTGATTTGTATTTCCCAATATTTGTTATCTTATGTTAGCTTAAATGTATATCTATCATATTTATTCAAGCATATATATATGTATATATATATATATAGAGATATATATATATATATATTATTAAGTAATTTTGATCTCAAAAAAATTAAAGAAAGAAAAAGAAAACCCAAGTTCTATCCTATCTAGCTGTAAGTGATAAGGCAACTAAAATACATTTTTTTATCTAATAATCTCTGACACTCTTCCTGAAGTTATGAATAAATATCTACTTGTTAAAGGCATAGAGACCTTATAACAAAGTAATACTGTAAACTTAGTACAACTTGGTAAGGCAATACATTTATTGAGGTTACTAATAGGACAATGGTCAAGAAGTTTCTTAAAGGAGGCTGAAATTATTCAGTAACAATTGTATTATAAATGTCCACCAGAATATGGATGCCAGCTAAAAAAGAAAGAAAAAGCTGAAAACCTAGAACATGCTGCACAATCAGTAGAAACCTTAACAAGTTGGATGTTGTCCTTTCCAGGTAGCTTTGTTTTACCTCATTCACAATTTGACAGGTCTCAGCTTCTTCCAGAAAACTCAAATAGTCTGATCCTCCTTGAGTTACCATGACTTAGCTGAATAAGCAGTAGTACTTACTACTTATACATACTTGAGGCAAAAGGTGACCAGTACATCCAGTCTTTTTAGTGGACTTTCTGAAGCTTCTGAATTGTTACTTTTTGAGATCAAGGAGCTTCTTTGTAGCAAATAATGAGCAGCCCAGAAAGATGTAGTTTTATTTTTCAGGAAATGGATGTATTACACTTAATTTTCTCAACTATAAAATGAGAGACTAATATTATACAAAACATAAAAGAATTTCAAGACCCCCAGTGGAGGGATCAGGACATCAACCCACTCACAAAACTTTCTACCCCAAATTTGTCCTGTCTATGAGAAATGGAGAAACAAAGATGGAACAGAGATTGAAGAAATGGCCAGCCAATAACTGGCCCAATTTGAGAACCATCTCAAGGGCAAGCACCAATTCCTGTCACTACTGATGATACTTATGTTATGCTTGCAGACAATGTATCTGTCCTCTGAGAGGCTGCACCCAGCAGCTGACTGAAACAGGTGTAGAGGCCCACAGTCAAATGTGGAACAGAGTTAAGAGAGTCTTTTGGAAGAGTTGGGAGAAGAATCAAGGACCTCAGAAGGGGATAGGACCCCATAGGAAGACCAACAGAGTCAACTAATCTGTAACCTCAGGGCTTTCAGAGACTCAATCATCAATCAAAGACTATATTTAGGCTAGAATTAGGCCCCTGGCACATATGTAGCAGATAGTCCTTTTCTCCTAACTGGGCTACCTTGTCTGACCTCACTGGGAAACTATGTGCTAGAGTGAGAAATACCCAATACCCAAGTGGGGTCTCTACTCATTCATAGAAAAAGTGGAGATTATAAGAGAAACTGTGTGAGGGGAGATTTGTAGGAGGGGAAAGTTATTGGGATATAAATAAATAAATAAATAAATAAATAAATAAATAAATAAATGGAAGAAAAATAATTAGTTAAAAAAGCTCTCTGATATATATATATATAATCTGTATTTCATACTATGAAATGTTACCATATGGGGCTATCACATGAGATTCCTTTCAGGTAAACTGATACAGATACCATAACTGTTTAAATATTGGTGCTATGTCTTCTTATATTGGAAAAACTTGCATAAAATACTGGAAAATTGAATTTGTATGAAAATAAAATTAAGATAAAACATCTGTTTTTTGTTTGTTTGTTTGTTTGTTTGTTTGCCTTTGAGCTTAGGATAACAGTTTCTCTGGAAATCTAAATAAAAACAGTCTACCAGAAAACTGCTATTTCTGTTTTTTAACTAGATAAGGAAAATATGATTATGTCTGTGAGATACATCAAAATACACAGTTTTCACTTTTACTAAAATTGGTTTATTAAATATGATTTTAGGTGTATATTATTTTTTATTTATTCTGACATCAAAATATACTTACACCTAATATTTGACTGTGGGCCTCTTCATCTGCTCCCATCATGGGCTGGAGGAAGTCTCTATGATGACAATTGGGCTAGGCTCACTGATCCATGAACATAGTAGACTATCATGAGGAACCATTTCATTGACTACTTCTCCTTCTCCTCTTCCTCTTTCTCCTCTTCATTCTTTTTCTCCTCTTCTTTCTCCTCATCCTCTTCCTCCTTCCTACATGTCTTCTTTTTTATTGTGTGTCATGTTTCAATTTACCCTAGGTCTTTGTGCCATCTAGCTTCCTAGGCTCAGGAAACACCACAGAAAAAAGGGAGGAACCTATGTAGGAGCCAATAGGTTCAAGGACATGGTGAGAACAAGACCCACATAGTCAACTAAACAGGTTGTGTAGGGACTCACAGAGACTGAAGTACATAGGTTTGTGCTAGGTCACTTGCATACGTGCTGTGGATTAGCTTGGGGATTTCTTTGGATTCCTAACAATAGGAGTGTCTCTGACACTTTTCCTTGCTCATGGAGTCTACTTCTTCCTACTTCATCTTAGTATATCGCCAGTAACTGCATCACAGAATGTAGCAAGTTTCTCTATTCAGCAGTCCTGGAATGATTCTTGGTTCTTTTGTGGACTAGTGACAGACCCCATTAACCTATTCCAAATATCTGAGTGAATATTTTACAATCTCAGCATTTTGTAGACCTTATGCAGTCATCTGGTTAAATCCAAGAGTGACTTGGACATCTGATCCTCATGAGACAGCACTTTATCACATTCCAACTCCTTATTACTTAACTCACACATATTTTCTCCTCCTCTTTTCACGTTCTTTGAACCTTGAAATTGGTGATATAGCTACACCTTTTAATGCTGACCTTTCAACAGTCCTGTGTTTTCAACACTGTGATCATTCATAAGTCTCTGCATTAATTGTTGTTCACTACAAAAAGAAACTTCTCCGATAAAAGTGAAGGATAACACAAGGCTGTGCTTATAAATGTGGTTATAAATGATCCAAAAATTTGTTTAATAGCATGTCTATTTATCAAAATAACAGTAGTAAGTTTACACTTAGTATCTAGAACCCTGCTAGTCATGGGTCTTTGATTAGGTCCATGATGATGAGAATAAAATACCCCTTATAGAGAACCATTCTCAAAGCCAGTTAAGTTTGTCAGTCACCACATAAATGTTGTATTACTATTGTATGAGTAGCTGCTATTACATAGCAAGCTGGTATTGCAGTATGTAAGCTCATTACCGACTATTATTCCTTAGCTTCTTGTACAACAGCTTCTGATACTCTGAAGGCAAGCAACAGGAAGGAAGCTTCATGATCAGTTGACAAAGTTTCCTATGTATTCTGCAAATAATATATATGATGTCTTCAACAATAAATGATTGATCTAATTATGACCATGGAATGCAATGGCCATAACCAGTATAGGATCACTGGAGTTTATTGAACAACAATTCTTATGGCAGTATCCCTCATTTAGCACAGGAATTTAGCACAAGAAGCCATGGTTTCTGATACATTATCTATCCATGCACACTACCTGCACTAAAAACAAAAAAACTTTATAAATTTATGATTCTAATTTGTTACACAGTAAATGGCTTTCCATGAGACTTCATAATTCTTAGTTTTATTTACAGTACTATCTGTTGAACATCTTCAGTGGGAGTCATGTTGTTCTTCATTTATTTTCACAGACCACATTTCTGAATTTATGAAGGCTTTCAGTTTCCTTAGAATGAAATCTTCACAGATGCCCCATAATTACTAAGGTCCTAACTGTAGTAGGACCTTAGTAGTAGGACCTTTAATAATAGTTATTAAATTAAGAATGAAATGAGAGTCTCTCTTTAGTCACCCCCGTGCCTTCTAGGTTTGCCGTTCGAGTAGGACCTGGTACGGGCCCACCACCGTGCTCTGTACTACTACTCGGCTTTCCCATCAAGATGCCTGAAGAAGTGCACCATGGAGAAGAAGAGGTGGAGAGCTTTGCCTTTCAGGCAGAAATTGCCCAGCTCATATCTCTCATCAATACTTTCTATTCAAACAAGGAGATTTTCCTTCGGGAGTTGATCTCTAATTCTTCTGATGCCCTGGACAAGATTCGGTATGAGAGCCTGACGGACCCTTCCAAGTTGGACAGCGGGAAAGAACTGAAGATTGACATCATCCCCAACCCTCAGGAGCGCACGCTGACCTTGGTGGACACAGGCATTGGCATGACTAAGGCTGACCTCATTAATAACTTGGGAACCATTGCTAAGTCTGGCACAAAGGTGTTCATGGAGGCTATCCAGGCTGGTACAGACATCTCTATGATTGGGCAGTTTGGTGTTGGCTTCTACTCGGCCTACCTTGTGGCAGAGAAAGTGGTTGTGATCACCAAGCACAATGACAATGAGCAGTATGCCTGGAGTCCTCTGCCGGGGGCTCCTTCACTGTCTGTGCAGATCATGATGAGCCCATTGGCCGGGGTACCAAAGTGATTCTTCACCTCAAAGAAGACCAGACAAAGTATTTAGGGGAGAGGAGGGTCAAGGAAGTGGTGAAGAAACACTCCCAGTTCATAGGCTATCCCATCATCCTCTACTTGGAGAAGGAACGAGAGAAGGAGATCAGTGATGATGAGGCCGAGGAAGAGAAAGGTGAGAAGGAGGAGGAAGACAAGGATGATGAGGAAAAGCCCAAGATTGAAGATGTGGGATCTGATGAGGAGGATGACAGCAGCAAAGATAAGAAAAAGAAAACAAAGAAGATCAAGGAGAAGTACATTGACCAGGAAGAGCTGAATAAGATGAAGCCTATCTGGACCAGAAATCCGGATGACATCACTCAAGAGGAATATGGTGAATTCTATAAGAGCCTCACCAATGATTGAGAAGACCACTTGGCTGTCAAGCATTTCTCTGTAGAAGGTCAGCTGGAGTTCAGGGCATTGCTCTTCATTCCCTGGAGAGCTCCCTTTGACCTTTTAGAGAACAAGAAGAACAACATCAAATTGTGCGTCCGTCGTGTGTTCATTATGGACAGCTGTGATGAGCTGATCCCTGAGTACCTCAACTTTATCCGTGGTGTGGTTGACTCTGAGGACCTGCCTCTGAACATCTCCCTAGAAATGATCCAGCAGAGCAAGATCCTGAACGTTATCCGCAAAAACATTGTGAAGAAGTGCCTTGAGCTCTTCTCTGAGTTGGCTGAAGACAAAGAGAACTACAAGAAGTTTTATGAGGCGTTCTCCAAGAATTTAAAGCTTGGAATCCGTGAGGATTCCACTAACCGTTGCCGCCTCTCTGAGCTCCTTCGCTACCACACCTCTCAGTCTGGAAATGAGATGACATCCCTGTCAGAGTATGTGTCTCGCATGAAGGACACACAGAAGTCCATCTACTATATCACTGGTGAGAGCAAAGAGCAGGTGGCTAACTCTGCCTTTGTGGAGCTTGTGCGAAAGCTGGGCTTCAAGGTGGTGTACATGACCGAGCCCATTGACGAGTACTGCTTGCAGCAGCTCAAGGAGTTTGATGGAAAGAGCCTGGTCTCAGTGACTAAGGAGGGCCTGGAGCTGCCAGAGGATGAGGAAGAGAAGAAGAAAATGGAGGAGAGCAAGGCAAAGTTTGAGAATCTCTGCAAGCTCATGAAGGAGATCTTGTACAAGAAGGTTGAAAAAGTGACAATCTCCAATCGGCTTGTGTCTTCCCCCTGCTGCATTGTGACAAGCACCTATGGCTGGACAGCCAACATGGAACGGATCATGAAGGCCCAGGCACTGCGAGATAACTTTACAATGGGCTACATGATGGCCAAAAAACACCTAGAGATCAACCCTGACCACCCTATTGTGGAAACCCTATGGCAGAAGGCGGAGGAAGACAAAAAATGACAAAGCTGTCAAGGACCTGGTGGTGCTGCTGTTTGAAACTGCTCTGCTCTCCTTTGGTTTCTCACTTGAGGATCCCCCAAACCCATTCCAACTGCATCTACCCCATGATTAAACTAGGCCTGGGCATTGATGAAGATGAGTTACTGCGGAAGAGCCCAGTGCTGCTGTTCCTGATGAGATCCTCCCACTGGAAGGTGATGAGGATGCCTCTCACATGGAAGAAGTGGATTAAAGGCTTCAGGAGCCCCTGCCCTCTGTATAGTATCCCTGTGGCTCCCTCAGCAGCCTTGACTGGCCCTGACCCACCTGGTTCATGTCTACAAGAATCTCCTATCCTGTCCTTGTGCCTTAAGGCAGGAAGATCCCCTCCCACAGAATAGCAAGGTTGGGTGTTGTGTATTGTAGTTTTTTTGTTTGTTTTATTTTGTTCTGAAATTAAAAGTATGCAAAATAAAAAAGATGCAGTTTTATACAGTTCTGCTCAGAAAAAAAAAGAATGAAATGAGAGCCCCTGTATGATTGTCTTGCCCACTATAACAATGTTAAAGAATTTGCTCCTTGATTGCTCAAAATTTTAGTTTAAAGTTTTAAAAAGCAATTTAATATAAATTGAAATCAACAAGATGAAATAAAACTTAACAATAACCATAATTCAATTATTAGTTGATAGGAAATTAAACATCTTTTATTAAATGATGTTTAAACTGCTTACAACTATTATATACTATGATCTTTCTCAGGAAGCTCTTTAACAACTGCAAACTATAATGTTTAAGCTCATTTTTCTGTTTGTAATACATATTTTGCATCTTTATTCAAAATAAATATTGGTATTTGGAAATTTTATGAATTATCAATCTGACAATAGATTAAGTGTAATGCTGGCATTACAGAAATAATGGTGAATTCTCCCTTTTTATCATTTGTACACTTGTCAGATAATTAAAAGTAGCCTCTTTATTATATTTCACTCTTTATTCAGTGATTTGTTTATATTTGTTCTGATACTAGTAATTTTCTTCCCTTTTCCAAGCTTGTGATATGGTGCCATGATATGAAGTGTGGTGGTCAGAGAGAATTTTTTGGAAGTCCTTTCTATTCTCCTACTACAATAGGATCCAGGTATTTAACTCAGATTTTTCGGAAAGGTGGCAAGAACCCATACCAATTTAAGTACCTTACTAAGTCCAAAATTTAATTTTTCATTTAAAATCTCTTTCTTAGGTTCTTTTGTTTCTTTCTTTCCTCCCTTCTTTTTTTATTTCATCCTACCTTCCTTTGCTTTTCTTTCTTTATTTCTTTCATTTCTTTCTCTCTCTCTTTCTTTCTTTCTTTCATTTTTTCTTTCTTTCTTTCATCCTGTAATAATTTAAGACAATTTTATAGATATTTTTAGTACTACTTTTGCTGTAAACTACACTCTTTTGTGTGTTACGTTTTCATTTATGTTTATATAAAGATATATTTAACTTTTTATTATTTAAAAATTGCTTCTTTTCTTTGTGCAGTTGTACATTCTAGAAAATTTTCTGCTCTATCTTGTTAGTTTCCTTCTATTTTCATTAGAAACATATACTTTACATGATTGTTTTTAAACTTCATATTTAATATATCTTTCAATTGTAGAACATGATATTTTTTGCAGAAGTTCGACTTAAAGTTTCTATTGTCAAATATCATTTAACTGCCATTGCTCTTTTTAATGCACTTATTGCTTTTATAGTCTCTTTACTACAATTGGAATACTAAGTCTTATGTTTTACATTAAAAAGAGTGATTCTTGCTGGGCCGAGGTGATGCACACCTTTAATCCCAGCACTTGGGGGGGCAGAGGCAGTCGGATTTCTGAGTTTGAGGTCAGCCTGGGCTACAGAGTGACTTCCAGGACAGCCTGGGTTATACAGAGATCCCTGTCTCAAAAAACAAAAAAAAAAAACAAAAAAAAATTCAAAAAGAAATAAATATGTGGCATAATTCAGAGAGAACATAGCCAAAGCTACATATTTTGCAGGCAAGAAATATAATATCTGAGGTTGTTTGCAAAGTAAGTCTGATGAAATGTCTATAGTCCTACCCTTAGAACAAGTTAGCAGCTCTCAAAGCTTCAATTTCAGTTTTGAATTGGTAATAAAGATAATCTCTCTACCATACAGATCTGTAACATGGAGAAATCTCATTTTTTTTGTAATACAATATGATTTACATGAGGGTGGCTAAGAAAAAAATTGAATTCTAGAGGAGTGAGATCAAGGAACATTCTCTTGCCATATAGATAGCAAGTACACATTTTGTTAGTCATAGTTACTGCATGAGCAAATATTCAGAAGAGATCATCAGGGAAAACTATCTCCAACTGTGGAGATCAGGAAGGCAAGACTCTAACAGACCAAATGGTACAGGGAGCAGGAGACTGACTCAAACTGGGAAGTTCATAGGAATAGGTTTCATGCCCATAGTAGACAGGAACAGATATCATCAATTGATATTTTTATATTGCTAAGGTGATTATTTAATTAAAATAAGATATAAGCACATGGATCAAATCCAGGCCTTAAACAACAAAGTTAGAGAACTAGATGAAGATGGAAAGAATCAACAAAAGTCAAGAGAAATTAATCAATTTTGTTGAAAATATCAGCAACATGGAAGAAAAATTCAGCAAAAAAAGAGTATTTTGATAAAAAAAAATAGAAATAAAAACTAGCTTTCATAGCAAAAGTAAGAGAAGGTTTTATGAAAACTATGAAGAAAGCAAAGTATAGTAATCAATAGAGTTACCAATATGTGATGCCTATAAACCACAATGAGGAGCAGTTTTGGAAAATATCTTCAGTGGAATAATTGTAGCATGTACATCTACAAGAGTTAACTAACAACTCTCTAACTGAACTTATGGATCTGCCAATAGGAGAGAATTCATGCCTAGAACTGTAAATCTCAATAAACCTACCCAGTTGGGTCATAGAATTTAGAGAATAATCTATTACTGTCATGTTCCCAAAACACTATAATCTCTGTTTGATTAATATTTAAATTTATAAATACTGACAAACGTAGTCCTTACCTTTCACCCCAGAAGTGTGTATTTGCAGAAGTTGAAGACTATTATAAAAATCTATAGCTGGTTCAAGTATTTAGAACGATGTTTTGACCAGTCCTAATAGATATTTCTATAAAACAACTCCAACACCTATGACTCAGGGAACATTATGGGAGAGCAGGCTAAAATATTGTAAATGCCAGAGGACCAAGAAGCCTCCTATGAGGAGATGTATTCTAATATTATTCATGAACTCTTAATAATATGACTACTTAAACAAAGCATAGACAATGATAATTGTCATGCTAATGTTGATGGGGCAAAGCATAAAGAGTCCCACTTCAACATGATGTGCTACAGGCAAGTAATGACTTCTTAGAGTATGAAAATCAATTCTATTTGGAGATGAGTCCCCTAATTACTTATAAAATTCAAAGTGACCAGATCTCAAAACACATGAGTAGTACACACACATACACACCAATTGTATAAGAAAAATAGGCCATAAATTTGAGAGGTAGCAAGGTAACATGGAAGGATTTGGAAGAGAGACAGGAGGAGGTATTATGAGGTTGCTGGCAATAAAATAGGATTCTAAGCAAGTGCATCAAAAGCTCTTAACTGATGAATTATGTATCATCATTTTTCTGATTACAGTCAACGTCATGACAGTGAACTGTTACTTGTTTGGGGAAATAAACAGTTTTCAATTTCCTTACTCTACAGGCAAATGGAAAAGTCCATATGTATGTGCAATGATAGGATGCATGATCAATAAAAACCTGAGACATTCTTTCATTTAATCATTCATGGGAAGACCCTACTATAAAGATAGCACTCCACTATATCTGTGTCCAGAGAGCTTTCTGAACTCAGCAGAAAATGGAAGATTCCTTTTCTCTATGGAGCTTTCCCTTCTCCACTGACCTATTCTGGAAAACTTCTCTAGCACAGGTGCCTGACCTTATGTGAAGGATGACCTGCACAGAGCTTCCTGCAAATGGTAGATAATTCAGCACATAAGTATATTTCAGCTCTTTTCTCTGTATGGTAATTAGGTACCATGTTACGACCAGTCAACTCTTTCTGCCTGTAACCTCAAAACTGCTATACTGTTCCCTTGGAGCAATAAAATAGAGATATCTCACTGAAGGTGTTTCCAGAAGACCTTCCACCATACTCATTATGACCTAAAGCCTGATCTCTGTTTCTGATCCCTCTGTCATTATGGGCTAGTGCCCACCAACCCCCAAGGAGAAGAAACACACACAATTTTCTGAATACTACTCCAAAATGAGAGTAAGAAAGGTAAATACTGTAATAAGCTTGCCTTTTTAGGGTCATTGGAAATATACCCAAGAAAATTAATATGCTGTATTCTTCAGAAAACAAATTCTTGTAACCACATCTGGTAAAAAACATTGTGGAATTTGAGTGAGGAAAGGAAATTACAATTATCAGGTACAATCATATCACCAGGTACAGCTATTAAAGCAATTGTCACAAATATTTACTCTTTGTTTTCTTATGTATGTTTATATTTGTACATATATAATAATACAATATTTTTTCCTATCTTGTTTTATTTTTTAACATTTAATCCGAGATATATTACCTGTCTACCATAACATTTAAGTGTTGTTACTTTTGAGTAATAATATTGTTATAATTGGTTATAAAGCAAAACAATATACCAGTCAAGAAATGTATATTCTCCTCTGGATGGATTTCAAATAGATGAAGAAAATAATCATATACATGTACAATAAAATATTAATAAGCTATGACAATGAATTATTATCATTGTTTAAGTTGAATAGAACTGGTGGTTATAGTGAAGTAGTCATATATAGAAAGACAAATTTTCTGTATTATAACTGCTTTTTGCAGACACGAGTTATTTAGTTACTAAGAAGCTATTTTGCTAGCAATGATATGACCTCATAAAAGAAACTGTACATTGCTACTTGGAATTTATTGTTATGACAATAGCACATAAGTATTATATTTTTTCATATTTTCTGAAGCTTTTGTAAAATCAAACTTAGTTACTTATTATGATACTTTTATTTGAGGGCCTAATATTCATCGTAAAATGATTGAAATATTGTTTAAATATTGTTTTTTGTGTGGCAGTTTTTATTCATCAATAAGAGATGAAACATAACTACAATAAACTTTGTCATCACCAAAAATATTATTTATATTTACCTGTATAATGTCATTATATAATTCTTGGTAGATTGATAACATTTATTCATTCAGGTCACAAAACAAACTATGACTTCATTTAGAATTTATCATAAATAGAAGATTTCCCCATGGAACAACAATGCAAAAAGAATATGAAAGCAGAACTAATTGAAAAAAATAAAATTATTATTTTAGGATAAATGTATAACACATAAAGTTTAATGAAAAATCATTATCCATTAATATTCTCCTATGAACAATAGCACCCAATTTTTCATCTTTCTACTCAAATGCTTTGTGTGACAGCTCAGTCTTTTCCCATGCTCACAGTCAAAGAAGAAACCATCATCTCATTCAAATTAATGCATTCTCATTCTTTAGCAAATCAATGAATTAGTTACTACATATGAATTATTATATTCACAACATAATAAATAAATATTCTGCAGTAATTTTCCTTATAATCTGATCACTAATATACCTATTTGATCACTAGTATAACTTCATGAGTTTAAATATTCACCTAAGGATGACAGAATATTTGAAAATAAGGATGCAATGATGAGATAAAAATGAAAGGTTGTCTTGTATATTTTAGATACAATCCTTTCTGACTGAGGTAAAGCTGCTAAACATATTTTTTTCATGTGTGGGTGGCATATTCACTTAGGTGATGGTGTCCTTTGTCGTAATGGAAGCTTTTTTGTTTTGTTTTGTTTTATTATTATTATTATTATTATTATTATTATTATTATTATTATTTTAAATTTTTATTAATCATTCCTTTTGTTTACATCTCAAATGATATCCCACTTCCCAGTTATCTCTCTCTGCCCCTAGTAACCCTACATCCCAGGATATCCCACTTCCTGGTTACCTATCCACTAAGCCCCATTCCACATCTGCCCTCTTCCCTCCCTTTTGCCTCTATGAGACTGTTCCACCACCCACCCACACTCTTCTGCCCCACCTCTCCAGCATCCCCTTATTCTGGGTCATCAAACCTCCCCAGGACCAATGGCCTCCTCTCTCCTTGCTGTCAGGCAAGGCTATCCTCTGCTACATATATATCAAAAGTCAATGATCCCTTTCCCTTTTGGTACACTTCTTGGTTGGTAGTCTAGTCTTTGGGAGAACTGGGTGGTCATGCCAGCCTATGTTGTTCTTTCAATGGGGTTGCAATCCCTCTCCTCTCCTCCAGTTCTTCCACCAGCTTCCCCACCAGGTTCCCTCAGCTCTAGCTGATGGTTGGCTCCAAGTATCCGCATCTGCATCCCTTAGTTGCTGGCCAGACTGCCCAAGGAATGGGCACAATTGGGTCCTGTTAGGAAGAACCAAGCAACAGTGTTGGGTTTGGTTTTATATGGTTCCCCTCTCTTTATTATTGTTACTTTTTTATCAAATCATAATTTTTACTTTTTAACACAGGGGTTATGAACACAAAAATGCAGGATTTGGGGAAGGGGGTTACACAGGAGCATAGGTGTTCAGGGTGAGTACAGAAATATTTCAGAACAGGGTATCAGCTTAGTGAAGGTTCAGGTGACAGATCACTATGACTCTGCCTATGATTCACTTGTCCTTATCTAAGTTGGTACAATCCACCAAGGCTGCCTATTTACAAGGTCTATGACTACTCATGCTGGTAAATTTCTACAGAATCTGCCTGTTACAATAGCTTATAGCCATCTGTTTCAGTGTTTTTCCACAGAGACCCAAGACTTTGTGTTAGCAGGCATGTATGTCAGGCCTATTGCTGATTTTAGGCTTATGGCTGATTTTAGGCTTTCAGTGTGTAAGCAGGGCTGCCTGCCCCTGCCATCTCCTCCCTTCTCCAAGTATAGAAGGGCTGTGGCAATTCTAATCTTGCCAAAGCAGGGATAGAGGCCTGATCTCAAGTAATTAAAGGAGACCTTGCAATGGCTCCGGTCCTCCTGTCGTTTCAATTTTAGATCTTAATGCATATGCTAACAAGGTCCTTTTCAGAAAGTCCTTTCCTCTGTCTAAAAGATTAAGCATATATTCTACTTTCTTCTCTATCATATTTAAAGGTTCATGTCTTATGTAAAGGTCCTGGTTGCAGATGAAATTGAATTTTGGATAGGGTAAAATAAGAATCCACTTTCATACTTTTTAATGTAGTAATATAGTTTAGCCAGTAACACTGGCTGAAGTATACTTTTGGGTTTTAGATTGTTTTGTTTTGTTTTGTTTTTGTCAAAAATTAGCTGGTTATTACTATACTTACATATGATACCCCAATTCTATACTTATCTCTTTCAGTGGTTCTTGTATTATTAATCAAATTTTTGTTATCTTGGTTATTTTGTGTGTGTTCCTAATTGGAATTTTAGATTATTAATTAATTTATATCAAAAATTTAAGTTGGAATTTTGATGAGGATTACATTGAATCTATAAATTACTTTTGGTGTGTGTGGTCATTTTCACATTAATTCAACTTTTTCATAAGTGTGGGAGGACTACTTATTTCCAAGTGTGATTACATGTACCACAATCATTACAAGTTATTTCTAATACTCTTGTTAATCATCTAGAACTTGCTAATAAGGCCCTACTACTAAAAAATCACATGCATAGAACACAATACATGGGGTCATCAAGATGGTATTTACCTGATAGCTTTATCCATACTGACAAGCTTTTAGAGTGCTGGGGGACAGTATGTTTTATACCTGAGAAAAGTAGTCCCTAGTTTTATTCATCTGTGTACCCTCAAAACTACAACAGTGACTGGCATGATAAGATATAGCCCCAGATGTAATGGTGGAACACATATCACTGGAATAACTAACCTTTTTCTGTTGGGATCTAAGGGCTTCTCTATGAGATGGGATCTATCAATTGTACCATTAAAATGGTTAGTAACCTGTGGCTAGATAGGTCATGAGTCCTTGTTGAGAGCCAAATGCTATTATTTTTCTAAATAGGCATAGTTTTAAAGTGATTTCTAAAGATGTACTGTTGTATTCAAGTGCCTGAGTTCTTTTCAAGCTTCTTAAGATAAACTTTGCCTTAGAGTAAATACCAATCAACACTGAGACCACTAAATGGTCAAGGTGAATAGAATAAGAGACAGTGGAGTTCTCAAACCTAAATGAGACATACCACATCTATTCTTCAATTATCAGGTATTTTTATGGACCTGGGAGTGCACAGACTGTAAGAGGCAGAGGTAGTCAGTACAATGTTTTTCAAACACAACAGGGAAATTTCACAAAAACTGACAGAAATTTGGGTCACACGAGAATGTCCTGTTTAAGATTCAGCCAAAGAGCCAGGCAGTGGTGGCACACGCCTTTAATCCCACCACTTGGGAGGCAGCGGCAGGTGGATTTCTGAGTTTGAGGCCAGCCTGGTCTACAGAGTGAGTTTCAGGACAGCCAGGGCTACACAGAGAAACCCTGTCTCGAAAAAAACAGACAACCAAACAAACAAACAAACAAAAAAAATTTCAGCCACAGAGTATCTCAGGAAAAGGAGATTTAAGTGGGCATGAAATTCTACCAGGATATAAGCACCTGTGAGTATTGAAGAGCTGTAGTGATAGGTGAAAGTCAGTTTTTTACTTTTTTTTTTAATGTTAAACTTGTTAGGTTAACCATATACATGGGCAAACATCATACTCAAATTTATTGCACAAAACAAAATGGACTCAATAGAGAAAGAAAATAAAAACAAGGATTTAAAGATGGTCAAAAGTTCTTTTCTAGCCTCCACATGGCATGTGGAGGTATATGGCATATGCATGTATATACCTACACACATACGTGTGCATACATGGCACATACATGGCATGTGCATGTATATACCTACACACATACACCCACACACATACACCCACTCCCACATACACCTCAGATACTATATAAGTATAGAAAAATCTATCATATATATATATGTATATATTTATATATAGCATTTATATTTACTAAGCTAGAAAAAGAGTAAAGTAAAATTATATCAACACAGAGCAACATTGATCACAATTAATGTGTAGAATGCACATGTTTGCAAGTCTGGCACAGCTTAAATAAAAGATCACAATATTCAATACATTTAATTTTCTATTATTGATCTGAAATGTTACTTTTGTCCAGAAAAGAATCTAACAACTTAACCTTTTATTTCTCTTTTCTCTAATAACTTAAAGTGCACACATGAATTTATTTGAGCATTAGCCACATGAAAAAACCATTAAGTACTGAAATACAAATAGAAATAATATAACTACACATCAATTAATAAGAAACACAAAGAGCCCAGAGGATTAAATATAAAGAGACAGGAAGAAGCAATCATTAGGTATGATAAGGTTTCTGATTGTAAGTATTGTATTTAAATTATAAAAATTATATACACTGTGGATATATATTCCCTGCAGATATAATTATTGTTCCCTGATCAAGCATAGCAAGGTATGTATCCTGAAAGTAGAATAATTAACTAACTACCTTCTTACTCCTTCTTACTATAAACATCACTCAAATTTTATATATATAACTCACTCTTTGTATTATTTTTACTCTATCAGGTCACAAAGCTTAGAACCCAGGCTTTGGCCAGCTTTGAACTCCTTGTGAAATCATGTACATAAAACTAAGTTGGTATGTTTTATTTTAATATTTAACTAATATCTATATTACAGAGTGGTTTTATATTGTATTTTGTACACACCCTATGAAAAATAATAACATCTTCTCTAACTGCCTATTGACAGAGTTTTGAGAACTCCAGATAGAATGCATAGCTTAAAATAACCTTGCACAGAAAACAGTTGTCCTTTCAGAATAGTGATGTTTTTGTTGTGTTGGCAAAGGAAGTGTTCAAAAGGTAAAAGGTCAGCCAAGTTGTTGTTGAGATTGTCTGCTTATCTCATACCTACCACTTTTGAGTTTCACATTGTAAAAGAAGAGATATTTTTAAGAGAAAAAGCATATAAAGAAAAACTATGATTTGATCATTTTAGGACACACTGCTATAAAATAATTCATACACCTATTTGAAAAGCAAAACTTTAATTTGAACATGGTAAGAATGATGACAACTAAAAGTATTTTTTAGTCTCATGAGAAAATCTCCATATTTTTAGTATGAGTTTTTAAATGGAATCATTACAAAAAAATTATCATAATACTGAAATTAATCAGACCCAAAGACAATATGACACAATGACATTCTATATATTTATATAAAATTTAATAATTATGCATAAATCATAGAAGCTATTTTGTTGTATTCTTCAATATCAAATATGTTTATGCTCTAAAAGATTATGTACTAACTACCCATATCATAAATAATTGACAAAAACAAGTGTTGATATGCACTGTGCACTTTTTAAGAAATCCATGCAAATATTTGCACATGGTTTGGAGTACTTTGAAATTTTTAATATTTCAATTTTTTTCCTTTACAAATCTATTATGAATTTCTTAAAATCACTATTATTTTAATTTTAAAAGTGTATATAAAAATTCAGTGTTATTTGAATTTTATATACCATTTAAAACATTTGGCATAGCATATGTTTAGAGATATTTCTGCAGATTTGAAACCATGCTGTATTATATCATACTCCATAACTTACCTTTTTATCTGTAGACATTTATCTGCTTTCAAATATTTTGTCACTAGTAGAAAAATATTTAAATGTTTGTTTACATTTTATACATATCATAGTTTCTCTCTATGTATGTATGTGTGTGTTCTTACCAAATATATTCTCCATATACACATATACACATACATATATATGTATGCATAGATAAACATATATTGTGTAAATGTATATATCTATGTATAAGATAGATAGATAGATAGATAGATAGATAGATAGATAGATAGATAGATAGACAGATGAGACACTTTCAAGAAATTTCTGAGAATGATATTCCTGAATCATGTGCTATATATTTCTATCAACTTATTTTTTTAATATTTTGGTAAACCCTACAAAAAGTAATTTAAGGAAGGAAAGATATTTTACTTTACAATGTGAGGCTATAGATCATCATGATAAGAAAGTCATGACTGGATAAGCTTGAATTGCTGGGAATTTTCTATGTGCAGTCAAGAAGTATAGAGACTGAAAAGCTGCTGTTCACCACACATTACTCACTTTTCCCCTCAGGAATTTAGCACATGTAATGATGAAGTCAACAAATAAAAGGTATTTGCCACATACTACACTTTGCCTAATCCATATAATTCATCATAGGACTTTTTGTTCTCATCAACCTTGATATCAATATTAATCATCATCACATCTGTTAAGTATTAATATATAAGTTTACAGTATTAACTATGAGATTATAAATACAGACTTAAAAGCAATAAATATGATTGTATTATTTCATCTTTTCATGTATTGTTAAAATATTAATTTTGACATTTTGTCATCATGAAATTCTTCTCTGTATTATTAAAATAAAACAAATATAAAATAATAATTTACCATTTAATTTAGTTTTTGTGAAACACATTCTTTCATATTGATTTTTGTACAATTTTTGTTATTCTGGTTATGGGTTATTTTTGATGAAATGTGTTGTAATCATCCTGTCCAGTATTTTTTTATTTTGCTATTGCACTTCCAGAGGAAAAATTCACCCACTGAACAAGTATTTCAAAAGTATATGCTCACTTAATTACTCTGTCACATTTTGATAATTCTCATAATATTTTAAATGTTTTCCTCATCTTTATATTAGTCATGGTGATCTCTGATCATTCATCAACAGTGTTACCAGATCCATTCTGAGGATTCAGAACAGCATCAATAAATGATGATCCACACTAATGAAAATGGTTGTGTCTGTAGTGCTTATTTCTCTGTGAGATCTTTCCATAATCCATTTTATTTAGCTTGAGGTATTTTATTTTGTAAGATAAAACAGTATTAATAATGTTAAACAGGGATATTTTCAGGAACATATCTCTGATTTTTAAAAAAAAATCCAGAAATCATACCATTTCTTATACTTAGTAGGAAAAATAAATTTAAAGCTTGTGTTAGCTAATATGTACATGCAAAGAAAACCTATATGAAGGAGATTAACAGTGATACTTTGTTGTGCAACAAACAGGTGATAAGAAGAAATAACTATCACTATATATGCATTAGGAAATCAATAATTTGACATCACTTGCCATATTGGACTATGTATTTTCTCCCAGTGGCTTGAAATTGCACAAATTGTACAACTTGATATGCTTATAGTTTTGAATTTCATTTTATATTAATTTAAAATCAATTCAGCCTGATTATTTTGAATTATAATTAAATTTTTAAACACATAGTAACAATTATTTTCAAAATATAATTAAAACTATCTAAATCCAGTGGTTTATGGATAAAATTTTCATTTAAAAGTGTTTTTGTTCTTGAATTCTGTATTATGATCACTGAACATCTTTTCAATCTCATCTATTACATTAATACATTACATTTTAAAACTACACTGTCTTTGTTTTAAAATAATTGTCTAACTTCTTAACAACAAAATTACATCTATCATGATAGTGGTTCTTATGTTTATTATTCATTTTTCTATTTGACTAAAACCATGTTTCATATGCAGTAGTGACTCAAGACATATTTGTTGACTCTTAAACATAGAAATAATTCTGTGGATTATTTTGCTAAAAATATTTATTTTAAAAGTTTTCAGTCTGAAAATGTATACTTTGTATTCATTAGTCTAGTGGACTCTCCTAACCTGACACCACAGATTGTAGAATTCTAACATGATGACAGGAGGATTGAGTTCTGTAAGGCTCAATACTTAGCATATGCCCACTTTTCACTTGAAAGTTCTTTCTTTTGTCTTTCAGAAAGAGAAAATTTCATGGTGCCTCTCCTTACTGTAATGTGTGTAGTTTAAAATTATGCTTTCTTTCATGCTATATTTGGATACCTAAAATGCAATATGATTTTATATACTGACTATATCAAGTCATATTCCTGAATACTTTATCCAATAAAGTAATATATTCATAGTTATTTTTACATTTTTCTTACACATAATCATAGCATCTTTTCAAATTCTCATAAATATGTTTTTTGTATTCTTTTATGATGAGGATATTTTGAACAATATCAAAATAGTTACATTAACCACAGTTGTTCAAATAATAGAGCTAATAAACTGTGAAACATTTTTAATACTGCAGATAAATGTTAATTTTAACATTTCATCTTTAACTGCTATATTTTTTATTATTTTGTGAGTTTCCCTTCATAAATTATTATTATTATTATTATTATTATTATTATTATTATTATTATTAT